>CM043115.1:77428381-77716358 GCA_023701765.1 Hylyphantes graminicola | reverse complement strand
GTTACAGTGGTGGCCAAAAGTGAGACACTTTTTTGAAAGTTTCATGGTGTTTTCAACTGTTACCTGTATTCTTGCATCTATTTAATTTCGCTTAAATACAAACATTTAAATATTAAGTTGAAGGTAATTTAATGTAGAATTTCATTAAAAAAACAGAATCAAAGTATCTGTATTACAAATAAAGCTATGCTCAGTTTAGTTGAACAAACAAGCACAATCAATGGATTCTCTTATGCTGAAATTGCAATACAAGTTGGTGGTTCAATGACTTGCAAAACTAAGACGGATCATACTATTAGTTGCATAACTTAATCGTAATACAGATATTGTAATACTGTACTTATTTTTAAATCTACATGAAATTACTTTGATGATGATGATGTTGTGTCTATGGATATAGATTATATGGGACCAAAGGTCTCATAGAAGGCTTCAGCGATCTGCACACAGTGGTCCTCATAGAGATTAGATTACTTTTAATTCGATACACAATTGTTTAATTTGATATACAATCAATATATTCTGTAATCACACAAAGTTGAAAAATATGAAACTTTTAAAAAGTGTCCACACTTTTGGCCACCACTGTACATGGAATCAGCTAATGGAGTCCTTATTGGGGCACTAACAATCTCATCTCTTCTCTCCAGGAACCACCAAACTACGCGAGCTCCGACTATCCTACAACCGCCTCCTGGAGCTAGATCCGGCGAGTTCCTTCCCCTCCGCCCTACCTTGGAGGTTCTGGAGATCGGGGCTCTGCAGGTCCCCACCTTGGCCATCCTCGAAGGTATGGCCAAGGTCAAGTGGCTGCAGATGGACCACAGTAGTCGGATGGCCGAGCTGACGAGGTCGTCATTCGAGGGGATGCCGGCGCTCATCCACTGCGATCTCGAGGGCAACAGGTTCGTATTTTTCACACAAAAAATAATGCAGGAAGTTTTTAAGGGAGGCTACTTAATTTTTTTAGATGTTTTGTTTTTGTTAAAAATGTACTGTTACTGCCCCCTCACACGCAACCTCGAATCAACACCCGCGCTACATAGTCCTGATTTACCGCTATGTCACTACCAATCAACTAAATGCACAGTAATATATGAGCCGAAAGCAACTTCTCTTTACCATAAGGCTCCTTTTATGCTGCTGTAATATCTTCGACCACACAACACGTATAAACTAAAAGAAATAACCGTTAAATCAATAGCATAAATCGTTGAGGTTGAAAATTTAAAAAAAAAATCTAAATTTAATGGGATTAAGTGTCAGTCGAATTGTCTCGCGCTTTGACACAAGAGGAAATGTATTTTATACACAACAGGAAATGTGGATTTTTAATGCAATGTTTTTACGAATGAAAGTAATGTACATTTCGATAATATCTTCCAACTTCGATAGCTAGAAAATATGTCGCTCAGAAACTGCCATTCTTAATGATAATAAAATAAGTATGACCATAACAATGATCATGCAAGCTACACAGTTTTTTTTTAATTATGTGGTTTTAATTGACAAAATATATTCAACAATAAAAATTAAATAGAAAATTGTAACCCTAATAGTCTTTCATGTGATCGCTTGGAACTTGGAACCAATTTCGTGATTTTAAAAGTCTTTACTTGACAAAAACTATTATTATTATTTCGTTTAAGATCTTTTACCTACCAATTTAAATTATACCATCACGCAGGTTGCTTCGGGGTTCCCTGCCAACCGGCATGTTCCGAGGAGCCCTGCACGGGCGCCTCAATTCCGTGGTGCTGGCCAACAGCGGCCTCGAGGAGATCGAAGCAGACGCCTTCCACAAACTCCCCAGCGTCACCAACATCGTCCTCTTCGGCAACAAGCTCAAGATCCTGAGGACAGGGTCCTCAAGGACATGCCGCTGCTCAACACGGTGAGTCATTAGCATAACAAGCTGCCTAAACTTGAGTAGTTGGATGCAAATATTTGAGATAGATATAGTTAGTGACAGCTAGCAAGTTACTGCATATAATTACTGCAAACAATTCTGTCCTTGCGTTAGTTTAAGCACAAAATCATTGGACACACCATCTAAAATAAATATCTATGAATAACGGTAACTTTTAGTGAACCTCCTGTGGATAACAGGGAAATTTTAATTATAAATAATCAATATAAAATGCCAATCGTAATCTGTTAAAAAATAACCACTCTTAATATAATAGGTTGCCTGGACGTACTTGCTAGTTTTAAATGTATTGAACAACCCCTTTCTTCACTAATGGTCAACACATTAAAAAAAACTGATTTTAAAACTATCTTTGTGCGTTTACGAGTAATTAATTGCGTATTTCTATACTATCCTTACATGGGTGGAATGGGCAAAAGAGGAAGATCAAAATCATATGGCGTTGCAAATTCCAAACAATAATTTAGCTAACAACTAATACAGTAGTATGATGGCAGAAGTAAACCATTTCTACCTTGGGGATTTTTTTGGCAATGGAAAGACAATGGGTTTCAGCAGGAGTAACATCCGTAGTACGTCATTTTCGATATAAGCTTTATCTCTCCAGTAACATTCAGGGCCGGATTTCTAAATAGGCTAAGTAGGCTGTAGCCTTGAGCGGAGAATTTTCGGGGCGGCAAATTTTACGACCAATTGAAGCGTCATTCAGCATAAAAAAATTAAAGAAAGAAAACAAATAATTTACATTAATGCGTAAACGTATATATAGTACTAATATTTCGTAGAAAACATGGTCACTGCGAGGGGCAATTGCAACCTTCTCCTCCCGGATTTTGAAGTTGAAAAAAAAAGTAGAACAGTTTAAAAAATTTGCCTAAGTGATGTGTGTGAAAGTACATAGATGATTCTAAAATATGTATATCTATTTTAAAAAGCACATACCAACATATATTTTGCAGCTAAGCAGCTACCTTTCGTGAATATTGTGACATGGTGCTAATAAATCGTAGCCAACAGGCGGCAAATTTTTAAATCCGGCCCTGGTAACATGAGAACTAAACCCGAATTATTCCAAGAAATGTATCATTCCACCCCCCCCCAACAGATCATCCTGGCCCACAACGAGATATCTCGACTCGAACCTGCAGCCTTCACCAACCTCCGCAGTGCCACCCACCTCTTGCTCCAGGACAACCAGTTGGCGGAGTTCTCGTTCGACGCGTTTCGCCAAGTCGGGGACGCCAAGTCACAGGTCCTGCTCGATCTGTCCAGGAACCGAATTGTCGAGCTCAGGGGGCTACAGCAAGACGATTCGTCCAACATGATTGTTCAGAAGACGTCGAATGGAGGTGAGGTTCTTTTTTTTTTACACACTTTTAAGTCAATTTTATAAGAAAGTGACAGCGAACGGAAATTTGCGCCAATCTTGCCAAAATGGGCATCATTCGCTAACCTTCTTATGGAAGCCACATTTATGTGCAATTCTGCTCTAGAAGTTGAATTTTACTGTTTCAATCTTTAGTAAAATACAAGAATCGGTATATGACGACTTTTTTTTTCCACCAAACTTGTTGACAGAAAATATGGCTGGATTTCATTCCAAAGATTCCGAGATGCCATTCCAAATACACGAGTATCATCTCATTTTAACGATTCATTCGAAGCTCATTTACAACTTCTGCTCAAGCATTCCACAACAAAGTTCTAAAAATGATGCCAAGTAACATAACTTTTTTGCTACAGTCTCATGCGCTCCTGAATTTCACTAGACAGCTAGACTGGTCGCACTTTTAGTGATTCGTCAGCAGTTGGAGAAATACTTCCTGTAATACTACAGTGGACAGATAAACTGCAGTATCTAGACTAATGACTTGAGCTATTGCTGTAAACACTTAATCAGCAGATGGAGAAATACTTCCTGTAACTGTGTACAGGTAAACTGCAGTATCTAGACTAATGACTTGAATTGTTTCGGTAAGAACTTAACATCTCTAAACGATACAAAAAAAAAAATAGGAGTGCCAAAAATATTCCAAATTGCTGTTGTGATTATTGCATTTTACTTGCCACGACAGCATGCATGAACTGCGATGAAATTTCAAAGCTTTTTTTTTTGACTTCTCTCCTGCAGGCGGGTACCGCGACGGCGAGGTGTACCTCCGCGTCCGGACTCTGGACCTGAGCCACAACCTGGTGTCTCGGGTGGAGGGCGAGTTCCTGAGACCCGTGGGGAGGACCCTGCACCACCTGGTGCTGTCGCACAACCGGATCAAGCACCTCGACACCACCACATTCCAGCACGCGCCAAACCTGCAGGCGAGTACAGCACTTTGTTACACAAGTGTAGTGTAATCAATTCCGGCTGCCCATTTCTAGCCTCCATTAGGAGTTTTAACGCAGCCAATAAACGCCTCGTAATTTAGAACCCTGGTCAAGCTACGATGTCGACACCTGAGCGGGCACTCAACGTAACTTCGAGTGACATCGTACGCTGACGCCGTCGGGACTTTGGACTCCACAGATTTAACGAGCACGTCTGTCCCAGTGTACTCGGGCCTATCCGTTACGAGTTGGATTTTCTACTCTTTCCCAGTACATTAATCCGATTTATAGGATGGCTGGCAGTAGGTGGGATTCCAGCCCCCGCACTCCTGAGAAGGATGAATCCTGAGGGCGGATGCCTTAACCACTCGGCCACGGACGGGCCTGTTACACAAGTAACTTTTTGCAGCACTTCGTTGCACATAATACCCACACTGGAAATTTTAAAGCAAAGCAATTGGGTCGTTGCTAAGCGGCAGGGAAGGGGGTATTCACGATTACATCAGCTATACTTGCAAGTAGTGGCCATGATGACCGTATATCTCCCATTTTACAGTCTGTGCCGAAAGGTAACCCATATGCAAAGCAAAATTCAAATTCCCTTAGTACCGCGTACATTGTTATGAACAGTTAAAGTCTTTCCTAGACTATGAGGCAGCGCCTATTTCTCAGTGCCATCCTTGCATAATATCATCGGCTAACGGCGAAAAATGTTTGATACGGAAAGAATGGCTGATGAGAATTGCTGCCAAATGAAGAAATCTCACTTTTCTACTCCGACAATAGTCCTTCCGATTGTAACGTAAGCTTCACTTTCTCCCCCTACTCCCTCGTGCGATTTTCCAGAAAACTGCATGAGGACTCGTTGTTTCCGTTTTTCCCCACTCTACTTAAGGGGTCTAAGGAGTCTTAAAAATGTGCAAAGAAGGAACTACAAAGCATAGTTTGATCTTTCATGTAATTTTTTAACTACTCAATATACAAGTATAATTTTTTTATATGTAATTCTACAAGATTTATTTAATATGAAACAAATTTTAAAATTTATGATACTTTAGCCAAAACTAAAATAAATGATATTAAACATTAAGCTATTTGAACACATTGTGATTAGGCTTGCGCGGCAAATTGTGAGGTCAAAATTGAAGACATGACCAAGAAAATGACTTTATATTGTACAAATATGTACAAACTAGAACTTATACCTAAATTCTCAGCTCAATTTTAATTAGAAATAATTTTTAAAAATTTTTTTAATCAAAATTCAAAAAATTTTATAAATTTTTTTAGAAAAAAGTTCTTAAAATAAATTCTAATTAAAATTGAGCTGAGAATTTAGGTATAAGTCTTTGTTTCTACATATTTGTACAATATAAAGTCATTTTCTTGGTCATGTCTTCAATTTTGACCTCACAATTTGCCGCGCAAGCCTAATCACAATGTGTTCAAATAGCTTAATGTTTAATATCATTTATTTTAGTTTTGGCTAAAGTATCATAAATTTTAAAATTTGTTTCATATTAAATAAATCTTGTAGAATTACATATAAAAAAATTATACTTGTATATTGAGTAGTTAAAAAATTACATGAAAGATCAAACTATGCTTTGTAGTTCCTTCTTTGCACATTTTTAAGACTCCTTAGACCCCTTAAAGCCTCGGTTTCCTCGGAGTCCGTCAACAGATTTAAGCGGTCGGACAAGTGCGGTGAGTGACGTCATACAAACTACTGACGTTGATTACGCTAGAGTGGTTTCCTCGGAAGCGTTGCCAGACAACTCAACACGACAGCCAGATTGAGTTGCTGTTGAGTACGTTGGGGAAATCCTGATGACAACGTTTTTTTGCTGTTGTCTGTTGCGAACTGTTGCTTTGCTGTTGTTGCTGTTCTGAACAGCGCCGCCGTTTGTTTTTAAAAACCATACGAGGGGGAAGGAGAAGAAAGTACTTTCAAATCATTCGTTGCAAACAGAAGGACTATAATTACGGACCTAAACCTGCAACTATCGTTTCTCTCTTCAGATCCTGCACCTAGAAGGCAATCTACTGTCGCACCTTCCCAACGGGGCGTTCTCCGTGTGCCCGGGGCTACAAGCCATCCACGTGGGCCACAACAATCTGTCCAGGACATTCCCGGGGGCTTTCAGGAACCTCTCCAATCTGCGGATTCTCGACCTTTCCAACAACGCTTTAAAAGAGCTGCCCGAAGACCTGTTCCTGGGGACGAGTCTGGAGAGGTAAGCCCCGTTTCACATACTAATGTTACGGTAATTTTTTGCCGCAATCGTTCTGTTTAAAGTTGCCTTAAAAAATAATAGTACATTTTCTTATTTTTTTTTGTTCTAATGGTCGAAATGTTTTTTAGAAAGTTCCTTATTAGTTGTTCAGTAATAAAGTTGTATTTTAGTAGGAAAACTTACTCAATACAAATACAAATACAAAAATTGTCGACCAACAACAGGCCAGAGGCCCAGCAAGGTTGGTCCAATGCACTCTCAAAAATGAATGCTCAAAAAAGACGAAATTTTCCTTAATTTTGACGATTCCGTTAATGGCAAATGCTCCGAGTTTTCGTTTCCTCAAAGTGAGGAAATTTGAATCGTCATTTTTATGAGGATTTGAATGTCGTCTAATCTAAAGAAATATTTCGTCGTTTTTGAGCATGTGAGTGCAACAATGAGTTTCAGTTTCCTCAAAATCAAGATACAGAATCGTCCAATCACGATCGTAAAAGTGAGGATTCGCGTTTACTCAAAACTCAAGTGATAGTTTGGCGAAACAATCCTCAAAATTAACGAAATGAGGATTGAGGATTCATGAATCGTCAAAAGTGAAAGTGTTATTTCTAAGAGTGTATATTTTATGTTCCATTGGCCAGGCTCAACCTGTCAGCCAACAGCGTGTTCAGCGTCCCCCTCCCAGCCCTGTCCCACGCGCGGACCTCGCTTCGGTACCTGGACCTGTCCCGCAATCGGATCGGGTCCCTCCCCCCACTGGGGCGGCTCCACAACCTCCTGGGGCTGAACCTGTCTGGGAACGCCCTCAAGGGCATGGCCGAGGACGCCTTCCACCAGATGGTCTACCTGCTGCACCTGGACCTGTCGCACAACGCACTCTACAGGTAAAAACTAAATTGGTTGGTTTCTAGTTGACTTTCCTCCTTTCCTAGTTTGGCCCGCCCGTGGCCGAGTGGTTAAGGCATCCACCTCAGGATTCAGCCTTCTCAGGAGTGCGGGGGTTCGAATCCCACCTACCGCCAGTCATCCTATAGATCGGATATCTGTACTGGGAAAGAGTAGAAAATCCAACTCGTGACGGATGGGCCCGAGTACACTGGGGGACAGACGTGCTCGTTAAATCTGTGGAGTCCAAAGTCCCGACCGCGTCACCGTACGATGTCTCTTGAAGTTCCGTTGGGTGCCCACTCAGGTGTCGACCTCGTTAGTTGACCAGGCTTCTAAATTACGAGGCGTTATTGACCGTGTTAAAGCTCCTAATGGAGGCTAGAAATAGGCAGCCGGAAACGATTACACTACTTACTTTTCTAGCTCTCTGAGGGATAGGCCCATAGTCTGACGCATAAAATTGCCTGAAACAGAATAAAAAACTATTAAGTAAAAAAAATTGGTTAAACGCTGGCTGGTTTGCGGTGCAACGTCATCAACGCTTTAGAACGCGTGTAATTTTTCTGGCGACAGTTTGCTGTATGAAAGAAGAGTTAGAGCACAACCCTGTATGGTAAAGAATCGCTAACATCGTTTTGTTGAGAAAACAAAATTGATAAATTTTGTTACATGATATGTTTGGAACAAAAGTGTCGATGTATTAAGATGAATAAATAAAATTTTAGCTGCTACAAATTCGGAGTTCATAATATTGCCATTTATACACAATGATTTCGCTTCACTTGTGCTATTTGAACCCAAGTTATTTCTGAATGTATGAATTTCAATATTGTAGTATTGTTGAGTACTTCAATGATCTTGTAGTTCAGTATGTAACGGAGTACTAGTAAACTCAGTATATCGTCGCTTAAGTTCCCACATGTGCTATCTAACTTTGCAAAACAGTAGAAATTCATTGAAAGGTAACCCTTGGCGAATCTTCCAAAATCGCGCCAAAAGTCGGCCAAAAACCCAAACGAAATGATAGGATAGGTTAGGATAGGTTTGAATTATCGTCGCATTAGAGATACACGAGGGAGAGCCGAAAAACGTGTTTACCCAACCCCGGCTGTTCGGACTTTCTTGTTGCATACCTCAGCATTACATTATGTAGACCGATATTATGTAACAAGAAAGTCCGAACAGCCGGTGTTAAATAAACAAACATGTTTTTCGGTTCTTCCTCGTGTAGCTCTAATGCGACGATAATTCAAACCGATCCTAACCAATTCGATCATTTCGGTTGAGTTATCAGCCGACTTTTGGCGCGATTTTGGAAATTTCGCCAAGGGTTACCTTTCAATAAATTTCTACTGTTTTGCAAAGTTAGATAGCACATGTGGGAACTTAAGCGACGATATGCAACTTGTTGAGTGTAAACTCATTGTTCCAGGCTGGATGAGGACCCTTTCCGGCCGCTGGTGTCCCTTCAGAGCCTCCTGCTGAGCGGGTCTCGGCTCCAGCAGCTCCCCGCCTTCCCCTTGCCCTCGCTACGCTCGCTCTCGCTCGCCGGAAACGCCCTCCGGAACGTCTCGGAGGAATCATTCTCCCGGCTCCGGGAGCTGAGGGAGCTCGATCTCTCACGGAACCAGCTGCAAGAGGTATGCACACAATTGTTTTTATGCTTACCCGTGGTTTATTATTTATAAGTTTCGAAACTTCTTAGACTCGAACGTTAACGTGACTTATACTTATGGTACATCCCGACGACTCTGGTACAAAATGAACGATATAAAAAGTTAAAAGACAAAATATAATCTCTTTCTATTAAAGACGTCTACCTTAACTGCCTAAAACTTTCCTAATTCACACAATGAACATCAATTTATTTCAAATACAGCTGGCTTCAGGGTTAAAAGTTTTGATGTACTGTACATAGAATAAATCAACGAAAATTTGTATCAAATTACTTTCAGGAATGATGTAAAGGATAATTTAATAAATTGGTTAAAAAAGAACATTAAAGAAAACGATGCTGATAAATTGGCTGCTAAAATCGGTGCCATGCTAAATGTGGAAGTCTTCCCTTCAAACAGTGGAAAAATTTTAAACAGACTTTAGTTAATAACCTAATTTTAGTTAAAGATAACCGATTTTAACCTTAAAGTTAACCTAATTTTAGTTAAAGATGCTGAAAATTATTCACTTTCGGTTTTTTCGTCTAAATCCCCTTAGCAGGTACAAGGCTAATCTCATAAAGTCGAAATATACAACAGTCTCAGTATACGCTCCAGCTAAAAAAAACTAAACTTCGTCTGGTTCCAAATAGTACTAAATATTTTAAAAGCCACACAGTATTCAGGCAGCATATCACAATAATAAGGGGTACTTCATCTAAAATATATATGAAGAGTACAGGGGAAAAAGAACTTTATTGCATAGTACTGTCTGCATCAGCATTTTTTGGCAACAAGAGTGAGTCTTCGCCTACATTGCGGTAAGGAAACTGGTTACTCACTTTGTTTTTTTCTTGCGGCAACCCTGATGCACACGAAAGAAGAACCGAAAGAAAAACCGGTTTCCAGTTGTCGATGTCCGCCAAGCACAAAATAATACGCAAAGATTCCTACGCAATGAGCTGTTTTCTCCCTGTACTTTTCATATGGTATTTATCGGCATTGTATGAATAACTATAATAGTAATATCTTAGTACACTCTTAAATCGAACGAGCGATTTTACCTCAGTCTGAGTAATTTTCACTCCTCCAGTCTGGAAAATGCCTCTTCTCCTCTTGGAGTGGATCTTTTGTGTGTTAAGCCTCCGACAGGATCACTCCAAACGAGTGATTTTAACTCAGTCTGATTTCAGATTCACTCCTTTCCAGTGTCGAAAATGCACTTCTTCTTCAGGAGTGGATTTCACTCGTTTGTTTTAGGAGTGTAGTTGCCTGTTTTGACTTCTGAAATTGAGTTTCTCGTTCTCGCCAAGGTTCCCTCCCACGTGTGGGGCGCTGTCGGGGGGAGGCTGGCGCGACTGGACCTGTCTGGCAACCCCATCCAGACCCTGTCCGCCAACCACTTCCGGCGGCTCGAGAGGCTCCGGGAGCTGGACCTCAGGGACCTCGACCTCAAGTACCTGGACTCCAGGATACTGCACAACCTCAGGTACTTATCTCATTACAACCTCAGGTACTTTTACTTGATTCAATGCTATCTAAATGACGATCAGGTTTTTAAAAAAAATGTTGCTTGTTATGCTTTCTACAATGGGAAGGGTTTTTATGTATATGTCTGAATTATCATGTTAGCTTTGTTACACATAACAAAAATACATTAAGCATAGGATTGTATATTACCCTTTCATTTTAAGCGGCATCGATGGAGGATGCAAAGTGTTTTAGAGGATGTGCACTTTAGAACTCTTTGTGTTAATCAAACGGCACAAAAGTTTTGTAAGCCAAATTACTCCGGTAGTGTGCAATATGTTTATAGACAATAATTTTTTACATGAAAAATATTTTTAGCTTTTTTTTGTTTCTCTCAATACATTTTTCTACAATAATCAAACCAATGTCAAAGCTGGCATTAGGGTAAAATGCCCATCTCATTTATTCACATCCCATCCTCGTCGCCAATTAAAATGTCTTTGTTATTTGTAAAAATGTATTGAAAATATGACACAAGTAGTTTGCAACGCAGTCAGCCATCTTTTATTCCGGTACCTATTTTACATACACTGTTGCCACATCATAGAAACAAATATTAATCATAACATAGGGTGACTTTTAAACCACCTACATTCGTCATATAAAAACCGTCAGAAAATTTTTTCACTACGACAAAATTAATTTGGCTTAGAAATGGCGTAATAATACCTCCTTTAATACCTCTCTTTTCATATCTTTTTTCTGTGTTTCACTATAGGTTCCTGACGTCGTTCAAGACGAGCACGTACGCGGGGCTGCGCTCCTTCCGTCTGCAGACGCTGCTGAACCGCTCCTCCTCCCTGCGCAGGGTGGTGGTGGAGGTGGAGGAGCAGACCCTCTCCCACCAGCTGCAGTGGGCGTTCGGCCCCAAGCTGCGCGAGCTCACCGTCACCGGCACCAAGCTGCAGCACGTGCTGCCAGACGCATTCCAGGTACGGCGAGGGGGGACGTTGAATTAGCTTCTTCCTAGGGCGAAATTGAACTGAACCACTTTGAATTCGTGCACGTTGGCTCTGCTATGCGATCGGATTAAGCACGACCTTGTAAACGCTCGAAAGAACCAGCGTTTAACTTTTAAAACCATGCGATTTCATTCTCATGGGCGTGTCATTCGAGCATTGGACAAGGACATTACGACCGCCTCTTTTGAAAATATTAACTGACTGTTGGAAATATTAACTGATTCTTTTGGAAATATTAACTTACTTTGCTTCACCAGCTGCAGTGGGCGTTCGGCCCCAAGCTGCGCGAGCTCACCGTCACCGGCACCAAGCAGCAGCACGTGCTGCCCGACGCATTCCAGGTACGGTGAGGGGGACGTTGAAAGTTGACTTTTGCTTCTTCTTGGGGATGAATTGAACCAGGGGTGCCAGACTTCCGCCGAACGGCGGAATTCCTCTTTTCTTCCGATTTTTCAAAAAAATTCCGCTTTTTCCGAATTTTTCAGAAAAATCCGCTGAATCAAGATTTTCAAAAAATTACGAAAAACTTTTAGATTTTCTAAGTTTTCAAAAAAAAAATCGTATTAACAGGGTTTCCGCGCATATGAAAAGTCAAGAGTTTGGAAATTGGGTTAATTTTGTCATAAGTATTGAATTAGAGCAAAAAAAAACGACCAAAAGTCATGTATTTCAGCAAAGAAACGTCCGAAAGTAATAAAAATCGATATATATTTCTTCACGTCTTTCGGATCGCCGGACCTTTGCGACTTTTTCGGATCGCTGGAGTTTCGGGAATTTCGGATCACTGGAGTTTCATGACTTTCGGATCGCTTTAGTTTCTTGTCTTTCGGATCGCCGGAGTTTCATGTCTTTTGCAAAGCTGGAGTTTCGTGTCTTCCGGATCGCCAGAGTTTCGTGACTTCCGGATCCGCGGACTTTAGCGACCTTTGGAACGCTGGAGTTCCGCGACTTACGGATCGCTCGTGTTCCGCGACTTTCGGAACGCTGGACTTACGCGACTTACGGATCGCTAGAGTTCCGCGACTTTCGTGTTACGTGTCTTCCGGACTTTCGGAACGCTAGAGTACCGCGACTTTCAGAACGCCGGAGTTTCGTGAATTTCGAATCATTGGAGTTTCGTGAATTTCGAATCATTGGAGTTTCGTGAATTTCGAATCATTGGAGTTTCGTGAGTTTCGGATTACTGGAGTTTCGTGAGATTCGGATCACTGGAGTTTCGGAACGCTGGACTTCGGCGACTTACGGATCGCTAGAGTTCCGCGACTTTCGGAACGCCGGAGTTCCGCGAATTTCGGATCGCCGGAGCTCCGCGACATACGGAACGGCGAAGTTTATTGATTTCGGATCGCCGGAGTTTCGTGAATTTCGGATCGCCGGAGTTTATTGTTTTTCGGATCCCCGGAATTTCGTAAATTTCGGATCACTGGAATTCCGCGACTTTCTCGATTTTCGGAACGCCAAAGCTTAGTGTCTTTTGGAAAATCCGTAGTTTCGTGAATTTCGGATCGCCGGATTTCCGCTACTTTCGGATCCCTGGAGTTTTGCTACTTTCGGAGTTTTTTTTTTTTTTTCAATTTTCAGATGGCCGGAGTTTTTAGATGTTCTGATAGGCAAAGTTTGCGAGATTTTCAGATCGCCGCAATTATTAATATTAGAAAAAAGTCATTGATTTTAAATTCGATGAAAATTTCGGTGGTAGAGAGTAAGAGATGTATCCTAAATTTAAACTATTATTAAAAAAATAAAATTATGCCAATAGTTTTGCCAGTAGGCTTTTCTGTAATTTTGATTTAACTGGTGATTTATAAAGTGTTTTTTTAATGCAAGCACAACCCTTATTAGAAGGAGGAATGCAATTGCACTATACAACACACTTATAAGAGAACAAAGAAATTCCTGAAATAATTAATCAAAGAAAAATTTAATACATATAAAGCATTACTTCTCCAATAAGTTCACATTGAAGAAAAAATATTTTTTTCACTTTATTAATCTAATTACATTTTAAAATCATTTTATGGTGCAATAATTTATTTCTAAAATAAATTTGTGCACTTGCCCATTAAACATGAAAATTGTCTACACAAACACTATAAATTGTTTACTATGTTTGTGTTGTCAACTTTCGAGTTGTTTCAATTTGAATTTTTTATTTTTTTTTATTTGAGATGCTATTTATATAGTCATGAAAAACTGTTAACTTAGACACGGAAAGTTATGAATTAGGGACTGTCCGTTTTGGCAGAAACCCTATATTGTTACTCGCGTGATTTCCTCTTTTTTGATTTTGGCCACTTTCACCCCTGATTGAACTGAAACGCTTTGAATTCGTGCACGTTGGCTCTGATATGCGATCGGATCAAGCCACGGCCAACTCAACTACTAAGGCCGAAGAAGCTTTCCCAAACAAGCTCTGGACGGAATTTTTGACGTCATAGTCACGAGTGACTTTTTACCGAAGATGAAGAGAACATGTCTCGAAACCTGTTCGGAACCACTCGTTCACGGCCAATCACAGTTTTAAAATTCCGAATGCGTCCGAACTAGTTTCTCGATCATCGGCACTGGGAACAGTGACGTCAAAAATTCCGCCTACGCTCTTGTTTGGGAGAGCTTCTCTGGCCTTGTTTTTGAAGTTAGCCGTGATCAAGCTCCATCCTGCGAACGATTGCAAGAACCAGTGTTTAACTTTTAAAACCATGCGAATTCGTTCTCATGGGAGTGTCATTCGAGCATTCGACAAGGACATTACGACCGCCTCTTTTGGAAATATTAACTGACTGTTGGAAATATTAACTGGCTCTTTTGGAAATATTAACGTTCTGGAAATATTAACTTACCTTGCTTCACCAGCTTCAGTGGGCGTTCGGCCCCAAGCTGCGCGAGCTCACCGTCACCGGCACCAAGCTGCAGCACTTGCTGCCAGACGCATTCCAGGTACGGTAGGGGGAGGTTGACTGTTGATTAGCTTCTTCTTAGGGCAGAATTGAACTGAAACGCTTTGAATTCGTGCACGTTGGCTCTGCTATGCGATCGGATAAAGCATACCCCACGAACGTTCTGGAAAACTAGTGTGTTTAACTTCGAAAATCAGGTGAATTCGTGCTCATGGGCGTGTCATTCGAGCATTCGACAAGGACATTACGACCGCCTCTTTTGGAAATATTAACGTTCTGGAAATATTAACTTACCTTGCTTCACCAGCTGCAGTGGGCGCCGTTCAGCCCCAAGCTGCGCGAGCTCAACGTCACCGGCACGAAGCTGCAACACGTGCTGCCCGACGCATTCCAGGTACGGTAGGCATTGAATTAGCTTCTTTGGGAAACATTGAACTATACGCTTCGAATTCGTACACGTTGGCTCTGATATGCGATCGGATTAAGCACGGCCCTGCAAACGCTCGAAAGAACCAGTGTTTAACTTCTAAAACCATGCAAATGCATCGTTAGATGAAGGGTATGTTTTTTCTACGCAACCTTTCAACTTTTATCGTTCTTTGCTGAAAAACGTTCTATCTTGCAAAATAAGCCTTGAAACTTAATTTTTTTTGCTCAGCTGCATGATATATACCGCCCTAAAAAGCTGTATATATTTCACTTCCTTCATGAAACTAATGACTTCTGCACTTTTATATAACAAACTTGCTCTTGTAAGTTTTAGACTTATTCCACCCACTGCTTCTACCTTTCAGGGTCTCCGTACCCACGAGCTGGTGCTTCGCATCACGGGTACCAGCATCAAAGAGCTGCCCAAAGGTCTGCTCCGGTACCTGGCTGATATCCGGTACCTGACGCTGGACGTGAGGGGGAACTTGCTGTCCAGCATGGAACCGGACGTGCTCAGTCCGGCCCCGAGGATCCGGACGGACGGACACACCACGCAGCACATATCAGGTGAGAAGGGCTGGGTTGCGTATGGGTACTTAAATTGCTTAAGATCTGTGTTTCAGTGAGGCCAAATCGTCTCCATTGATTCGGATTATTGAAGTTCCACTGTACTTTTTTTAAGGGGATATCCACGAACGAAAATTATTCGACGCAAAACTCAAAAGTTCGATGCAAAGAGTTCTATAGTAGGGTAGAGAAACGACCCTTACTGAACTGCCATCGGTAGCTATGGCTCACTACGGAGCCCGAACAGAGTGGCAAAGTTTATTTCAGTGCTAGTTTATTTATAATTTTGATACTGGGAAAGGAAGTACAACCAGGGCAAAGGCGTGAATCGAACCCGCACCCGTTACAGCGCGCTGACTGCTAGCGTTATGGCCAGCGATCGAAACCACTCGGCCATCGGGTCACAAATGCCACCCTATATTGTCTCTCTGTTATTCCATGGTGGGGTTGGTAGGCTCAGTCTCTATTCTATTATAGAACTCTTTTGTTGGATGTCATCTGCCGTAAAACCTTATTGACCCAATCTAGTATATGATCCAAACCGATACATGAAGAACAATCATTCAATACGCGATTTCTCCAACTTTAACTTAAGCCACTTTTGCACTTGGACTACAACACATAGGATTAAGTTTATTTAGCTAAGGATAATAACAAATTTGGCTTAAGTCAGAACTTGGAGAAATCGCGTGTTGAATGTTAGCTTTTCACATAGATTACTACTTTTGTCAGGGCACAGATACAACAGTGCCATTTTCCAGCATGTGCAGATTCTGCCAACTTTGATGAGCAAACATAAATTTGCGCTAAACATGAGGATGATTCTGTTATTAATTGCACGAAAATAGAATATTCGAGCAACCGCTCATGCAGCACTGGCAACCATAAGTCAAATTTCGCGAAGTCGAAATTGAGATAAAAATCTAAGATAGATTTACGTTGATGGTTAGATTGGATATATACGAGCGTCCTTATGATATGTAGTATACACTTGGGGAATTTCTCCAAAAGTACGAGGCGTACATCAAAGTGTTAAATCTCTTTTTCTTGTGTAGGCGGCGTGCTGCTGGAGGACAACCCGTGGGTGTGCGGGTGCGGCATCGTGTGGATCGGCGCCTGGATCCGCCGCTGGATGAGGGAGACGCTGCGGGTGCAGATGCTGCACTTCGAAGGGTGAGTGGGAGTAAAGAGCCTAAATAAGCAGAACAAACTATTTGTACAAACACAAAAGAGTGTCCAGCCAGAGACTAGCAACCGCCACCAAGCATCTCCTTGGTTATTGCCTAACTGTAATAGTTATCATTCGGCGGTGACTTAGTTAAACGGTAATGGAAGCTAATATTTGGCCAAGCTACTGGCCTTATTAAATTATTTGTAAATACATCGACCTATATAGTCATTATGGACGATGAACCTTGCCTATATACGCACCCCCTTGCGGCTGTATTTATCTTTAATCACATAAAAAATTGCTTTACTCCGCTTAAAACGAAAAAATTCAATTCTAAATTAGTTTTAAGACTCTAAATGAAAATTTCTTTCGACTTTTTCCCACTTGCAATTTCTTTTCAAGTAACTTGTGTAGAGCAGTAAAATCCTTCATAATACATTAAAATTTCGTCTACCACAATTAAAAAAGCCACTTTTTTCCAATACAGATTCCTGTACGCCCAATCTCTGGCGAGGAGGACGCTCTGCACCCTGCCCGGCGGCCACAACTCGACGCCAACTTCGATCCCTCTAGTCGACCTCCACCCCGCCCTTTTCGGCTGCAGAGAGGACGAGGGGGCGCTGTCGTCGTCCGCGGGTCGATCCGCGCCGGTTTGTTGCTCCTGGACTGTGCTGGTCGCGCTGGTTGTGTGCTGGCAGTGTAGTTCCGTGATCTTCCGCTGGTGTCGCTGCAAGCAGAGGACATCGTAGTGTCGTTTCTGAATGTGATAGGACATCGTGAGATGTGTTTATATATATATGGGTGTGTGAAGAAGGATTATGGGAGTATGTTGGTACTAGGTAGCATGAATCAGTAAGACACGCGTCCTTTTAAACGTCGTATTTTGGAAAATTTCGAGTCGAAGAGATATACGAAAAGGGAATGCCTCGCAGAGAACAAGCCTAAGCACGGATTCCGAATAATTTGATAAATAAGTAGGTCAGAATTTGCGCCGAACATCGATTGAGGGCAAAGTTTAACTCATCAAATCGTTGCATGCGCCATATTAGGCAAAATATTTAACAATTAAAGTCACATATCGGCCTACCTAGATACGCCGTAAAATCGGCCTACCTAAATGCTCCGTAAAATTCCGTAAGTGAGCTAATAGTAAGTTAATAAGTGAGCTTGTTATGTAAGAGGCATTTAAAAATATTTAATGAGTAAAGCTAAAGCTTTAAGATTTTAAAAAAAACTATGCTATGTCAACAATATGTATCAATTGAATAATGGTGTTTAAAGTTATTCAGTATAACAGAACAACTAATCATTGAAGTATCTTTTATTTATCTAAAATACGTCTTTTTCGTACCAACTTACAACGTTTTAAGGACGTATTATGCTACCTGGTTTGAAATTCGAGTTAGATCTTCGGTTTCTCTTGTAGGCCTTCAACCATCATGTATGGAGCATGAGAAGATTTTCTGTGTCTTCAAGGGAAGAAACTGGATACATGCGGCTGTTTCGCTGGCGCTTATTTGTTTCTGCAGGACTTCCTTATAGTGTGCTGTGTATATGATAGGATATCGTGGAATTTATATATATTGAAGACAATACGAGGAGACTTAAGTCTGCAGTTTAGTAGGCAAAAACTAATTATCTATGTTATGAAGTTGTTCTTCTACAACAAACAATTGTGGAAACGTTGACACTTTGGGATATATCTTGGCCAAGCTTTTTTCCGTGACAGCTAACCAATGTGTGCTAATTAATTTTGTTGATAATTTTTAAATCAGTAGCAATATATTGACTTAAAATGGTAAAAAAGTTAAGTAATTTGGTTTTATGTGCAAGCCAAATTTATCCTAAATGGCCACATTTCCTCAATTACAGTATAAAATATGAACAAGTGATAGTCAGAATTGTGGACTTGTAAATTTTATATTATGTTGTCATTATTAAGCCCATTTTTCGTAATAGAAAGCTCAAAACAAATTATAAAATTCAGAAATGAATCGACAAAATCCTTTGATTGTGATACCTTGCTGCTCTTTTTATGTATTATTTATATTCATTGTTCCGCTTAAAAAAATCCAATTAACTCATTCGTGACAAAGTGGTTGCCATGTAAGACCGTAGTAGAATAGTGCTAATAAATAAAGGTACACTCCTAAAACAAAAGAGTGAATTTTTCACTTAAAAAAATGAATGAAATATTTTTCACCAACAATCCTGGGTGTGTTTTCGCTCAAAAAAGAACACTTCGTGGGAAAAAAAACTCGCTCTTCACTCCTTTTCTGCAAAAAGAGTGAAATCCACTCCTATAGAGAAATGCATTTCCGACACTGGAAAGGAGTAAAAATCTACTTAGACTGAGTTAAAATCGCTCGTTTGTTTTAAGAGTGATGTTGCTTTAGAATGACATCCATCTTGAATCTGTAAAGATAACTCTAAGTGTAGAAGCAAGAGTACCCGAATTATCGGGATGTTTCTAAAAAGAAGCAAGCTAATGCAACTTGGAAGTAAAAGTGTGCCAAATTCGCCAAATAAGTCTATTTCCTACAGTAAGAGCTGACCTTACGTAGGTATACATTTGCTCTTGGCCAAAAATGCTCAATAGGTACTTATCAGCTGAAGTCTAGCCAACACCTTACCAAACAAAAAGCTGCTGTACTCATAGAAAGTAAAGTAATGTAATCTAAAAACTATGCCAAAATTTAAATTGCCAAATGTTATAAGTCTTATATTGAGTGATGTGAACCCTATCTTAAGTAAAAACGGAACCAATACAGTGGAATTCTGTAGTTGGTGCAACGCTTCATACCTCTTGATCATCTTCCCATACCAGGAAATCGCAATTTTTCTTCAAATGATGAAACAAATTTACCTAACAATTTAACCGAATACATTTTTTAAAGAGGGAAAACATTTTGGGGAAAATGTTTTCTCAAGAGTATAATGGTGTCTTCATGCTTTATTCTCACAATTTTGCTTGCGTTTGTAGATTGAAGTTTGGTTACTTAATTATGATATTTCATTCAAATGAAATTTCCATTCCATGTGTTCTCTCAATGTTTTAGCAATGTTCAATGTTTCTCATGCGAATAATGCAAAGTAATTCATGTGTAGACATCATTTGAAATTATTGGGAAAATGAAAGATAGTTGGTGTGCCTCAAAATATGATAATGCTAATATGAAGCTTAATTGTCTTTAAATAATGTTAAGAGGATTACAAATAAAAACTCCCATTAGTAATGGGATGGTTTTTTTTTACAATTCAATGAAGTTTTACTATTACAAACTATTGTAATGGGTCATTACAATAGTTTGCAATAGTAAAACTGTACTTTTAACCGACCGACCGGCGAAGTACAAATAATCTTCTTAAAGCTCCTGACCTACCCAAAATTCCCCCTTCGTTCAAAAAGATTCACCCCTTTGAGTGAGAAATATACGAAAAGTGCTTGTTGGTTTTTCAGCCCCCCTCGAGGGGCGTGTCGAGGTTGTCACAACTTGAAATGGACTACACTTCGTGAAAGGGTTGCTTTTTGTCCGTTTGCCAATAAACATAATGTAGCCGTTTTCATATTTTCTTTCAGGAAAAATAGCAAAATATGTTTTTAACGAAATCTAGAATTAATTGTATTTTTATTTTTAATAATATGACGCATTTATAGTTTTAAGAATAATTAAGAAAAATACATGCATTTGTTGTTTAACTATGAATTATTCATAAATCTATACTCATTTTGGGAAATTGTTTTTTCAGGTATTAACAAAAAAAAATAATAATAATACAACTCGTTTCCTTCTTATTTTCATTTGAGTTAAGTTTTTGTTTTAACTGTTAATTGAAATTAAAATAAAATTACTTCTTCACTTTTGAGTAATGTTCATGGTTATTTTATTTATTATTAATTTTGGTTTTTCATATTTTATGTAAACTTATTTTAATGCACACAAAAGTATGAATGAACCACTATCACAGATGATTATTAGATTGAAAGCGAAATTAGACTAAAATATTTTTTAATAAATGCATGATGTATAATTTACTAATTAAAATAAAAATAAAAAAGTATTACAAAAGTATAAAATACACATTTACATTGTTTCCAAAATGCAAAATGATATTTTTCTAAGCTTCTTTTATAAAACACTATAATACACACACATTGAAACAAAGTGAATAGCTAAATGATTGAGACTGTTCATCAATGTCAGGCAATCTAAAATTAATACCATCCTCTTTTGGCGACATTCTTAACCTATTTCCATGCCAAAAGTCAACTCTTTTTCACACAACGGCTAAGTCCAGAGGGGGATAATTACCCTCTCTCAGTGAATGCTTCCCTCGACCATTCATCTATTGTAAAGCGTTTCACGGAAGAATGAACGCAGGTGTGATCTGGAGCAGCTCGGGGGGTCGAACTCCCCTAAAATGCGTGCTGAGCAAAAATTGTTAAGAATAGTCAAACTCTTTTTATCGTCGCAGAGCAAATATAGTATGGAAATGTTGAACGTTTAATGGCGACATCGGCCACTTTCAGTACAGAATATTTTGACTTTTGGAAGCGGCCTGGCCACTCAGCCGGTTAAATAATAATATGTTCAATTTTTAAATGAAAAAAATGCCTAACATATTTTAAAGGGAAGTATTTGCCGTCATATAAAACTATAATTTGCTAAATCACTCTACAACATAATAAAGTGCAAAAGCTAATAAATATTCAAACATTTGTTGTAATGTGTAATCTCTGTAGAATTTGTAACCTATGTGACTTGTTTCTGCGCAGTTGTTTAAAAAAATTAATGTATACATACACTAACTATACATTAATTTTTTGCATATCTAAAATTAAAATGATTTTACTATTTTTTACGCTCTAGACCTTTTGTAGAAGTTGAGAATATTATTCGGCTTAATAAACAAAATCTTAATTTTACATACTTTTCTTTTTTAGCCCAAATGTGATGAAATTATGCATGCAAATTTAGATTTACCACCATTACAACAAACAATATATCCTCCCTATTAAGCCCATTTTAACCCAGACTTAACACTCTCTCCTCTCCAAAAACACTCACACTTTTTAAGGGGTCATAGGAGTCTTAAAAATGTGCAAAGAAGGTACTGCAAAGCACAGTTTGATCCTTCATGTAATTTTTTAACTACTCAATATATAAGTATAATTTTTTATATGTAATTCTATGAGATTTATTTAATATAAAACAAATTTTAAAACTTATGAAACTTTAGCCAAAACTAAAATAAATGACATTAAACATAAAGCTATTTGAACACATTGTGATTAGGCTTGCGCGGCAAATTTTGAGGTCAAAATTGAAAAAATGACCAAAAAAATGACTTTATATTACACAAATATGTACAAACGAAGACTTATACCTAAATTCTCAACTCAATTTTAATTAGAAATTATTTTTAAAAAAATTTTAAATCAAAATTTTAAATTTTTATGATTTTTTTTTTAGAAAAAAGTTCTTAAAATAATTTCTAATTAAAATTGAGCAGAGAATTTAGGTATAAGTCCTAGTTTGTACATATTTGTACAATATAAAGTCATTTTCTTGGTCATTTTTTCAATTTTGGCCTCAAAATTTGCCGCGCAAGCCTAATCCCAATGTGTTCAAAGAGCTTTATGTTTAATATCATTTATTTTAGTTTTGGCTAAAGTTTCATAAATTTTAAAATTTGTTTTATATTAAATAAATTTTGTAGAATTACATATAAAAAATTATACTCATATAGTGAGTAGTTCAAAAATGACATGAAAGATCAAACTATGCTTTGTAGTACCTTCTTTGCACATTTTTAAGACTCCTATGACCCCTTAACACTCTCTCCTCTCCAAAAACACACAAACTTTTAAAAAGACGGCGCTAAATTTCCCTTTCACGTGAATACTCCCAAGGTCCCCCGCTAATGACAAAATCCGAGACGGAAGTTTCTTTGGTCTTTCTTTTGCGAAATTTTAGATTTCGCTGGGAAAGAAAAGGCTTGCGTGTGTTGACTGAGGGCAGACACCGAAAACGCTTAAAGATTCATGAACACTGTTCAGCTTTACTATACTAGACTCAGCGTCTCAATCCCACTACTAGATATGAGAAACAGTTTTTTTTTGGGAAAAAGTTTTGAAGAATTAACTAAACAATTACTGGATAATTAAACAATTACTACATACTCATACAAATATGGTTCCGAATATAGTCAAATCCTTTATATTCGAACCTACCAAAAGTATTGCTTTTAATAGTAAGCTGGTATATGAGTTTGTAAGCTATAGTTTGGAGCAGCAAAATGCCTTTACGATGTTTAACATATATATTTTTAAACGCTAACGTTTAGGAGAGTAATAATTTGTTTTTTTTTTTCGTAGCGGGTTGGGTAACACTTTTGGTGATCTCCGGCGCATTAGTACTATATCTCAAACAGCCATTAAATTAATTTTTCACTTCAAAAGTATTTTTATGTCGAGTGCCTGATCAATTGAAAGTCAAAAATTTGCTCAGTTGCCAGATTTACTTCAAGAAAAATCGTGGGCAAGCATGTCATATGATTATATGGCGTGCAAAAGATGCTTTGAGTACCCATTTGGCTCGGGTTCCCTAGGAGAATTTAAATATCTGCATAATTTAACATCTACAGAGAACTGAAATTCATTGCAATCAGATTTGGTAGGGAGCCTAGATGGTGTTACAAAAAGTGATTCTGGAGAATATGCCGAGTCTGAAAGGCTTCGACGCCAATAATAGCAGTCTCGCTGGGGAAAAAAAGTTCTAGACAACTATTTTAAGTTACTATGATAAGTAAGTAAACATATTTCGCAAAAAAAAAATTAAGTATTTAGTTAATTTTTTCACAATTACAAAAATTAGATTAACTTGGTATAATACTATTTCTAAAATGTAATTTGATACTTAAAATTAAAAACTAATACTTAATTTTAAAAAAAATATTGCATAATTAAAAAAAAGAATACATCAACGTTGAACAATACAGTCATTTTATTTTTCCAGTATCCAACATACTATCTTGATTGTGGGTTTGTCGTTTAAACATTTCTAAAGTTTAAAAAAGGGCTACCGCACACTAAACGTCGTTCCTTAATAAGATTTAGGTGAGCTTCTTTGTCGTAAATCCAAACTCTTCATAAAACTTTCTTTTAATAAGTCACTTTAAAAGACGGAAATTTACGCGGCCAAATTTATAAGTGTTAAGAGTGGAAAGTCACTTCGTCTTCTCTTATTTTTGCGGATAAATTAGTATGCAGAAGTACACAGGGAAACAAAACATTTGAGTCATTTATGGTTTGGGCAGACAAATACGAGTTAAAATGAGCAAACATAAAATTAAGAGTTTTAAAAGGAAGTTGTGGAAATATTGAGGTTGCAAGCTTCAACTATTCAGGATAGAGGTATATTTCAGCACAGGATTATTTTAAATTTATCGGTTTAAATCAATGTAATTGTAGATCTAGGAATCTATAGAAAAAAATGAACAAATATAAATAATTATCAGTGCCAAACATATCGAAAAAATCGCAGTACACTTTGGTAATATGAGTATGTAAAAAAAGTATTAAAATATTCATATCATTCAGAAGCAGTGTTGTTATTAATTTATATCGACATATCAATTAAAAATCGAATTTAGTTTTTTTGATTGCTTGACTTAAAATTAAAATCTGTATGCTATAAAATGCTATACATTTTTGTTTGGATTTAAATAAATATCTTTAGCAATTTAATATGCATCCATATCAGTCTTAAAATCCCTGTAGATTACTTGATGATTTGTTTGATTGAGGTTTTAGTTACATGTTTACTTTTTAAAGTAGTAAATTTATATTAGTATAGTATTAAATTTAACCTAAATTGAAATATTCTATTTAAAAAAATGAAAAATTACCATATTTTATTAAAGGGTAAAAAAATCATCAAAATATAAAGGGGATATTTATTTTACATTGTTTAATGCAACGAAGTAAACATACAATGTAACAATTTTTTATAACTTTGTAAAGAGTTATTTCATAAAACTGGTGGTGCTTTATGGATTAACGTTACCTGAAATTTAGGGTATACGAGTAAGCTTGAAGCTTCCTTATAGTTTTTGGTGTAACATTACTCTGTAAAGCTGGAAGCAGCACTTGTGCAGGCACTAGTATGTGAAGTAACATTTTTTGGTTTAGATTAAGAGTCGTGAAAAATATCCTCAGTTTAAGTGAACATGATTTCCACGTAACTTTTAACATATGTTTCATGGCTGTCAAAAGAAACTAGAAAATTCAAAATGTCATGCTTCTCAATATAGCTGCCCTTCAATTAATAACTTCGAAATCGTAAACTTTTTTACTGAACGCAATTGCCCCTTCGTTAGAAAAGTCAAGTTTACTGGAAAGCGTGTTCATTTTGAACATTTTTGAAAATCGCAATTCCCATAAAAAGAGGGAAAAAATATTTTTATCTACACACCTGCGACGGTATGCGACAATTCTCATAATTTTTTACTTCATCGTAAAACGCTCTCGGAATTGAAAACCATATGTACATTATGACTTAATCCTCAAATTTTAGTTACTATCTAAAAAGTAAGGATATCGACTGACTTTATGTATCCTGAATTGACTACCCTATAAAAGTTTCAATCACATTCATACTGGTGTAACCTTAGTTCATGGACCGAAAACCAATTACTACCCAAAGTCAGAATATTAGAATAATGAGAATAAAACATTTCAAAACTTTGAAAGTTGCATTTATTTTTATACACAACTAAAGTTTCACAAATTCTTTTTGTTTTATTACATTTTATAAGATTTGTTAATGAAAATAACATAAAACAATTGGCTTAATTTTGCAAATTTACCTTTAAAATCAAAATATAAAAAAATCACAAAAATAGAATACATCCTAATGGTAGCTCACAAAATTAGAATAATGCGTAAACAAATAAAATAAATTGCTCTTACAAGTTTTATTTGCAACTAATCAGTATTTGGTTGCATCGCCCCTAGCTTTTATCACATCTCGCAGTCGATCCGGCATACTTTCAACTAATTTTTTACAATGATCTTGGCTGATATCATACCAAGCACGGTTAACGAATTTTGTGAGTTCGTTCTGGTCCTTTGGAGCCAATATTTTCAGTTTTTTCTTCATTAAGCCCCATATATTTTCTATAGGATTTAAATCAGGTGAATTCACGGGCCAAGGAAGTAGTTGTACTTCAATATCTTTCAGCCAAGACAAGGTGGCTTTCGATGTGTGACATGATGCGCTGTCTTATTGGAAGACAAATTCCCCTTCAAATAGATCTTCAGAGGCAGGGATCATATATTTGTCAAGAACGGACTTGTACACTTCGGAATTAACAGTGCCTTTCAATACACAAAGCTTTCCTAGGCCATTGGCACTGAAACACCCCCAAACCATTGTGTGCTGAACTTAACTGTGCGTTTTAAGCACTGTTGCTGAAAACCCTCTCGAGAAAAACGCCAAACACGGTGACCTTGTGGACCGACAGACACGCAAAATACTGATTCATCACTGAAAAGTACTTTGCCCCAATCTTGGGTGCCCCAAAGCAGCCTTTTTCGGCACCACAACAAACGTGCCCTTTTTTGTCTGGCACTAAGGAATGGCTTTTTCTTTGGTACACGTGATCGAAAGCCGATTTCAAGTATTCGACGTCGTGTAGTGCTGACTGAGGTATCAACTCCTGATTCTCGCCACTTCCTATTTATAAAATTCACTGACCTGAATCGATGTTTTTCAGTAATCCTTTTCAGACATCTCTCTTGCCTCTTGGTTGTTATTCGTTTGGCACCACATTTTTCGCGAGTATATTTAAATTTATTGTTCCTATAGTAGTCCTGAAGAATTTTACTCACAGTTCCTTGAGAGCAATTCACCTTCCTGGCTATTTTCTGTTGAGTCAGCCCCTCATTCCGTAACGTTAAAATTATATTCTTAGTAAGAATAGGGATATCTTTTTTTCGGCCCATTCTAAGCAACAACAACGGAAATTTTGTTTTCAATCATGGAACAGTACTGTCACTACTTCTAATACGTCGCTAGTTATATGAAATTTCAACACCACGTAAATGGACAAATATTCTAATTTTTTGGAACGCCTTTTATCATTATTCTAATAATATGATCTTTTTAAAATTTGATTTTATAAATTTGTATTTATTTTTATGTTTTGTGTAAACAATATATGGTTGATAGATATCTTTAAAATATATGCTAACTTCAAGGAGGCGTCTACTTTGCATATTCGGTAAGAAATTGTGTCTTTTTGATGAGAAAAACTCAAATATTTGGAATATTCTAATATTCTGACGTTGAGTAGTACGAAAGTAAGTAACTATTCAAAGAGTGATAAATAATTTTCGTACACTTAAATCCATAGCTGGAGATTGAAGGCTACTGTTCTACTCGTCCAGGTGCTAATCCAAGGTTAAGAGTTACCGAAAAACATCGTTAGCAAAGATGGCCTTCTGAAAATCTGATTTTCGAGATGCCTGCTTTTAATTTTGTATACAAAAGTTCACACATCTAAATTTAAAAAATATATAGAACTAAAAAGAATACATTGTGTTACGATTTCACGCATATATAACCCAGTAAAGTTATCGTTCAAATCACTCCAAAATTTGTCTTAGGATTCAAACTTACTGAAAATTCTGACGAAAGCGTATGCGAAGTCCCTTCAAATCCGCAAAGAATCATAATGTGTAAAAGCTATATGTATGTGATCGAAATGAAATTATTTCGGGGGAAAATCAAGGGAAAAGGAAACTTAAAAAGCTTTATTAAAATTTGACGATATTTTTCCGACGGTATATAGCAGATTTTTGTTTACATCTGAAAACATTTGGTTCCTCAAAAGATGGTCACCATTGCAGGTGTGTAGACGTCATAATTTGCTAAACTCAAGATGAAAAAGGAAAATATTATAATTCCTCTAAATCAGGACAGAACGATTCCAGTCCTTTTGTTCCATGTGCTTCCACTGCGATGTATTGTAGAAGCGAACTTTGAAATGATATATCATATATCTCTATTGAATCGACAGTATTTTCTTTTATACGAACCTTTAATTTACGAACTCTCATATTTTATGAGCTAGCTTTTGAATCCTCAACATATCTATTTAGTAGTTTGCTATTATGATAATGTGTTTTGCAGTAACTCACGAAAACGTAATTGAAGAGTCCAGGACAGAAAAACTTTTGATTGACTTGGAATCTTTCTGTATTCAGGTCTGCTTGAAGGAAATCGGTTTCTCCCTTGGTTCTTCTTCTGGTATTGGCTTTTTAGTGATGCCGTGAGAGTGGTACCATGTGAGAATCCTGTTTCCTTACACCAGTTTAGGTGATGAATCGCTATGGTTACCAAAGGCCTGTTACGGGGGCATATCCTTGGCTCTACAGTTACCTTACTTCGTTCTCTATAATTTTTAAGAATCTTTCAGTTACAAACTAGAAATTGTCTTTCAAAGATATCCCTATATGTTTGATATATAATTTCTATAATCTATACATAGTCTAACGTATGTTAAATGTTACCTTATATCATTTCCTAATTTTTTTTATTTTCACGGTTCAAGAAAACGCGCCTACTGTACCAAATATCAGAACAAACAAAACTGTTTCGATGTAGAGCATAAATGTCAATGTTCAGTGACTGTAGTAGGCTTAGGCGATGATGATGCTTTTATATCATGATGTATCCACGACAGAAAAATTAGTTAGTATAAAAATATGAAATTCATTAATTAAGTTAAAGAACGTAAAAGACTCCGTGAAAATGTTGTACATTTCTTGAGTAAAATATGAATGTTAAGTGGTGTACCGTTACACAAATGAGAAGTTTGCTTTCATTTTGAGGCAAAACGTTTCTCCGTAAAGCTATAGTAAACTAATATTTACACAGTGTGCATGTGTATGAATACCAAAAGTTCTAAATCCTATACATGTTATGTTACATTGCTAAAATCTTAATTATCCTATGTATTGATCAATAATCATATTCCATAGAAGACAATTTAACTTCTTGACACAATTGAAGAGTACACTTGAAGAACCGATTGATTTATTAGGCGGACGCCGCAATTGTCTACTTGGCGGACATTGGCGGCAGAAAACAGGTTTCTCTCTTTCTTCTTCGCTTGGTCCAAGCGCCGGGATCGTCAATCGCCTGAATCTTGGTAACTAGGAGCCACAGAGATCATAGTTAAAGTATTAGAGTGGCAGATCACGTGACCTACACCACTTACTTCATTGGGGCTCTTCTGGGAGCTCCTTGCGCGTACCGTCGTTAGCATTGGAGGTCACGTTATCTGCCACTCTATTACCTTAACTATGATCTCTGTGGTATTAACTGGTTTCCTTACACAAGTTTAGGTGATCACTCGCTATCATCGCCAAAGTAGCCTGCCTAAGGAAACTTCTCTACGAAATCAATCGGTTTTTCCCGTGTACTCTTCAATTATGAATACTTAAGGTGTACGTACACACTTGAATTTGTTTTTCGTAATATTTCACTTAAAAATCCATTTTTTTATTTGATATAAATCATAGGTGCATGAGGGTGCGCGCAAAAATATTTGAAAAAAATTAAAATGATAATTAATTAATTAGCATTTTATGCATTAATTAGCATGTTTTTTAAACACTAATAAATCAAGAACCAATTAACTTAGACCTATAAAACTACCATGCAAATTAATCACCAATTCCTTCTGAAGTGCATGAACCTCAAATCAAGTTTGTGGCCCTTTTAGTTTTTTAATAATAATTTTTTATGTTAAGAAACGTGACAAAAAATCTAAATTTTTAGAAAAAGGAAACTTAGACATGCAATGAAAAAAATTTATTTAAAAACCAAATCTTTTTTTGGAGGTTCAGGTCCTCCCCCAACTTATTCCACATATAAATAAACAATTCGTTTGACAAAATGTTAATTTTAACTTTAGTTGTCACTGTTTGAACAAAGTAACACATGAGTAAAATGAAGTTTTGAGAAAATTGAGTTTAAAGGTTGCAAAAGCTAACTGACTTTCATGATTTAAAGATTAGAAAAACCTCTGTAACTTTTTATTATTATAGTGGAGTACCAGTACAAACTTTACATCATTTTAAAGAAGAAGAACTGGAGATTCCAATTTACTTAAAAACAAAAAATGCCAAATTTGGCTATTTTTGGCCTTTCCAAGTGTGTATGTATACCTTAAATGAAATACTTACAAAATTTGATGTTTGCTACAATGAAAAATTCCTGAAAATTCCTATTTACTAAGCGCGGATGGACGTAGTATCGGAATAAATGTTGTAGAACTCTAATTATCCGAACTCCGAAAATCCAAACTGAAATTACCGAACCTCCAACTATCCGAATCACTGATTTTCTTGTATATCTCCCGAATTATTTTCCCGAATGGATAACTTTTCGAATCGCTCCCAATAATCGGAGTTGTACTACATCGATAAAACTGTAATTACCGATTATCGACGATTGATTATTTTTTTTATTAAGAAATTTCTTTGTCAATCAGTCACCAGCGCCTAAGCCTAATGTGTAGTGTTTGTACCACAAATTGTAAAAAAAAAAGTGTACCAATCTATCCAGAGATGGTTTGAAGAATCTTATGTGGCTTATTTATTGTGATGTATCAGCGCTAGAATCTATATTGAGTATATATATATGAACAAAATATATGTATATATCTAATGTATGTATGATAATATGCGAGTATATGATATAATAAAGTGACAAATAAAAAAATAATGTTGCATGTTAAGTTACTTGTGTATTTTCTTTATTTACAATCTTTAAATTTATCTGCAAATTGATTTTTCTAAGAAATATAGGACGTCAAAATAAATAAAACACAATGCTGTTCTAACTTTTATTATTATGCATATTTAAGAGTTAATTATTATACACATTTAAAACTTAAATATTATGCACATTCAAAACAATTCGATATTATACACATTCAAAACATTGATATTATACACAGTTGAAAATGTTTTTATATAATATAAACATTTAAACCTTTGCAATGATAAACACTTTTTTTCTGAACAAGCACACAAGCTAGAATATAAATGTACCATACCATACTTTTTGAAATAATACTTAACTGAAAGCTTACGTTAGACATTGTATAAATTATAATTTTTAACAATAAACTTAAAAGGGTTTTTTTTCGGGGAGGGGGGATATATATTTAAAAAAATACGAAATTGTTATTGCCAAGTATATAATGTATGACAAGCATTTTTTGAAAGGTATCCTTTACAAAAAAACTTAATACAATGGCAAAAGCTTTAAAATTCCACAAAAACAAACAAATCTAAATATTGGTTTTAATCCCCCATATCTTGCATCGTAATGTCAATGTAATACTTCTTCCTAATGTAGATGCCACTAAAAACATTAGTATCTTATTCTGAAAAAAAAAATATTTTGGAACTCTTTTTCTTTCAGAAGAATCAACAAACTATAACAGAAATGTAAATCTTTCGGAATTGTTGCTACTATCAAATCTCTAAATATAAGTGCTCGCAAACAAATGCATGCATTACAGGGAATTATTGTCCACTGAGAACCAAAATGAAATCGAATTTTTCCATCATTGAAATTATTAATACCCTTCTAATCCCTTGTCCAATTCCTGTTTAAGGATTTATTTCTACCTAAATAAATCTTCAAAACAATGTACCACAACAAAAACAACAAAGCAATGTGAAATTTTTATAAAGTGAAAGCTTTAAGCCCGTAACAAACTTTAAAAAAAAAACAAGAAGTTCTTAAAGAACTAAAATAGCCTACTTTCCTGTTACTTGAATACTTACTAAAATTCTTATCTTGAAAAAACTAGGTTCGTAACAGTAAGTGACATCAATAACCGTTTTTCCAGATTAAATTTAAAATAAATTTCACTAAACGCAGCATCTAATTAAACACAGCACTAAACACAGCTTTATTTGCAGCTATAAATAATATTTAATTTTTCGTAGAACAAAAACCAAAAAACTACTCCTCAATAAACATTTACTTGCTAAATTCGGCTAGTTTCATTTATTTTATTTCGAAAATTAAATAATTATAACTTAAATCGTTTGCAAAAATTTATATTTCAAAGAATAAATATGTAATATTCCTCACTTTTAAATAGAATGAAAACAATTCGTAGTGAAATATATATTTGACGTCATCTGAAATTGACCGATGTCTCAAAAATAAATTTATTTTAATTTATTGTCGAAAAGAATTAAAGTTTCTCAAGCAATTGTTGCGATGGCAATGGTGATTTAATTCTTATAAAAATGGCTACCTTTGCTTTTTAAATGAGCATTAAATTTTGTAAAGTTTTTTGAATAATTGAAGTACTTAGAATTCGAATTCTTTTCTGAAATTTTCAATGTATTCTAATTTCGATGCGCTGAATTTTTTGACGTATCTCACTTGTCCGTAGCATTTGTAGCTAAATTCAGCGACTTAAATGACTCGAAGTTGAATTTCAATGCTAATTCAATGGAAAATTCGTCGTCAAATAGTAGATTTATGTCCGTCCTATCGTACAGACTGACGGACAAAAATTATGAAAGTTGGGTGTCTGAGGTTATAATTTTCTAATAAAAAAAGAATTTTTAAGATCGGATTGATAGAACTGATTTTGGAAGGGTGTACGGACGGACGGACGGACATCGACCGCATGTCAATACCTACTTTTTCATTTTTTTAATTCTTCGAAATAAAAAAAAAGAAAAGTAGGCTAAAAATGGGAATCCACATCACAATCAAAATACTGACGTAAAATAATCATATTTCATCATTTTAACTAAACATATCACTTAAACATCCTTTTTAACACTTACAAAAGTGCATATATTGCATTTTTAAAGTAAAAAGTTCTTAAACTAATCATTTACACTGTCAAAAGAAATATAAAAAGTTTTCTAAAAAAATGATGGAAAGTATAGAAAAGTATACCTGACTGTAAATCGTTATCATTTTACTCGTCTCCCATCTCAGCATGTGGCAACATTGCTCCCGGTTTCTCATTGACACTTACACGTTAAATGGTTTAGAAAACAACAATTATATCTAGAGATAAAGAGACCACACCAACATTCACCGAAACTATGGTGGGGATATTGGAGGAATATTGGCTAGACATATAAGATGAGTTGAGAATGAATGTTATTTGTCACCAGTTCCACAGTTTTGAATATATAATAAGGGCTTTGAAAGAACTATAATACGTTTTTAATCCTTTCAGTTCCATTGATGCCATTTGGCATCATCATGCTTCTGATCATAATTTTAAAAAAAATAGGGCTGACATCTACTGGGATAAATAAAAAATACTTTCTAGTAGAAAAAGTTTTGAGAGTTAAATTATGTGCTTTTTGATATCATAAATATCCATAGACGATCAGAAATTTTTTTCTAAAATGATGATGCCAAATTGTCATTGGGGCTGAAAGGGTTAAAAACTTGGCGCTTGATTTCAATCTAATAATGGTTCCTAGCAGATCAGCTGCAACGGCTGTCTGGTAAAATGTTTCAAGATATTGTCGTTGTTCAGTTGAGCCCTTTTTTTTGGTTTTGGAAACAAAAACCTGAGAGATAGTTCAAACAAATACCAAAAATTGTGTGAAACCAACAATTTCTTCGTACTCATTAATATCTGCATACATTTTATAGATTCCAGGTGGATTTAGGACCCAAGTATTAATGTTTCCTTTTTCTAAAAAACGGCAGTTGGTTTAAATGTAACGCGGACAATCAGAAAGTAGTTGAAAATACGGTTTTGCCGGGAGTTAAATCCGGAAAGTTGTCAGTTCTTAATTAATTTTAATTCTTGGATATTTTTAATTGAATAAGACTTGAAAGGCCTGTATGCTATTTGTCAGGTTTGTTTCACATCTTTTAAAATTTAATAATTAACAAATTTAAGGAAAAAGATGGCGCAAACCACGGACAGGATGGCCGGACAAAGTGGAGAAATGGCTAGGGAGTGGTGATAGAATATAAAATTTAAGCTAAGTTTAGTATGAATTATCGTCGCACTAGAGCTACACGAGGGCTATTTGCGACGGGCGTCATATTTTAGAACCACACTCAAGTGACGAGCCGACACCTGAGTAGGCACCCAACGCATCCGTTAAGGGCGACATCATACGTAGCGTTAGGACTTTGAAGGATATTTAACATGCCCTTCCACCACACGGCGTATTATTCGTCGGACACCTTTGGCTACATGGGACGTTAATTGGTCGGCAGTTATTTCGGCGATGCCCAGACCCGGACCTGCCACCTTCCGCATGCAAGGCGAATGCCTAACCGACTGGGCTCCCCAGCCCCAGATAAGGTTTAACACATTCGCTGCCACTAAATCATCGATAGAGTCTTCATCGATAGAGGCTGATGAAGTAGAAAAACATTCTGGTTTTTTAAACCTGTTCGTTACAATGGAAATAAACTGTTCATTTTTGAACAAGTACAAATCTTAGTTCGAGATCGCAAAATAGCAAGGTTAGGTTGAATTAACGTCACTAACTAAAGCTACACGATAGCTATCTAGTCGTAAAAATACAAGGAAATGTTCCTGGACTTTTCCAACCGGATAACTCATCATTCTGGCACTAATAATTGAATTGAAAGCCAATTACCAGATTTGCTTCAGTGATTAACTTTTCGACTAAGAAATCATCATTAAATTTTCCTAATTCATATTTTTTGGACAGTTTTTGTTTGAAAAAAATACAAAAAAATAAAACAGACTATTTACATTTTTTATAGCTAAATTGCTGAGTAACAAACTGAATCACTTTACGAAATGCGGTATGTCAGGTGTCTGGTCCCCCAACACGAGAGACGAAGGATTTAATTTCCTCGTAATTTTAAATAGAATGCCCCCTTTCAAATCACCAAGTATTATTCCAAGCACAGAAGGATCGGTTGCAAAAGTTACAAACGAACTTGAACTCATAAGAACGGTTGGCGAAATGGTACTATGAATTTCATCAGAATGTGCTGTTATCGGTGAATCGGAACCACGCGACTCCTTAAGGAGTCAGTGGCATCCAACGTGTTAAGCAACTGTTGTCTCGAAGTAGCACACAACCGAGATCACTATCAATCGTGTTGTCCCGACTGATCAGAGATCTCTTGATTACGGCAATAAGCATCATTTGACACTGTTCAATTGTCCCATCAAGCAGTGGCATGTCAGTAACCATGGTGATACCACCACTAAACGTGGTCACGAGGCAGTATTTGTATTTTGACCTGAAAGAATTGTTTCATTTTAATTTTTTACGTGTTGAAACTTGTAAAATTATTTTGAAAAGGAAATGTCGGGTCATTGAATCATCGTTGTGAAAATTTCGTTGCAATGACGTCTTATGGAAGAAATAAAATAGACGTCTTCATTTTTGTCCGAATCACCAATTAAAACGTTATAAAATGTTGAAATTATATACTGTAGACGGAACTCGTTTTCATAACTCGATGTTCTTGATCTTTGTTTGCTCTCGATCTTTTGTTTGAGATTTTTAGAAAAACATCTATATTTAACCTTCGACCTTAATTTTTATTTCTTGGCAGCTTTATTAAGTACCGGGTGGTTATAAAATAACGCTCGCTATTCGGAGAGGTCCAGTAGCTTGAATGAAAAATCCAAAAGAAAGAAAAAGAAAAAAACGAAACACTTACAAGTCAAGGAGGGGGCAAAAGAATGGAATCATCAAAAACAAACTCGTCTCTTGACCAGGGTTCTAAATTACGAGGCGTAATTGGATGTGTTGGCCATAATTGGCAACGCCTCGTAATTTAAAACCCTGGTCAAGAGACGAGTTTGTTTTTGATTATTATTCTTTTTTATGATTCTATCTTTTTTTATGATTCCATTCTTTCCCCCCTTCTCGATTAGCAAGTGTCTCAATGTTTGATGCATTTGGATTGTTCATTCATGCTACAGACCACTCCGAATAGCGAGCGTTATTTTATAACCACCCTGTTTAAAGATGAAACCATTAAACGGTTGAAGACCAATTAATAGGCTTTTAAACGACTATACCTCTAACAAGACAAGATATATCTCCTGATCACATTTAAACAAACCCAATCGACACAATTTACAATTCTAATCACGACATAAGACTTCTCATGAGCACTTAAGACCGGGGAATTCCACCATAAACCATTTTCCCTTATCGCGTCCCAAATTTATCAAAAGAAAGGAGCTCACAAAGAGACGAAAAAATAACCAGGAAAATAGATAAGAACCGATCCTCTCGGTAACCAACTTTCACAACTCCGGAGAGGAGATATTGGAAGTATTTTTGAAGAAATGTCGTTGTCGGTTCATGTCATTTTTTTAATCGAATTTTTTCATGTTGAACACAACAACGTTTATTCTGAATATATTATATATATTCTCTTTATAAAATTACTTTCCATTTTAAAGGTAACCCTATAAATTCCAAAAATGTGAAGCATACAAAATGTCATCGTTACACTCTTAAAACAAAGGAGTGAAATTCACTCTTGTAGGAGAAGTGCATTTTCAACACTGGAAAGGAGTGAATATTGACTCAGACTGAGTTAAAATCACTCGTTTGTTTTAAGAGTGTAAATATTACTTCTTTAGAAATAAGTTAACACAAGTTTTATTGCTGAGAGAATTTATTCAAATGCCTTCCTTCACACATTCGACCGAAATACAAACTAGGAGTGACAACGACTTTCAATCTTTCAAATACCACTCAACTACTACTACTACAACATATATATCCGGCTTGTGGGCTTGATCAGAGACCCGCTTATAAACCTTCGTCAAGTAAGACAGACACAGAAATAATATTAACAGTCACAAAGAAGGGAATAACACATAGACAAATAACGACATTTATTGACAAACACAAACATCCATGCCTGACCGGAATTCGAACCCGAACCCAGCAGCTCCAAAGGCCACTAACCATTCAGCCGCCGGGTCGGCATACCACTCCAAGCCAACACACTTAAAGGCAATTACATACACAAAAAGTGATTTCAATACCTTTGAATTGTAAAATGTTCTATGGTGGCTACCATTTGTACATGCAGATTTTTTTTAAAACCTTATTATGATGTCCAATACCCCTTATTATTGAATGCCTTAAAAGATGACTACCGAAGGATCGAACATTGACTTTTATATCAAAGAACAATCTTTCGAAGCTCAGGGAACGGGTGTCAAACTTCTTCGATTATTGTTCTTCAGCATCCCTAACCGGAAAGCCTCCTGGATTTTCTGGAGAAGTTGCGGGAACTTGACTCCGAGGCACAAGGTGTTTTTTCCCCCCTCGATAAGATACTTTAAACCATTTGTTATCACGTTACGCGGGGAGGCGGTTTTACGGACCCCCACTTTTAAAACGGGGCGAAATTTCATGTACGCCAGTCCCCGCAATTGCCAGTTCCACCAGTGAGACACAAATAGTTGAGTTGAGTCAATTTGTCGTGTCACTATGGAATATTGAAGTGGAGTATTTCTTCCAACACTTCACATTTGACAGCTTATTACCAATCTGAAAAATAACAAGCAAATGTTAAATATATCAAATATAGTTATTGTACCTGCTGTATAGTTATTGTACCTGCTGTAGCAGAGTTGGAACGGGTCACCGGGTCACCGGGTCACTGGGTCATCTGGGTCACTTGGGTCATGGGTCACTCTATCAGACCCGGATTTGACCCAGTGACCCATGACCCAGACTGACCCACTGACCCGGAATGACCCAGGGACCCAGTGACCCGGAATGACCCAGGGACAAAACCATTCTGGGATAAAAGACTAATCACAAACAACCAAGTATATCATACAAGATTATACTTGCTACTCGTGCGTGTGAAATGTGATATGGCTGTAGAGTGTAGATGTAGTTTTCAGGGATGAGAACCAGCAGTACCATGTTTCACTTGTATCAAGCCGATACCAATTTTAGTTTTTCGACCTTGAGACAAAGTGATTTTTAACCTTGTCTTTGCATCACTAGAAAAAATGGTTAGTTGGCTCAGTTCAAGTTGTTGTGCTAGTCAGCCTAGTCGCAATTACTAGGTTGGTTTGAGTCAATTCAGGTTACTGGGTCAGTTCAGAAAACTGGGTCAGTTACTCAGTTCAGGCTTCTGGGTCAGGCCAGGTTCCTGGGTCAGTCCGGGTCACTGGGTCAGTCCGGGTCACTGGGTCAGTCTGGGTCATTGGGTTAGTCCGGGTCACTGGGTCAGTCCGGGTCAATGGGTCAGTGGGTCACTGGGTTATGGGTCACGTATATGAATGGGTCAGTGGGTCATGGGTCACACAGTTTGTGACCCGTTCCAACTCTGCCTGCTAGAAAGCAATCAAATCGTTTTTTATTAATGTTACCGTTAAAACGCAAAATCAGCTAGAACTGGAATTAGCTAGTGAGAACTAATTTTAACTGATGCTAATAGTTAAAATTAGTTTCCACTAGCTAAAACCGCGCGCGCTGTTATTGCCTGTTAATATTAGTTTTGATGAAATACATTGGTATAATCTAATTTTAACTATAACACACTTATATTATGACAATTTGGCATCATCATTTTAGAAAAAAAAAAGTTATGATCGTCTACAGCCATTTACTATATAAAAAAACGAATCCATTCGATTCTTCAAACTTTTTTCTGCTGGAAAATATATTTTGTTAATTCCAATAGATGCCAGCCCTAATTTTTAAAATTATGATCAGAAAAATTATGATGCCAAATGGCATCATTGGAATGGAAAGGGTTATGGGGTCGTTTGACAATGACAGTGAATGCGCCCTCTAGAAGGGAGAGTGTAGGCTTTATAGCCCATTACCCAGCTCGCCAGAAGAGACAGTCACAAGAGACACACAAAGAAGGACGACACAAACACATAGACAAATAACAACATTTATTGACGGTCACAAACATCCATGCCTGACCGGGATTCGAACCCAACCCCAGCAGTTCCAAAGGCCAGCGTGCTAACGATTGAGCCACCGGGGCGGCTATGTGGGGTCGTTTAGTTTAGTTTTAACTATCGTCGCACTAGTGCTACACAAGGGCTATTGGCTACGGGCGTCGTATTTTAGAGCCACAGTGAAGTGACGAGCCGACTCCTGAGCAGGCTCGTCCCTCCCCCAGCCCCTCACCACCGTTAAGGGCGACATTGTAAGCAGCGTCGAGATTTTGAAGCATATCTAACGAGCACTGCCTCTACACGGGGTATTATTCGTCGGACATTTTTTGCTGCACGGGCCGTTTATAGGTCGATAGGGTTTTTTTTTCGATGCTCGGACCCAAACCCGGGAGCTTCCGCTTGCTAGGCTAATGCCTAGGCTTCCTAGTCCAGGGCCATCCTCCAAAAGGCTCCAAAGGCCAAAGGCAGTGGGATTTCCACTTAAGCTGTCAGCTTTTAAAGCGCCATTCCGAAAAGAAAAGGTTGGCGCCTTTTGACGTTTTGGCTTAATTACAGCGTTGCTAATTTGCAGGGGAGGCGGGGGAGGGGAGGGGGGATAGGCAGTAAAATTTTATGTACCGCGGCCGTTTATTATATTCTGGAGATGTAAAGACAGAGGGTTTACAAGGAGGAGATAAGTAATTAAGTTTCGTCGTTAAATGGAGTCGTATTTGAACAATAAGGAGGCCAAATGAGGGTAAGAAATCGCCAAAGTGAGCCAAATTTCCGATTGTAGCCTGATGGGGTATTTGTCAAAATAAGTAAAGCTAACTCTCGAATTCCTTGGCACTACAGTCCATGCTGAAACCATTGTCTACCTAACAATACGACTCCATCAGAGTTTAATTTAGTTTGGTTTGAATGATCGTCGCAATAGAGCTACGCGAGGGCGACGAGTGTCGTACTTTAGAACCACAGTCAAGTGACGAGCCGACATCCGAGTAGGCACCCAACGCAATCGTTAAAGGCGACATCGTACACAGTGTTGGGACTTTGAAGGACATTTAACGTGCACTCCCTCTATACGGAGTATTATTCGTAGGGACATTTTGTCTGCACGGCTCGTTTACAGGTCGGTAGTTATTTTGGCGATGCCTGGACCCGAACCTGGAACCTTTCGCATGCTAGGCGAATGCCTAAACGACAGGGCTCCTCAGCCCCCACAACTCTAGTCGAGTGAAAGTCGAGTGATACCCCCACAACTCTAGTCGAGTTATAAGAACTTAAGAAAGTAGTGCTGCCCCGATGGCTCAATCGTTAGGACGCTAGCCTTTGGAGCTGCTGGGGTCGGGTTCGAATCCCGGCCAGGCATGGATGTTTGTGACCGTCAATAAATGTTGTTATTTGTCTATGTGTTATTCCTTTCTTTGTGAGTGTTAATATTCTTTCTGTATCTGTCCATTTTGACGAAAGCTTATTAGCGGTTCTCTAAACAAGCTGGAATATATATGTATCATACCATACCATACCATACAATAAAGTTAGTATTTGACATGTGTTTGCTTACATTATTTTTATAATAACGTGCAAAAGCGTGAAAATTGTGTTCTTACTTTTGTCTTATTTTATTTCTTTTCTTTTAATAACTTTTGTAGTACTACTTGTAGTTTCCATGGAGATATTAGAAAATGCAAAAGTAATGTACGATTTGAAATAAGATAGTTTCATGACATCATTTAGTTTCCTTGGATATATTCATGACATCATTTTGTTTTTCTACCAATCAGATACTCTTATTTACCTTACCGCACTAGTGTCGAAAGTACTTACTTTCGGCGCTGTCTGCGGCGCAAGCACGTAAAGTGTCATTTTCGCAACGATCTATGAATGAATATGATATAAAAAAGTGAACTCTTTTGCACGTTGTTATAAAAACAATTATAAATCATTTATAACAAGCTTTAAGTGAAATTGGTAAAGTATCATGTTTAAAAACAATTGAAAGTCATGAGAATTCAATCCGATGTGCGAGGCTCACTGCAGAAAAAAAAACATTTGGTGCATTTCAGTAAATGTGTTCCGGGGGACAGACATCCAAAAATTATACAGGGTGGTTATAAAATAACGCTCGCTATTCGGAGTGGTCTGTAGCTTGAATGAATAATCCGAATGCATCAAAAATTGAGACCCTTACTCATCAAGGGGGAAAAAGAATGAAATCATAAAAAAGATAGAACCCTAAAATTATCACAAAAAAGAATAATCATAAAAAACAAACTCGTCCCTTGACCAGGGCTCTAAATTACGAGGCGTCGTCAATTATGGCCAATTACAGCCTACACAGCTAATTACGCCTCGCAATTTAAAACCCTGGTCAAGATACGAGTTTATCTTTTTCGAAAAAGAATGGAATCATAAAAAGGAACTCGTCTCTTGACCAAGGTTCTAAATTACGAGGCATAGCCAATTATGGCCAATTACGGCCAACACATCGAATTACGCCTCGTAATTTAGAACCCTGATCAAGAGACGAGTTTGTTTTTTATGATTCCATTCTTTTCCCCACTTCTTGATTAGTAAGTGTCTTAAAGTTTTTTGTATTTGGATTATTCATTAAGGCTACAAACCACTCCGAATAGCGAGCGTTATACACTTGTAGTATAAAACCGTCATACCTTCTTCAATAATGAACCTAAAATTCACTGTTCTAGGCTCCTCTGCTGCCAATATTCACAATACATGAGACACATCTTTTTAAAAAAAAACTCAAATCTTTAGAACCTATAAATATATAGGAACAAAGAGAAAAAATTATATGCAAATACAAACATTTACATAGTCTGAAGAGAGGTTACTCGTGGTTTTAAAAATAAAATATACCGTTCTTTATTAAAATAGGGGATGCAAAAAAAAAATATCATAAATAATAACTCTTGAAATATTTTAACTTGACAAAAAATAGAAGCACAACTATATAGATTTTTTAATAGAAAATATTCCGTTGACACAACACAAACATGTAAATTTTAAACAGAAACGTTACAAAACCACATCGAACCCAATTTTTATATGATCTGATGCGTGTGATAAAAAAAAACGGAAATTCAGAACTTTATGTAAACCAATGTATGAAAGCCTAAAAACTTTTTCGGAGAAAATTTTAACGGATGAGGCTTGTTTTTTTTTGCTATTTATTTAGTTAAAAATATTTGAGTGCTGAGAAGCAAAAGAACAGATCAATGCTTTCAAAATAGTCAGAATTTAACTTAATGCTTTACTTCGCTATCCTCCAAATACCTGGGTAACCATTTCAATGGAAGTTTTGTTTTCGTTCCTGATTTGTTTCGATCCCAGATTTTGTTTCAAGTTTTATAAACTGAAAATATCTGTTAAGGAATTAAATTTTAGCAGTTTTGTGATGGTATTTATTGTACTATATTTATTTTCCCGTTGCAATAATCAAGAAACTCAAAAACATACATACACTGCCTTTTACAAGATCCTTTCAATCACAAAAAAAAACTTTAACACTCTAACACAATTCGCTTACCCACAGAGAATTTTATTTAAAAAAAAATTAAAGCCAATTTATCAAAATTCTGAACAAAGGAAGGGACAGAGAATGGATTCTAAAAGCGTCAGTAAAAACTCGAGGAAAGTGTATAAGAGTATTAAATAAAACAGCAATGCAGTCATAAACTACTTGTTATTTTTTAAAAATCTTCATTTGTTGGGTTCAACTCTAAAAATAAGAAACTAGAAAATTAATTGTACTGCATAGTAATATTATAATGCTAAATTACAAAATTTATTCAATGCTGTTTTTTAGAATTACTCTTAATTTCGATATTACAAAAGATAAATTGGTTGCTGCTTTTAAAAAAAACATTTAACAAAATTACAATTAAAAAGGAACTATAGTTATAGCTAATAAAAAATTAAACAATTAATACAATTATAACATAAAATTATAATTATGACATTTTTATTACAACAACACCTTGTACAATTTTGTTGCAGTGACTTATTTAAATAAGAATGTTTTTAGGACATTTTCGGTTCGGACTGAAAATTAACAGAAACCTTAGTTTAAGAATGTCTCTAGGGCATGCGAAGGAAACGTATTCAAACAGACCATCTATTTATATCAATTTTAAATATTAAATTTAAACAACAGAGACACAGAGCACCTGTTCTTTGGAATAAAACAGTGTCACGTGGTGAAAGTGCAACATTTTTAACACAATTAAAACCTCTTTCCACTAAACATTCAAAGAGGATTTAAAATTAAAAAAAAAGATTCTATAACGTGTCATTTATCAAAAGAACGCAGAATGGCCTCACTTAAAAAGGTAAGTAAAGTGCACCACGTAGTTTCAAAGTACAAAAAAAGGCGAAAGTTTTTAAAGTTTCACATTTTTTTATTGAAAATCTAAAAATTCAGTTAATAAAAAAAACTAGTAGTAGTTGGTTGGTTGATATTCATATATTTTCAGGCTTGTGTGCTTGCTCAGAGAGCCGCTTATAAACCTTCGTCAAGTAAGACAGTCACAACACACACACACTCACACACACATGCACACAAATACGTGACAGATGCTGCCATCTATCACGCGCCACCTCCACAATTTAGACATGTCCCTGAAGGGGAGGGAAATTTTCTCCAGGAACCCGTATCCATGGTAAACTGCGCAATGATTGACCACAGGACTTTCGGACCCAACAGATTTTACGAGCACGTACTCCGCATATACTCGGTAGGTCTTCAGTGGCGACCGGATCACCGGTCCGACCGGCGACCGGACCGGATCGAACTCTCAACCTTCCGATCTCAAGCTCGAGATCCTTTCACCACTAGGCTCCCTACAGCCCCTTGTAGTAGTTCCAGGTAATCAGTTTCAACAATTTTTTATGTGCTTAAGGTAAGGTTAGGTTTGAATTATCGTCGCACTAGAGCTACACGAGCGCTATTGGCGTCTTTATGTGATTAAATTAACGTTACACATTAGCTTAACTAGTCTAAAAACGGGCTTTATAATTTTGGACCTCGGTCAAGTGACAAGTTTGCAATTATAATGTAGCCATTTTTAATAAGAATTTTTTCTTAGTAAAGTTAAACTTGGATAGAACGACTGAATGGACAAAGACAATGATCATTATCTTAGTCCATTGACAATGTTTTAAAATTAGCAAAGTTGCAGTGCAGTTAAATATTTCCCCCTTAATTTTATTTTTTACACTTAGTAACTTTGTATAAAAGACTGTAACCTATTAGATTTTGCCTAATGTTTAAAATGTTTTCCGTTCAATATTCGGGGCTGGAGAGCCCAGTCGGTTAGGCACTCGCCTAGCATGCGAAAGGTTCCAGGTTCGGGTCCGGACATCGCCAAAATAACTGCCGACCTATAAACGGCCCATGCAGCCAAAATTGTCCGACGAATAAGGGAGTGCTCGTTAAATATCCTTCAAAGTCCTAACGCTACGTACGATGTCGCCCTTAACGGTTGCGTTGGGTGCCTACTCAGTAGTTGGCTCGTCACTTGATTGTGATTCTAAAATACGATACCCGTCTCCCATAGCCCTCGTGTAGCTCTAGTGCGACGATAATTCAAAACCAAACCTAACCGCTCAATATTCGAGAGTTTCCTAATGTCTCATCCGATATTACTTTGAATGAACTTACTTGAAGTTACAGATTTTGTCAAACCGATACTTTCTTACACGTTTGGCCAAAAAAATCTCGCCAACGACAATGAACAGAAGTTCGAAGTCAACTCCTCAAAACCCAGCCAACGGTACAGCATAAACAAGCTCCAAACACCTACAAAATTCTCTTCTCCCTTCATATAAAAAAATACTTATTTATCAACATAAAAAAAAGGATAAATAGAATATACCCGAAGAAAATTGCCTCGCCAAAGTATACAACTCCACTCCTTGAGAGGCAGGATGGTTTTGAAATTCAAATTTAAACAGATTCACTTCAGGAGCCGATACGGATACGGTAGGGGATCACTTCGAATTTCAGCGGAAGCTGAATTTACATAGGCTACCATAGTTGGCGACAAATTGTTCATTTTGCGAATGCAAGTGTTTTTAAATGCCATAGGTATCCCATAAATAGTTCCAAAATGTAACTGAATTGTCATTGGACAATCTCAGGTACTGAGACATGACAAGTCGACTAACCCTCCGTACTGATATCAAAGCTTTCATCTAAAAGTAAATTAAGTTGGTATAAGTCAAATTAATGTCGTACCTCACACCTCAAAATCACCTCAGATTCACCTCAAAATAATGTAACCTCACCTCTTAAAACAAAAGAGTAATATCCACTCCTATAGGAGAAGTGAATTTTCGACACTGGAAAGGAGTTAGGTTAGGTTAGGTTTTGAATTATCGTTGCACTAGAGCTACACGAGGGCTATTGGCGACGGGCGTCGTATTTTAGAACCACAGTCAGGTGACGAGCCAACACCTGAATAGGCACCCACCGCAACCGTTAAGGGCGACATCGTACGCAGCGTTAGGACTTTGAAGGATATTTAACGTGCACTCCCCTACACTGGCTATTATTCATCGGACATTTTTGGCTGCACGGGCCGGTCCAGGGTCGGCAGCTATTTTGGCGATGCCAGGACCCGAACCTGGGACCTTCCGCATGCTAAGCGAGTGCTTAACCGACTGGGCTCCCCAGCCACTGGAAAGGAGTGAAAATTAACTCAGACTGAGTTAAAATCGCTCGTTTGTTTTAAGAATTTAGAGTATAATTTAGAACCACAGTCAAATGACAAGCCGACACATGAATAGACCACAACGGCAGTTTTATAAATGCTACATTGGTGCGAGGCTTTTTGACTTACAAGTATATTTAGCTTGCGTTATCTCTAAACGGGTTCTCTGTACATATTCATAGGTTGTGTATGGGTGTGTGTGTGGGTGTTATTTCGCTAATGCCCAGTCCCTACTCTGACTTTTCGCATACAAGGCAAGTGCCTTATCGGCTGGGCTCACCTGTTCAAGCTTACATCTTGAAATACAAACCGTTTTACTAAAAACAATGCCATGTTTTTATTAAGTCGTCTCTAAATTCATTTCCTTGTTTTTGAAAAATATAATTATCGATGTAAATTGAATGCTTCTGTATATCCATTACCACCTAGATCATTATCCACCTAATCTAGGTGTTAATGGTATATCCCGGTGTGCTCGTTGGACGACACCTAGCGGAGCTAAGCCGAATCTCCACTGTTGATAGAAGGATTGTTTGGGAATAAGATGCAAATGGTGCTGTAAGTAAATGCAGAAGATGTAAGCGTCCATTACCCTCTCTGCGAATATTTCAAAAGCATTCAGCGATTACGGGGTTGCAGGTTCGCTCGAAAAGCCAAATACTGATTTTTGATGAAACGGATCATACAGATCATTCCAGATCATAATCTGGCTTGGATTTGCATAGGATTCTACGGGCTCACATGGGTCTTAATTTGCTTTCAACTGAGCGTTCCTCAACGTTGGACTGCGCTTCAGATGAATATCATATAAATCTCTCTAAATTTGCAATGACTCATGATTATTTTCTAAGAGTGCGTGAAGTGAGTCGCTCGCCATATGAATTATTAAAAGTGAACTTTCTCCCAATTGACAATATTCAATTACTAAATGTAAATAGGTACAGTCAGATATTTAGGTTAGGTTGAAATATCGTACCTAAAGTGTGGAGACGGGCTTCGTAGTTTAGAACTACAGCCAAGTGACGAGCCGACACTTGAGTAGGCACCCAACGCAAACTTTTTAATGACAATTTAAAATGCTTTTTTAATGCAATATGGTTTAACGGTTTTGCCACAATGGCTCCGTTATCTAAAAAAAATTGGCATGTTCTCGCATTAAATAAAAAAAGACTATTAAAAACCTTTGGAGGTAAAAAAAAAACAGAAATCAGTTTTGTGGAAAGCATTAAAATATAAGCAAGAAGCACAGTTCGTTCATTTTTTGCATATTTTATTGCATCTCAGTGGAAATGTTAGCGGAAAACTAATCTCGTATTTTGAATTAGCAGGAAAATGTTGCTAAAATCAGTTCCACAATCATAGGCACAAGAGCGGCTATGTAATAGATACAAATATTTAAAAAAAACATATGTAACCGGGTAAGACTTTGACTAAAATACTATTTTCTAACGCATTTGTCTATAAATAGCAGAAGAAAAAATTTTATCTAAAACATTTCAACCTTTTTCTTATAAATTCTACTTCTTAATTACAAACTACGCAAAAAATAACAATCGAAAAACTGATTACTAAACCATTAGGTATGCGTCACACAATTCCTTTATTTTAAAAATACACTACGTTATAAAAGAGAAGTTATAAAAAAAAATAGTATATCAGAAGACGAATCGTTCGATATCCCCCCAGGAATAATGCACGGCACGTTATTTACCGATGGGTTCGAACTCGGAGAAATTGATGGCCTAATTAAAGGTGGGCCTAATTTGCAACACATCGAAGATTACGCCGTAAACCGGATCACCCCTCGTTTCTTATTAGGGCTATCATTCTCACGCGGCGATTTTTAATTTCGCCACTCGCGCCAAAGAGATGGCCGACACTCTAATTGCGAAGGTGGAAGGTAAAGTGTTGAGAACTCGGTATTTTGACAAAATATTATATGAGATAAAAGACGGTTACGGATGTTTTTACAGATTTATTTCTGGGTGTACATCGTCACTTAAGTTCTCATATGTGCTATCTCAATGGTATCTCAAGGGAGATAGCACTTGTGGGATCTATAGTAACGATATTGTTTTTGATGAAAATATGATGTGTAGGACTGAAATATGAAATATGATAGGCTGTAGGATGAAATATGATGTTTAAGGACTTACATATTGAAACAGATTCAAAACTACAGAAATTTATCTATGATCTTTAAAAAAGGAATTAGAAAACGTAAACATTTTTATACAAAAGTCTTGCTATCTCAAACCATTTTGTGTAAAAAGCAACTTAAAAATTGGTATGGTTGAAGAAAATATAAAGTAAATATTTCTTATGATGTCATGCTCCCCCTTACTGCGATTTCATTGGTTGTTTTGTTTTCTTTAACAAAGTGCCCGTGCCATGAAATAAGCTAATAATGGGCATGTTTCAGGTCTTGAATGGCAACAGAAATGCTGAATGAAAAATTTGCGGACCTCGATTGGTGCATCAATGACACTTGGGAACAGAGCACCAATCGATTGAAGAAATGTAAATAATGAAAGTTAGAAGATAAAGCTTGAATTATCATCGCACTAGAGCTACACGAGGGCTATCGGCGACAGACTTCGTATTTTAAAACCACAATCACGAGCCGACACCGGAGTAGGCACCCGGCGTAACCGTTTAGGGCGACATCGTACGCAGCGTTAGGACTTTGAAGGATATTTCATGTGCATTGTGCACTCCCTTACACGGGGTATTATTCGTGGAACATTTTTGGCTGCATGCGGGCCGTTTATAGATTGGCAGTAACTTTGGCGATGCCCGGTCTCAAACCTGGGACCTTTCGCGAGTGCCTAACCGACTGGTCTGCCCATCTCTGAAAGTTAGATGGACTTATCTTCATAAGAAAGAAGGCAATTTAGTGAAATAGCACAAATTAATTAAGTTATACACTCTTAAAACAAACCAGTGAAATTCACTCCAGTAGGAGAAGTGCGTTTTCGATACTGGAAAGGAGTGAATATTAAATCAGACTGAGTTAAAACCACTCCCGCGTTTGGAGTGATCCTGTCGGAGGTTTAACACACAAAGGATCCACTCCACTCCAAGAGGAGAAGTGCATTTTCCAGACTGGAGGAGTGAAAATTACTCAGACTGTGTTAAAATCACATCGTATATAGGATGAGATAAGAGTGTAGGATGATTTTAAGAGTGTACAAGATTTTTAAAAGACAGTCGTGCAAATAAAGCGAAAATGTCAGTACCAATTTCGTCCCACCAACGCAATGTTGTTGTTTTAATGTATCAGTTTCATTACAAAAGCGGAATTTTAATCGCGAATGAGTCTAATAGGATCTAATTTTATCACATGTCACCCATTTTTGTTTTCTTTCGTTCTTTCTGTTTTCTAGTTAGCAGAACACGTCTTTATTTTCCAATTAAATTCGCAATCATCCCCTCCCCCAAAATTTACTCTCATTGTATTTCACAACACAGCATTCGATTTAGTAGAGAAGTAATTAGAGCAGATTCGATCGATTTGAAGGGAGAAGCCGATTGACTGCGGGTCTCCAAAACCAAAGTGGCTCTTGTGTTAATATAATGGGAAAAATTACAAGCTACACTTCTCCGGCTGCATTGAATATTTTTGCAAACGTCTTTTTTTTTAAAATGATAAATATAGCTGGCTTACAGGTCTCTAAAATGCTACTGGGGCTGCCCAGTCTAGCATGCGGAAGGTCCCAGGTTCGGGTCCGGGCTTCGCCAAAATAACTGCAGGTATGTGAAAGCCTGTGCAGCCCCAATGTTCAACGAATAATACCCCGTGTGGAGGAGGCGCACGTTAAATATCTCCCAACGCTGCGTACGATGTCACCCTTGACAGTTGCGTTGGGTGCCTACTCAGGTGTCGGCACGTCACTTGACTGTGGTTCTAAATTGACGACACTTGAATAAGACACATTTGAAGCTTAGTTAACGTGAACTCCATCTTTAAGGGGTATTATTCATCAGACCTTTAAGCTTCAGGCTGCACAGTAGGCCGTTTATAGATCGATAGTTATTTCAGCAATGCCAGGTCCCGAACCTAAGAACTTTCGCATGCAATGAAATCGCCTTACTAATAGGGCTTCCCTACCTCCCGATAATCATGAGAATTGATGAGTGATTCCTTTCACCACTCGACGCAATTTACTGCTCAATGTATTGTGCAATACACCGTGCAATTTTTTCCAAGGTTGTCACTGTTCAAATTCAGGTTTGGTTAGATTTTTTATAATCGTCGCACTAGAGCTGCACGAGGGCTATTGACGATGCTCGTCGTATTTTAGAGCCACAGTCAGGTGACTAGTCGACACTTGAATAGACACCCAACACAACCGTTAAAGGCGACATTGTACTCAGCGTTAGGACTTCGTAGGATATTTAACACATGTACTCCCTCCACAAGGGGTATTATTCCTCTGACATTTTTGGCTGCATGGGCTGTTTATAGGTTGGCAGTTGGCAGTTATTTTGTCAATGCCCGGACCCGAACCTGGGACCATTCGCATGCAAGGCGAGTGCCTAACCGACTGGGCTTCCCAGCCCCAGTAAGTACTTCTAAGAGCGCCTGAACTTTCATTGCTCTCCCTCTCCCGAATTTTAAAAGGGGTTGTCGCTCTGAAAAAGGCAACAAAACAGCCAAGCAATTAACACCGGCTTTTAATGGCTCTCAAACTTGTTTTCCTGAGCCATTACCTTTTCCGCACTGCCGATTTTTACTGCTCCTCGGCAAAGGAGATTCCCGGAAAGAAGGGGGGCGGAAATGATATATTATTTCTTCGTCTGCCTTTTTTTTTCATCTCCCCCTATACCTTTGGCATTATTCGACTTTTAAAAACGCCATTCTTTTAATCAAAGCCATCGCCGGGCCACGATGGCTCATTTGCCGGTCATAAGTCGAGGTTCTTCCAGGGAAAGATCGCAAACCTACTAGATTCGTTGTAATTGCTTGTTGACTGTTTTCCCCACAGTCACTTTCTTTAGGCACTTTCGCTGTGTTTAGGGGGTTAATTTGAGTTAGAGTTGAATTAACATCGCACTTGAGCTGCTCGAGGGCTATTGGAGATAGATTTCGTAAATTTGAGCCACAATCAAGTGACGATCTGACACTTCTGATCCCAGTCTGGTGACCAGAAGACAGCTGAGTAGGCATCCATCGACACTTTTTAAGGGTGGCATCGTTGCGGCGCACAGTGGGGTCAAACCGTAATCTATAGCGCCAAAGCTAAAAAAAAATCGACTTTTAAAAAGAGCTTTTTACTTATATTTTATATTAGTAAAATTCTATCACCTTAAAAATAAAGTTGATAAAAATTTCTTAATAACGTTATATTATTCTTGGTTTCACTCTTTATTAAAATATGGCGTTATAATATGGGGCGGGGAATATAAGTCGAATCTAAATCCTTTGTTTTCAATTCAAAATAAATGTTATAAAATTTTAAACACTCAATGTAATTCCACCTTTTAATTTTAGAAATATTAATCTTCTACCTTTCAGTTATGATTACTTATTCCGTATTTATCTTTATTTGCGTCGCAATAAAGATATTTGTGAATTTAAGGATATAATTTCTCCAAGAAGACCCCAAGAAATTTACATCATTCCTAAATTTAATAAAGAAATCTTTAGAAAACAGTTTTATTACTTAGCTCCTAAATTCTTTAATAGTTTACCAATCTCTATTCAAAATATTGACAAATACTCAACTTTCAAGAGCTCTCTCTTTAAATTTATTATACTTATTGACGGCATAGACTTATATTTTTAATTTTGTATACACGAAGCACAAGTAACTTAAAAAAAAAACAGTCTCTTGCCAAATACTATGACGTTGTAATTTATTTTGATCTTATTATTATTTGTAATTTGCTAAACTTACTAAATTTAAATTTCTAGGCTGCTTGAACGGGAATGTTCCCCTAAGCAGCTAATATGATTTGTTCTGTATTTTATTTATAGTTTCATATTTATATTAATAAAGTTATTATTATTTATATAATGCTAAGATGTTGGGGAACATGTATACATAATATTGGAATAGGCAGATTTCTCGCATGGAATGAATGTTTGACACTATTCAGAATTATAGTTTTGACGTTTCTTAATTTTTTTTAAAATTAAGTTAAGTAAATGAATTTCAACACAAAGATGGATGCACGTATCCAAAAAATACCATTTAAATTGTGACTAAAAAACCTTGTTTAACAGATATAGAAAATAAAGTTTCATTCAAGGTTTAGCCTCCCAATTTAATTGTGACTTGGGATCGTCCAATGAGCTTAGTCCATCGAGCGAGACGCGCCAACGACGATTATGTTTACCGCCAGTGGCAACGGTTGTTTGGTTATCTCCGCTCCCAGCGCCCCCTGTGGCCCTTCAACGAACCTAACGACGGACGTTTTATGAAAAGAAAATGACACCGGAATAAAAGTATCTTTTCAGGTGATTCTTCTAATCTAAGTGGGGGATCTCTTTTTGGAAGGGGCATTACTGCGATGTGGCCTCGAGCTTGAAGGGGGCGATTAAAAAAAACTGGAACTGTTAAAGAAGAAAAATGATTTTCAACTCCGAAAATGACAGAGGAAAATATTAATTGAAGAGTAAAGTGGAAAACAACTTCATTGCATGGGAATCTTCCCGTGTAATGGTTCTTGGTGGATATGGAAACTGGTTTTTCTCTCGTTTCTTCTTTCGCGGTGCAAACACGTGACTCGCGTCCACTGATCTCCGGCGTGAATCAGGGTTGCCGCCAGAGAAAACCAGTACCGAGTAACCAGTTTCTTACACCAGTTTAGGCTATGACTCTCAATTGTTGCCAATGAATCCTGATGCAGAATAATTAATATGCAATGAAGTTGTTTTCCCCCTATTCTCAGTTAAGGTTAGATTGAATTATCGTTGCACCAGAGCTACAAGGAGACTATTATGTCATGGGCGTGGACACTACGGTATCTAGACTAATGGACTTGTAAAAGGACTCAATACTTATAAGAAATGATGCTGAAAGATATTTCAGGGCAAAAATGATCCATTTCCTTGTTGTGGTTACTGCAGTTTAACTGCAAAAGGCGCTATTGCCAATGGGCGTCATAATCTAGAACCATACACTCTTAAAACAAAAGAGTGAAATCCACTCCAGTTGGAGAAGTGCATTTCGACACTGGAAAGGAGTGAATATTAGCTCAGACTGAGTTAAAATCACTCGTTTGGAGTGATCTTGTCGGAAGTTTAACACACAAAGGATCCACTCCAAAAGGAGACGTGCATTTTCCAGACTGGAGGAGTGAAAATTAATCAGACTGAGTTAAAATCGCTCGTTCGTTTTAAAAGTGTAGTTAAGTGACACCGAAGTTGGTACCCAAAACAACATTTAATGCCGAGATCGTACGCAGCGTCGGGACTTTGAAGCATATTTAACGTGCACTCCCTTTAAACGGGGATCATCATCATCGGACGGGGGGTATCAAACGGGGATTCACCGGTCATATTTAGCTGCAAGTGCCGTTTGTAGGTCGGCAGTAATTTTGGCGATGCCCTACCAGGAACTGGACCTGCAAGGCGAATGCCTTAACCGACTGGGCTCCCCAAACCCCTGGTAATTCTTTAAAAAAAAAAAACCGTCAAAGATAAGAGGACCTGAAATAAACTTGTTTTAAGTATAACTAAATTTTAGCAGATCATATACGTCTAAAACTGCTGGTTGAGAAAATAAAAGTTCACCAAGCTTAAAGGGGATCGCACGAAAGATATAGCTATTAGACTAAGGGGCAATAGAAAATAAATTGCCTTAGCTGACTAATGTGTTCGTGAGTCTGCACACATTAGAACATGTCGCAATAAAGTGACATGAGTTCAAACTGATGAGGGTAACTGGTATGTCGATAACAGAGGAATTTTAACAAAGTGAAAAAAAAAACATAATTTCTTTCCAATCATAATTCTTAAACTTAAGAGTGCCCAGACGTATTAAATTTGTTATTTAACTATCTAGCAATATAAATTGGGCAAATAGTCTCCACTTAATTTTTTTGATAGATTTTTCAAATCAACGCAATGAAAAAGAAAAAAAGATTTATGAAATTTTTAATTCTGATTTGATGGCTGGAAGTTTAATCACGGAAACAAATAGGGTCAGGCTACTCAACCATTTAAGACCCAAACAAAATCCTACACGTGTATACATAATCTAAACATACTTTTCATACAAAAAATATGCTCAAAAGTATGTTTTGCAGAGTAATTTTAAAAAAATATTTTTAATAGTTACTGAGAGACACACTTTAAGCTCTAAAGGTACACATTTTTGTGCTATAAATGCAAAAAACGGCTGTATTACTTATTTGTAGTTAACAAATTATTTTAACATTGTTTTTAATGCAAAATGCCTTTAAAATTTACTACTAAAAGGACTTTTTGAAAGGTTTGAAAAATAATTAAAATAATTTTTTTAAAAACTCTCTTATCGTATTGACCCCTCGTTGAACTTATTTTTTTCATAGAAATAAATGACTGATACCTGTAATAAAAGGCTGAAAACTGATATTTGGATCTTCTTTTATCAGACCCGGTCGATTTCGGAACTAATTAACATATTTATTGTTTGTGGGGAGTTTTTAAAAAAATTACCAAATGGGGACGCCATGGTCGCACTCTCTTCATTTCCCTCTCCCTTCCCCTCCCCCCGGCAACAGAAAATCTCATCAAACGTGATAAAGTGTTGTCCTGTTTTTTTCCCCTGTGAACTCTTGAGACCATTGAAAAAAGAATATAACGACACATACATTATTATGATAATTACCACGGCCAACTTCAATGACAAGGCCAGAGAAGCTTCTATAAACATGAGCGTAGACAAATTTTTGACGTCACTCTTCCGAGTGCCAAAGATCAAGAAACTAGTTCTGACGCATTTGGAAACCTAAGGCTGTGGTCTTACCAATTTTACGACAAGCTATTTTCGAAAACATATCTAAACAAATGTTGAGCCAGGTTAACCCCATTTGAAGGATAGGTTTCTATTTTAAAACCGCAACAAGAGATGGCGGCACCAACAGACACGCACTCCAGGTTAATAAGTAATAGAAAAAGTCATGTCTTGCGTAATAGGTTGATTCCAAGAAAATGCGACAAGGACATCATTTTTTAAATTTCAACTTTTTTATTTTAAACAAAATCTGCTCGGCAAAATTCTTGACACTTTATTTTCTCTTTTTATACCTCAAAATAAACAGTTCGTAAAAAAAAATTCGAGCATTAAATTTAAAATTTGAGTGAAATATAGAACATCAAACTTTGTCATGTCTCATGTCCGTCACATTTGTCATGTCCGTCACGCTAATAAATATTTTATAATATTTTACTATTTATAAATTTATTAATTTTTTTCCTTCTGGTTGGCACATCAGAATCTTGTATAGATTCCAAAAAAATTCTAGACTTGAAATGCATACCAGTTAAGAGCAAATGGTAATAATATAAGGTCACTCAAAATCTGTCTCAATTTTTTAATGTCCGTCACGGCATGTTTTAACCCAATTAATTTTAAGTATTTTCTCTTGAATGAAAATTTCAAATCAAGACCTTTATTTGCATCACCCCATGGCAATTTTTTAACATTCAATTAACATTTAGTACTTTTTAAGAGTCAAGAAAGTTGTCTTATGTCATGTCTGTCACGCATGGAATTAGCCAATAATGATTTATTTGTTGTACCACTCTGTAAAAATAATTATTTTAAAAATCATCCACTTTATAGACTTCATCGCAATTTTAATCTTTTTGGTAATGAACTTGACTTTTTTTCAACTTTTAATGATTTTAAAGAAGAATGTTAACGGATTTTATCTAATTGAATGTCTGTCCTTTTTCCCCACCGCTATAATTGAGTTGTAACCTATTGTGAGTGTTTTTCTAAATAAATAAATATTGAGATAAAAAGGTATGTCGCAAATGCGACGACAACGGAGTGTAAAGGGCTAACGTATTCCATAACGCGTCAAGTGCATTGCCATTATTCTCAAGTGTCCAAGTAATTAGTACTTTGAAATACAATCGAAAACATTTTCGAGAATAAAGTATTTTTGCCACACTTAATTGTAAAATACCAAAGATGATTCGGTAAAAAAAATTCTCAAGTCTTTACTCCATTTTTATTAAATAAGAGGCTTTTTTATTTTCAATGGCTAATTTTTTTATTATAGAAATACTGAAAAAATATAAGTTAAAATACATAATTTTGTCTAAAAATATTAAGTCCACGGCTAAATTTCAAGAACGTTACATACGACTTTAAAACACTAAAAAAAATAGTTGTGATTTTAAAATGTAAATTATCAATGTATAGCAATATTTTTAATTCCCTAAGCATGAAGTATTAGAGTGTTAGTTTTCGATGGCATTTAAATTAATTTAAAATTTTAAAAAAAATAGTTAAATGGCTACAGTTTAAGAAGACAAGTTAAATTTAGATGTTTGAAAATATAATATAGAGCTGAATGCTGTGCATGCATCTTTTATTCCACTCTTCAATTTTGTGTGGAAGTGGTTTTAAGTAGCAGTTTCTGTTACAAATCTACTTATATTTACTCATTTAGAAAGTAATAAAAAGCAAAATTACGTTTGTAAAAACATTACAGCTGGTTTTTCTTTGTTTACGTTTCAGAAATCAGGATTTAATTGTTTGAACTGAAACCAATTCAATTGCAAAAAAAATATTAGGTAAAGAAAATTGGCAACGACCTCTTCCCTTTTGAATGTTGTCGCTCTACGAAAAATTTGAGCTAAAACTTTAACCTAGTTGAATCTTCGAAAATATACTATTATAAACATCGAAAAGTATTCTCAAAACATCGCCATGGGTGTCTGCTGTGGATTTATGTAAGTTTTTAGAAATATTTTTGCCTATTTCATTATTTTAAGTTCGATTCAAATCCGTTAGGCTTAGCAAATCATATTCGATTATGTTCATCAGATTCAGTTTGTTAAAATGCGCTTTTTAATAGTTTAAAATGTTTACAATATGATTTTCGATGCTTAAAGGAATGAAATAAAGCAATTTTAAACATTAAATTAAATTATTTGTCTCTTTTTTCCCGATTTATATGTTATCTGGCGATGTGGTTTGTCATCAAAAGAATTTGTTCCATTAAACAATGTATTCTTGTCAACAATGTCTTCCGTTGAAATACATGTTCCATAGATTGTTATTGCAAACTAACTTCTTAATTTTGAATCTCGCACTTTGAATAAGATGAAAACTTAACATAAAAATAAAATAAATAGTATTAAATTATCATTCTGCGAAATTATACTAATTTTTGTATATTTGGCGATATGTTGACTTCGCATTTCATCCTAATATATATTAAATACTTTTATTTGGCGCGATGAGCGAGTACAATTGGCTCCTTTCTACCCAATGACTGTAGCATTACTTTTGAAAGTAACTTTCTGATGTAATGTCTTAACATAGCTTTTTGAAATTGTATTATGGTATATTTATCTATTCATTAGGCTTTAGCTAACTCTTTAAATATTTAAAACATGGTTGATCGGATTGCTTTGATGGCGTTGATAAAGTTTTGAAGATCGATAGATTTGAGGAATTTATTCTAATTATGAAGCTTCACATATATTTGATTCTACTAAAGCTTAGTTAAAATTAAAAAATGTAGTCTGTGTTAATAAATTTAGTTTATGTCCGACATTTAAAAGAATAAATTACCTTTTTAAAAGTGATATTTAGCAAAAGTAAAACAAGTTTAATAGGAATTTAAACGCAGAAGCTAAGCTGCGAAAACACAAGCCTTTTGAAATAATCGCCAGGTGTTGGATTTTACTAAATCTATATTCCAAAACATATTCGAAATTGATTGCATGCGTTTTTTTTTATAATTTTGCAAAGCTTAAGGATGTTTCTACAAACTTAATGCATAAAGTTAAGAAGTGATAGTTTGATCGAATCCTACTCTCTGTTCTGGCGACTTTGGCGCCTTTTCAAAAATGTCGAAAACACCAAAATGACACATTTTAAACAGAAGTTATATAAAAATAATAATAAATAGTCAAATAATAATAAATAGTCAAATAATAATGAATAAATAGTAATAACAAAAACAAACTGAGTAGTATTTTAGACTTATTACCGTCGCCAGTGTCGCCGAATAGAATACTAGGATTTGACAGTCAGTTTGAGCTGCGTTTAATAAATTTTATTAAACTTACTTTATGCCAAAACTCTGTGAGGTGTGGTTCGAATTCTGCGTGTATGACTGCATGGTTCTCAAAAATATACACTGCTCTTTGCCTTGTTTCTTCCGTAAGTTCCTTCTTTTGTAGATGAGTTCTAAAGAGAGAGGGAAGTGGAAAAAACACAATAGAAAAACTCCCGGAACAAACATGGTATTAGGATTTAGAAAAAAGGGAAGAAAAGAAGAAATACGAAAAAGAAGAAACATGCAAAACAAAGCAGTGTTTTGTTCGTATATGTACCTTCGGAACATAGAAAAAGGATTTTCCTTTACTTAAGGGGCTTTTAATAAGTCACTCATGTCACATTTTTTTTAAAAATATGTTTCAATATTTTTATTCAATGGAATAGTTGATACAGTTAGGATATAATGGCTGGTTTGTTTATGGGCGACTTTTGGCGAGCTTGAAAGTTCAATAAAGGGTTGCCATACTTATCGAGTTGTATGCAATATAAAGTGGAAGTTTTGCACATTTAGGTATTTTCTATCCTTGGCAGCGTAACGCAAATTGCCAAATCAAGACCCGCCATTATATCATAGCTGTTCCACATTATATTTGCTAAAAGGAAGGAATATATAAATTATGAAACAAATATGAATTGTAAAAAATATTAAGGTGTACATACATACAGAGCTATAACAAAATATCGAAAAAATTGCATTTCTTTTTTTAAATTTTATATCTAATTGAACTACCAAATATTTTTCTTTTAATAATTTTTTTTTGAATTTGAGAAGGAAACTTTGTTTAAAGATTTTTTTAAAAATATGTAACTAGTTGTGATATGTTAGGAATCTAAAAAAATTTGGTTTGTAATCTTTTTTATCAACTAGAGTCAAAGTTCAATTATTTAAAGAAAATATTTGACTTGCGTGTATGTACACCTTCACACTACAAAAGATTTTTCTTGTTGAAATGTTTCTTTGCAATTTAATGTAAGATATTGCTTTTAAAAAATGAGTTGTAGAAAATTTAATGCTCAATAAATGTTTTTAAGAGAAATGTTATTTTTATTTTGTTAATGAATTTTTGTAAGGTTTTGTCTTTTTTTTTGGAATGCAACAATAAAGTTCTGTTCTAACACTTTAAAATATCTCTCATATTAATTAATTATTCGTAATAACAGTTTTTTTTATATTTTAAGATATACTCCATTTGTACAAAAAATAAATATGGTGAGGGTGATGAGAATTTCTACGTAAAATTTAATACACATTTAATATGACGGTCGATCCCTTATAAAATTTTTGTTGAAATCCTTAAGCTTTTTCTCGAAAAATGACATCTTTTACGAAATCCGCCGATCAATAGCAGCTGAGTAACGAGAGGTGGAGCGAGTGTTTCATTAATTTCTGGTCACAGTAATTCTATTTTGGTAAAAAAGTTTATTTAATGTCATTAGTGTGGCAGTGTAATTTAGTGTCTGCACATATGGGTACAATTCAACTTTAATTTATGGTATTTTCTATTTTTATGAAACAAAAATGTAAAAACGTAGGCTTTAAAATATGCAATACTTTTGTTCCTCTATTTAAAATGAGGAAAAATTATGTAATCCAAAGTGAATCTGTAATTTAAGTTGTTTCTCCTATAGTTATGCTTTGCAATATGTTTTTTGCTGCCTATGCTTGCGAAAGAAGAATTTGAAACCTGTGGTAAGTCAGCTTTTATTAATATAAAATATATAATAATGTCCATGTTATTTTCTGTCATAACATGAATTAAGAATAATTTCATACACCAGTATTATAATGAATCGTCATTTCCTGTCCCAGCCTGTTCCCGAAATTGTCTAAGCAATGATTAACGAGGGCTATACTCATATCTCTTGAGCGAAGTTATTTCAATAAACAAACAAATATTTTAAAAAAACCGACGGTATATTCTATAGGGTTAAGTTGTGTTCGTTACACTATAGAGCTACACTATTTCAATTGGTGATCAGCGTCGTAATTTAAAACTACAGTCAAGTGATGAGAAGACACTTTAATACCCCCCCCCCCCCCAAAGCAACTTTTAACGGCAACATCGTAAACGGGGTTGTGACTTTGGAGCATATTTGATGTGTTCAATCTTTCTACCAGTGGTATTTTTCGGAATTTTCGGCTACACGTTGGCAGTTTTATTTTTGGCAATGCCCGAACTCCGACTGAGACCTTTCGCAGGCAAGCGCTTAACTGGTTGGGCTCCCCAGCCAGGTATATGTCATTGAAAATGCATATTAATTACTTTAAAACGACGATTGCATAAACTTTTGTTTTACTTTTAGAATAAAAGGTCTGAATCTGCTCTCCCATCGGAAACTGGCTCTTTTGCTGATGGTGTAAGTCAAGTAGAAAGAATTGATGAAGAGGAAAGTTTAGTTGAGAATGAAGTGAAGGACCCTAGCACTGTCCCTGATGATGAAATTGTGGAGAAATACGATGAAGAAATCTCATTGGAAGTGTTACTGCCTGAATTTCCTTTCTATGATTTATCCTCAGAAAGTTTCTGTGACATCTTCAGTGCCGACGACAAGAGTATGGATGAAACTGAAGGTCAATCGGTATCCGGTGTCGTGGACGCTCCTGCTGAACTAGCACCAAATAATTGCAGTGAATCGGCTAAAGTGGCCTTCAAAGAACATGATGATGGTGAGAAAGTCATAGACGCTCTTAAAGAACAAGAAGTGGAAAGTTGCATTGATGGAGAATCGGCTAAAAATACTAAAATGGAAGTAAAAAAGGGACCCTATCAGATGTTGTACGAACACTTGTATGGGACACAATACAAAAAGCCATATGAACTTAAATACCTCTGCAACCAAAGAGAATTTCTTACTGAGGAAGAACTCAAACAATTCCCGGAACCCCCAAGAGTAAGTGAGAAGGACGAAGTCCTCACAGTAAGCCAGTATAAAGAAATGGCATCAACTTACTTCAATTTCATAAAAAAGACGCAAATCCTCATCCCCATCAAGACTCTAAAAATGTTCCCCATTCAAGAACAAATAGACAACGAAACAAATGAAGAGAACATCGTGTACAACACAAGTTTTAAGGGAAATTTTTGTGTGGATGAACCGGTCCTCAAGGAGGAATTGCCAAAGACGATTGAAAATGAGATAGAAATACTTACTGAGAAAGAACTGGACCATTTCAGGGCACCTCTAAAAATAAGCACACCCAAAGAACACGAGGATGCTGAAAAATTAGAAGGCGAAGTTAGCCCATTGAAAGAACAGGCCTCGACGTACTTCAATGTCATGAATAAAACGCCAATTATCATTTCTCTTAAGACTCTAAAAATGTTTCCCATTCAAGACCAAATGGACAACGACACAAATGAAGAGAACATCATCTACAATCCAGATTTTAAGGCGTAATGTTGTGAAGATGTGCCGGTCCTCTAAGGAGGTAAGTGAAAAAAAAGTATGTAAGTAATTTCGGCGATTAATTGTTATTTCGTAAAAATTAAGTTAGATAAGTTAGTCATGTTATTTCATTCAGTTACAAAACATTGCATTATTATATTTGTGGTTTTGTTCGATTTTCATTTTAGCGAAATAAGCAAATTCAGAATAATAAACATTTTATGTAGGACACCTTAAATAATAATAAAAACGAATTTTTGAAATTTAAATGCAATGAAACTCTCAAATGGGTCTTAATTGGGTTTAAAAAAAGTGCTACCTTTTTTTCAATCAGTTGTAAATAATGTTTAAGCTCAAAGAGTAGCTATCTTGGATGTCAGCCCTTTCCAAAATGTTTATTTTTTTTTCAATAGGCAAATATAGGGAATAATTAAGTATGCAAGCAACCTCAAATTAATTTTTTTCTAAAACTTCAAAACAGTTCCGCAATAGTAAAATTTATTTAAATGTAAACAGGAAACTGCACTGACAAAAAATGGAATTCGATGATGTCATCGTGAAATAATTTTGAAAATTTGCAATTCATAATTAATTTCAATCGAGAAAGTATCTTTACAGTTTTAGTCAGATATACAGTTTTTGAAATGCGATATACAGTTTTAGTGACAGATACTGTTTTGGAGTCAGATATACAGATTTGGGGCCAGATATACAGTTTTTATGTCAGATAGTCAGTTTGCCTGATAAATAATCAGTTTGCCATATTACACCTGATAAGTTCTGATTTAAATAAAGTCTAAGTCTTTTTCTTTTTACATCAGGTTTCCAAGTAAGGGTAATGACAGTAGATCGATTAAGAGTAATGATAGAAGATAGTTTAAGAGTAAAAATATATTTAAAAAAAACCAAAAAATTAGATAAAGTATTTTATTAAAAAAATGTTTTTACTTTGAGAATATAGAAATATTATTGATTTTAGAATGGGAAAGTGTGTTTAAAATTTATTATATTTTTATAATCATTACTATTGTTTAATAACTACCCTTGTGTGTAATATCAATAATTACTATTGTGTTCAAAATTAAAATACAAAAAATATAATTCATCTTTTTTTCAGATGCGTTTCCACTTTCATATTATATAGAAAAATCTAAATTAATGTTAGAATATATAGTGTTGTGTGCAGATTTACTAACTTCTTTTTCAGGTTTTCAAACTCTTAATGAATTAATCTTTGAAGTAAATAATCTTATTACAGAAAATTTATGTATCTATGTGACATTAATATTTATTTTTTTAAAAATATAGCATAAAAAGTTATAAAAAGAAAAATACCAAAAAAATGTATAAAAGAAAAAATACCAAAAAAATATATAAAAGAAAAAATACCAAAAAAATTAGTTAAGTGTTGTTACTTTGAGAATATATATTTTTAATATCAAAGTGCATATGTGTGTTTATTATTATATATTTTATTATTCTTGATTCATTGTCATATTTACTGTATAATATTTTTACCACAGTTTTTTGTTATTACTTGTATCATTATTATCTACTTTTTTTCAGGTTATTTATTTTAATACTTTACTGTATTTTCATTTTTTTATAAATGTCTTTAAAATAAACCCCCCAAAAAATTCATTGTAAGAGTATCAATGCCTATTTTCAAACTATATTTCGGGTAATAAGATTTAATATATCTATTCAGGTGTGTGAATACAACGTTTTCTGATTTTTTTCTTATAATAATTTCTGCTTCTTTTCAATAGTATTTCACAATTAAATGAAAAAGCTACATTAAAATATTAAATTTGAAATATATAACTTTTTTGCAGCTCATTTATAATTTTTTTTAATGATAAGTATAATTTTTGTTCAAAAATTATTCAAAAATAATATTAATGAGTTTTTAAAGAAAAATATATTATATGGTCGAACTACACTATCAGTTTTAAGGTTATTGTTTTGTTCTCCTTAAAAAATTTAGCATAATGCCGAGTTGAATATGGATGTGTTCCATCTCAATAAATGTTTTATTAAATACCTTGTTGTGCGTGCATTTTTCTTCTTTTAGATATGTAGTATTTTAAGAAAAGAAATCGACAAAGCAGTTTAGATTTTTTTAGGCAAGGGGTAAAATAGTGTTTTTGGGAGATTTAAGTTGTGGTTTTAATGATATGAGTTAAATTTAAAAGTGCTTAGTGTTCAGGTATTGGGTGATACTTTAAACAGCTTTTATTTATGTAATATTATGTGCAACTTAATAGTAAAAACAATAAATATATATTAGGGAAGTATTTAGGTTTCATCCCATTCGTAATTAATAAATAATAATATCGATGAAGTTTGGTAACAAAAATTAATTTATAATTAAAAAGTTAGCAAAGGGCAAAATAATATTGAGTAAAAAGTTTCTTTAAAATATGCCAACATTTTTTAAAAAACAAAAGCAGAGTATAAAAGCAGCTTTTATTATAGTAAGTTTAGGAAAATTGCGCACACTTATACCATTGATAGCTTTTTAACTTTTGTTGACTTCAGATATTAATGTTTTTTATTATTCACCAACTCAGAAAATAAACAAACGATATTGAATGAGAGAAAGACCTTTATATTGAAGTAAAAATTTCTAAAAAGCCGGTAATAATTAAATTAATCAGTCTCTAATATTTTTATTTTCTATTCAAAATTAAAAAACAGTTGTATGTTAATCAGATAGTTATTGGTTAGGACTTTAGGTACAAGGAGGGGAACAGTGCGAGATATAAAAAGGGGAAATTCTATCTCTGAGGGATGAGCAAATTGGCTGAAACATAAATTTGGCTTCGCAAGATGTAAATAAATCTAATTTTTTGATTGAAATATTATTTTCTTTGATTCTTTTAAAATTATATTTATAGAGATGTTTCTAAAAACATCATCCAGGCCTCAAATTTGAAAATTAAATGAAATTATGGAATTAAATAAATTTTCAAAAATCATGCGTGCTGCTGGAAAAGCTGACTGCCGTCTAAATTGTTTATATGTTTGTATCCCTCAGAGAGTTCAATTTTATCTTGGTCACAATTTAAATAAGATTTTATTTACGTTTTGTTTTCTTAGTCATTTGCAATCTTTAAAATTCGCACTTTTCCTTCTCCGAGGGTTGTCTTCTGCACTCAGGATTTTAATGGCGAATGAGACCGAATGACTGCGGGTTTCCAAATCAATGTGCCCCTGAGTTAATCCAATGAGAAAAAAGTGATTAGTGGGATTATAGATCAATGCAAGTCAGATACATTTTTGTCAGATAAAAAAATACCTTTTGTAGGAATATTCTTCACAGCCGGAGAAATGTGGCTTAGAATACTACTTTTATTCTTTGGATTAACACAGAGGCGGTTTGAATTCCCGCTGTTATTCCATTTCGTTAAGGGTTGGACCTATAAAGGGGGAATAAAGAGGGGGGGAGGAGAAGACAACCCCATGAGGAGCGACGAGTGGTCCGCCTCCCCGTTGGCGCTCCTCGGAAACGCATGTGCTGCCCCCAAGTGGGAGAACACAGCGGCTAAGAGACCACTCACAATAACTTGAAAACGTTTAACACTTTATAAAATGTTTTTATTGATAAAGTTGAATTTTTTAACAACTCAAAATATTTTATCTCAAGTTTGAATAACGGCATACTATACCTTGTCTATCCAGAATGCGACCTCGAATGTATTCCCCCCCCCTACTCCCGCATGTGGTTTTCTTTTAAACGAGCGGCCTGAGCGTGTTTTTTCCCCACCCTACTTGGGTTTGAACTGTTTGGATTGTTAACTTTACAACAGGCTATGGTTTCGAAAAGCGATGCTTCCCCCGTTTAATAGAAAACCAAGCGAAGGGATGGGGGAAGAAGGTCTTTTCGAGCATCCCACATCAAATAGTAAATTGACAAGGTATAGGCAGAGAGAGATAGATAGTTATCGGCGGAACAGTTTTGCTTACAAAGAAAAGTTTCTTTTCACCAAGGTTATTTTGTGAGTGAAACCGAATCAACAAATGAAATCGCAGGACACTGAAAAATGAAAACAAGATCGCTACATCCTCTGCAACATTCCTTCTCCACCAGACCAAGATTTTTTTTTTAAAACGAGTTTCTCTTAAAGAAATCCCATTTTTTTTATAGTTTTGTATTTTATTTTGATGTTCTTTTTCCGCATGCGACGCTACATACAACTACTTTACAACTAACTATACAATATAACTTAACATTTACTTACTATTTTTTTTTTTAACATTGTCAGTAAAAATCCACGATTTGACAAACAGGTTAATTATTCACTGCAATAAGTAAGAAAACAACAAAACCGAGCTTAAGTTTGCAGCAGAGAAATGTACTGAGCGGAAGAATCTTGGTAAACAACCCGTCTGGCGCCGCAAAATCGCGTACTCTGATTGGCTGCTCCTTTCAACCCTGATATTCGTGCGCCCTGTTACGTCAAAATCGAAGGAAAAAAAATAATTAAAATAACACTCTAACTGAAGCTAAACTAATAAAAATAATAAATTTATGTCTTGAAATAACAAATAAATTTGTTTATTGAATGTGAAATACCTTTTTGTATTTGATTCTCGCACTCAAAAATGAGAACTATTTACCCTTTTTCTCGTAGAACATTTGTATACTGCAAACTTAAGGTCGGTTTAGGGGTAGAGACCAAAAGGAAGAGTTTCGGAACATTTTAGAGAAGTTGAAAATTACATCGTGATCGGGCTGCCATCTAACGACGTACTTAAGGTTTATAAGAAAACAAAATTAATGGTCCCTGACTCTACTCTACTCTGATAGGTAACCTTACCGGTAGGTTTGAATCATCGTCGCACTAGAGCTACACGAGAGCTTACCGAAAGCTACTCTCTTTAACAGTACTTAGAAATTCGGTTTCAGTATCTGTTTCTTAGATGCCAATGTCGAAGACCGAATTCGATTTCATGCATCTTGGTCTTAAAGCTAACGCCTTACCAATTTGGACCCCAAGTTTAAATAGTCAATATTAAATTTCATTTCTTTTCATGGTTATAAGGTGTCTCTTTTTTAAAATTTAACAGCCGTCTAGCCGGTACATAGCTATAACCCTCGGCTGCCCTGCCATACCATGTGGACCATGGCTCGAGTCCCGTACTAGGCATGGATGTAAGAAAGGTTTTCGTACTTTCGAATGAAATGGATAAAATGTTAAACCTTTTATTACAATTTTCATGATAATGTAATGTAATCGTTTCCGGCTGCCTATGTCTAGCCTCCTTTAGGAGCTTTAACACAGCCAAATTTTCATGAATCGATTTTAAAATGAATAAAATTTTTGAGTAAACAATGTGCTAAAATAAATTAATAATTTTTCGTGTGTGTTTTGTCTTGTTTTTGTGCTCTACCTGTAAATGAATTTTTTTTCTGTAAAGTAGTTGTAAATAAAGTAAATAAATAAAATATATTCTTTCATGAATCTTGCTTGTTTTACGTTTACCGTGGCTAAGAACGCGCGACGTAAATCACCGAAATATTTAACGTTATAAGAATTTAAAAGGCTCATCGCCAATTTCAATTTTGTAAATCAATAAAATGGGCTTGTTTTCGTTTTTGGATATCCTGAATTTGATATATTTAACACTCTAATATACACTGTTGCCATATGGCAACAAGTAGCATAATCCACTTTATTCTATTAAAGTAGAGCTCTCTCTCGACAAATCTGTGTTTTTTTCATCTATTACATTCCATTTTGAAGTTTAAGTTACTATTAAACCTCATAGATGACAGTAGTAAAAGTGTATTCAAAATTTAAGAGTGAAGTTATTAGCTGTTGGGGGAAATTACGTCTTTGGCAGTATCCAAAGTATACTAAATAATATTTGTACTAAATTCAAATAAATTGTTTTGAAAAACTATTTATAGTTCAAAAGGGTTATTTTAAAATATATAAGTAAAGTAGTTGTAAATAAAGTAAATAAATAAAATATATTCTTTCGTGAATCTTGCTTGTTTTACGTTTACCGTGGCTAAGAACGCGCGACGTAAATCACCGAAATATTTAACGTTATAAGAATTTAAAAGGCTCATCGCCAATTTCAATTTTGTAAATCAATAAAATGGGCTTGTTTTCGTTTTTGGATATCCTGAATTTGATATATTTAACACTCTAATATACACTGTTGCCATATGGCAACAAGTAGCATAATCCACTTTATTCTATTAAAGTAGAGCTCTCTCTCGACAAATCTGTGTTTTTTTCATCTATTACATTCCATTTTGAAGTTTAAGTTACTATTAAACCTCATAGATGACAGTAGTAAAAGTGTATTCAAAATTTAAGAGTGAAGTTATTAGCTGTTGGGGGAAATTACGTCTTTGGCAGTATCCAAAGTATACTAAATAATATTTGTACTAAATTCAAATAAATTGTTTTGAAAAACTATTTATAGTTCAAAAGGGTTATTTTAAAATATATTAAGTACGTTTTAGAATTAAGAATCTTTAAGTACGTTTTAGAAATCACGATTTAATTGTTTGAACTGAAACCAATTCAATTGCAAAAAAATATTACGTAAAGATAATTGGCAACGACCTCTTCCCTTTTGAATTTTGCTGCTCTGCGAAAAATTTGAGCTGATGCTTAATCTAGTTGAATTTACTAAATATTTTATTTATATTCATTGAAAACAATTGTCAAAACATCGCCATGGGTGTTTGCTGTGGATTGATGTAAGTTTTTAGAAATATTTTTGCCTATTTCATTAATTTAAGTTCGATTCAAATCCGTTAGGCTTAGCAAATCATATTCGATTATGTAAATCAGATTCAGTTTGTTAAAATGAGCTTTTTAATAGTTTAAAATGTTTACAATATGATTTTCGATGCATAAACGAATGAAATTTAGTAATTTTAAACTTTAAATTAAATTATTTGTCTCTTTTTTTCCGATTTATATGTTATCTGGCGATTTCCTGTGTCATCAAAAGACTTTGTTCCATTAAACAATGTATTCTTGTCAACAATGTCTTCCGTTGAAATACATGTTTGATAGATTGTTATGGAAACTAACTCCTTACTTTGAATATCTTACTTTAAATAAGATGGAAACTAAATAAAAGAAATTGCGTAAATTATTTTTCTGCGAAAATATACTAATTTTGTATATTTGACGATAGGTTGACTTCGCATTTCATCCTAATATATATTAAATAAATACTTTTATTTGGCGCGACGTGCAAATACAATTGGCTCCTTTCTACCCAATGACGGTAGCATCACTTTTGAAAGTAACTTTCTGATGTAATGCCTTTAAAAAGCTTTTTGAAATTGTATTGGTTAATATTTATAGATTCATTAGGCTTTTGCTAACTCTTCAAATACTAAAAACCTGGTCAATCAGATTTCCTTGATGACTTTGATTAAGTTTTGCAGATCGATATAGTTGGATTTTTTATTCTAACTATGATGCTGCAAAAATATTTGATTCTACGAAACCTTAGTTAAAGTTCAAAAATGTAGCATGTGTTAATACATTTAGTTTATGTCCGATATTTTAAAAGAATATTTTTTTTTTCTTTAAAGTGATATTTGGCAAAAGTTTAACACGTTTAATAGGAATTTAAACGTAGAAGCTAGGCTACGAAAACACAAGCCTTTAGAAAATATCGCCAGGTGTTGGATTCTACTAATGTGCTTTTTTGAAATTTTACAAAGTGTAAGGATGTTTCTGCAAACTAAATGCATAAAGTTATCAAGTGATAGTTTGATCGAATCCTACTCTCTGTTCTGACGACTTTGGCGCTTTTTTATAAAATAACGAAAGCACCAAAATGACACATTTAAAACAGTAGTTATATCAAAATAATAATAAATAGTCAAATAATAATATATAAATAGTTTTAACAAAAACAAAATGAGTGCGTATTTGGACTTATTACAGTGGAAAATCTTGCCGAATAGAATGCTAGGATTTGAGAGTCAGTTTGAGCTGCGTTTTAATTTTAGTAAACTTACTTTATATGCCATAACTGTGTGAGGTGTGGTTCGAATTCTGCGTGTATGACTGCTAGGTTCTCAAAAAAATATACACTGCTCTTTGTTCAATGCTTGTTTCTTCCGTAAGTTCTTTCTTTTGTAGATGAGTTCTAAAAAGAGAGGATAGTGGAAAAAAACACAATAGAAAAACTCCCGGAACAAACATGGGATTAGGATTTAGAAAAAGAAAAGAAGAAATAGGGAAAAGAGGAAACAGGCAAAAGAAAAAAAAAAGTGTTTTGTTCGTATATGAATCTTCGGAACATAGAAAACGGATTTTCCATCACTTAAGGGGCTTTTAATAAGTCACTCATGTCACAATTTATTTTTAATTCAATATTTTTAATCAATGAAATAGTTGATACAGTTAGGATATAATGGCTGGTTTGTTTATGGGCAACTTTTGGCGAGCTTGAAAGTTCAATAAAGGGTTGCTATACTTATCGAATTGTATGCAATATAAAGTGGAAGTTTTGCACATTTAGGTTTTTTCAATCCTTGGCAACGTAACGCAAATCGCCAAATCAAGACCCGCCATTATATCATAGCTGTTCCACATTATATTTGCTAAAAGGATGGAATACATAAATTATGAAACAAATATGAATTGTAAAAAAAAATATTAAGATGTACATACATACAGAGAAATAACAAAATATCGCCAAAATTTGCATTTCTTTTTTAAATTTTATATCTAATTCAACTACCAAATATTTTTCTTTTAATATTTTTTTGAATTTGAGAGGGAAACTTTGTTTAAAGATTTAAAAAAAAAAATATGTAACAAGTTGTGATATGTTAGGAATCTAAAAAAATTTGGTTTGTAATCTTTTTTATCAACTAGAGTCAAAGTTCAATTATTTAAAGAAAATATTTGACTTGCCTGTATGTACACCTTCACACTACAAAAGATTTTTCTTGTTGAAATGTTTCTTTGCAATTTAATGTAAGATATTGCTTTTAAAAAATGAGTTGTAGAAAATTTAATGCTCAATAAATGTTTTTAAAAGTTATTTTCAGAGAAATGTTATTTTTATTTTGTTAATGAATTTTTGTAAGGTTTTGTCTTTTTTTCGGAATGCAACAATAAAGTTCTGTTCTAACACTTTAAAATATCTCTCATATTAATTAATTATTCATAATAACAGTTTTTTTTATATTTTAAGATATACTCCATTTGTTCAAAAAATAAAATGGTGAGGGTGATGAGAATTTCTACGTAAAATTTAATACACATTTAATATGACGGTCGATCCCTTATAAAATTTGTGTTAAAATCCTTAAGCTTTTTCTCGAAAAATGACATCTTTTACGAAATCCGCCGATCAATAGCAGCTGAGTAACGAGAGGTGGAGCGAGTGTTTCATTAATTTCTTGTCACAGTAATTCTATTTTTTCAAAAAAGTTTATTTAATGTCATTAGTGTGGCAGTGTCATTTAGTGTCTGCACACATGGGTACAATTCAACTTTAATTTATGGTATTTTCTATTTTTATGAAACAAAAATGTAAAAACGTAGGCTTTAAAATATGCAATACTTTTGTTCCTCTATTTAAAATGAGGAAAAATTATGTAATCCAAAGTGAATCTGTAATTTAAGTTGTTTCTCCCATAGTTATGCTTTGCGATATGTTTTTTGCTGCCTATGCTTGCGAAAGAAGAATTTGAAACCTGTGGTAAGTCAGCTTTTATTAATATAAAATATATAATAATGTCCATGTTATTTTCTGTCATAACATGAATTAAGAATAATTTCATACACCAGTATTATAATGAATCGTCATTTCCTGTCACAGCCTGTTCCCGAAATTGTCTAAGCAATGATTAACGAGGGCTATACTCATATCTCTTGTGCGAAGTTATTTCAATAAACAAAAAATATTTTAAAAAAACCGACGGTATATTCTATAGGGTTAAGTTGTGTTCGTTACACTATAGAGCTACACTATGGCAATTGGTGATCAGCGTCGTAATTTAAAACTACAGTCAAGTGATGAGAAGACACTTTAATACCCCCCCCCCCCCCAAAAAGCAACTTTTAACGGCAACATCGTACACGGGGTTGTGACTTTGGAGCATATTTGATGTGTTCAATCTTTCTACAAGTGGTATTTTTCAGAATTTTCGGCTACACGTTGGCAGTTTTATTTTTGGCAATGCCCGAACTCCGACTGAGACCTTTCGCAGGCAAGCGCTTAACTGGTTGGGCTCCCCAGCCAGGTATATGTCATTGAAAATGCATATTAATTACTTTAAAACGACGATTGCATAAACTTTTGTTTTACTTTTAGAATAAAAGGTCTGAATCTGCTCTCCCATCGGAAACTGGCTCTTTTGCTGATGGTGTAAGTCAAGTAGAAAGAATTGATGAAGAGGAAAGTTTAGTTGAGAATGAAGTGAAGGACCCTAGCACTGTCCCTGATGATGAAATTGTGGAGAAATACGATGAAGAAATCTCATCGGAAGTGTTACTGCCTGAATTTCCTTTCTATGATTTATCCTCAGAAAGTTTCTGTGACATCTTCAGTGCCGACGACAAGAGTATGGATGAAATTGTAAATCAATCGGGATCCGGTGTCGAGGACGCTCCTGCTGAACGAGTACCAGATAATTGCAGTGAATCGGCTAAAGTGGCCTTCAAAGAACATGATGATGGTGAGAAAGTCATAGACGCTCTTAAAGAACAAGAAGTGGAAAGTTGCATTGATGGAGAATCGGCTAAAAATACTAAAATGGAAGTAAAAAAGGGACCCTATCAGATGTTATACGAACAGTTGTATGGGACACCCTACAAAAAGCCCTATGAACTTAAATACCTCTGCAACGAAAGAGAATTTCTGACTGAGGAAGAACTCAAACAATTCCCGGAACCCCCAAGAGTAAGTGAGAAGGACGAAGTCCTCACAGTAAGCCAGTATAAAGAAATGGCATCAACTTACTTCAATTTTATAAATAAGACGCAAATCCTCATCCCCATCAAGACTCTAAAAATGTTCCCCATTCAAGAACAAATAGACAACGAAACAAATGAAGAGAACATCGTGTACAACACAAGTTTTAAGGGAAATTTTTGTGAGGATGAACCGGTCCTCAAGGAGGAATTGCCAAAGACGATTGAAAATGAGATAGACATACTTACTGAAAAAGAACTGGACCATTTCAGGGCACCTCGAAAAATAAGCACACCCAAAGAACACGAGGATGCTGAAAAATTAGAAGGCGAAGTTAGCCTATTGAAAGAACAGGCCTCGACGTACTTCAATGTCATGAATAAAACGCCAATTATCATTTCTCTTAAGACTCTAAAAATGTTTCCCATTCAAGACCAAATGGACAACGAAACAAATGAAGAGAACATCATCTACAATCCAGATTTTAAGGCGTAATGTTGTAAAGATGTGCCGGTCCTCTAAGGAGGTAAGTGAAAAAGGTATGTAAGTAATTTCGGCGATTAATTGTTATTTCGTAAAAATTAAGTTAGTCATGTTATTTTATGCAGTTACAAAACATTGCCTTATTATACTTGAGGTTTTGTTCGATTTTTTCAGTTTAGCGAAATGAACAAATTTGGAAGAATAAAAAACAATTCATGTAGGATAACTTAAATAATAATAAGAACGAATTTTCGAAATTTAAATGCAATGAAACTCTCAAATTGGTCTTAATTAGGTTAAAACAAGTGCTACCTTTTTTTCAATCCAGTTGTAAATAATGTTTAAGCTCAAAGAGTAGTTATCTTGGATGTCAGCCCTTTCCAAAATCCTTCTCTTTTTTTTTCAATGGGCAAATATGGGGAATAATTAAGTATGGATGCAACCTCAAATTAAATTTTTTCTTAAAACTTCAAAACAGTTTCGCAATAGTAACCTTTATTTAAATGTAAACAGGAAACTGCACTGACAGAAAATGGAATTCTATGATGTCATCGAGAAATAATTTTGAAAATTTGCAATTCATAATTAATTTCAATCGAGAAAGTATCTTCCACAGTTTTTAATCAGATATGCAATTTTTTCGTCAGATACACAGTTTTTGAAGTCTGATATACAGTTTTAGAGTCAGATATTGTTTTGGTGTCAGATATTCAGATTTGGGGCCAGGTATACAGTTTTGCAGTCAGATATACAGTTTTTAAGTCAGATAGTCAATATTCCTAATAAATAATCAGTTGGTAATATTCAATATGGTAATACGGTATTTAATATATATCAATATGGTAATATTAGACCTGATAAGTTCTGATTTAAGGTAAGTCTAAGTCTTTTTTTTATATCAGGTTTAAAAGTAAGGGTAATGCAAGTAGATAGATAAAAAGTAAAAATATATAAAAAACCAAAAAAATAGATTAAGTATTTTATTTAAAAATGTTTTTACTTTGAGAATATAGAAATACTATTGATTTTTGAATGGGAAAGTGTGTTTAAAATTTATTATATTTTTATAATTATTACTACTGTTTAATAACTACTATTGTGTAATAATTATAATGACTATTGTGTTAGACATTTAAATACAAAAAAATATATAGATATGCTAATTCATCTTTTTTTCAGATGCTTTTTCTCTTTCATATTATATAGAAAAATCTAAATTAAATGTTAGAACATATAGTGTTGTGTGCATACTTACTAACTTCTTTTTCAGGTTTTCAAATTCTTAATGAATTTATCTTTGAAGTAAATAATCTTATTACAGAAAATTTATGTATCTATGTGACATTAATATTTATTTTTAAAAATATAGTATAAAAAATTATAAAAAGAAAAATACCAAAAAAATATATATAAATGAAAAAAATACCAAAAAAATTAGTTAAGTGTTGTTGCTTTGAGAATGTATATTTTTAATATCAAAGGGCATATGTGTGTTTATTATTATATATTTTATTATTGATTCATTGGTCATATTTACTGTATACTATTTTTATCACAGTTTTATTGCTATTGCATGCATCATTATTAACTACATTTTTTTCAGGTTTTTTATTTTAATACTTTGCTAAATATTCATTTTTTTTATAAATGTCTTTAAAATAAACCCCAAAAAAATTAATTGTGAGTGTATCAATGCCTATTTTCAAACTATATTTCTGGTAATAAGATTTAATATATTTATTCAGGTGTGTGAATACAACGTTTTCTGATTAATTTTTTTTATTCTTATAATGATTTATGCTTCTTTTCAAAATTTTGTTCAAACATTATTCAAAAAGAATATTAATCAATTTTTAAAGAAAAATATATTATAAGGTCGAATTACATTATCTATCATTTTTTAGTTTAATAATTGTATTCCCCCCCAAAAAATTAGCATAATGCCGAGTTGAATATGGATGTGTTCCATCTCAATAAATGGTTTATTAAACACCTTGTTGTGCGTGAATTTTTCCTTCTTTTAGATATGTAGTATTTTAAGGAAAAAAAATCTACAAAGCAGATTAGATATTTTTTTTATATGGGCAAGAGGTGGAATAGTGCTTTTGAGAGATTTAAGTTGCGGTTTTAATGATATGAGGTAAATTTAAAAGTGCTTACGTGTTCAGGTTTTGGGTGATATTTTATCTAGCTTTTAATTATGTAATATGTGCAATTTAATCGTAAAAACAATAAATATATATTAGGGAAGTATTTAAGTTACATCCCATTTATAATTAATAAATAATAATATAGATGAAGTTTGGAGCAAAAATTTATTTATAATTAAAAAGTTAGCAAAGGGCAAAATAATATTGAGTAAAAATTTTCTTTAAAATACGCCAACATTTATTAAAAAACAAAAGCAGAGTATAAAAGCAGCTTTTATTATAGTAAGTTTAGGAAAATTGCGCACACTTATACCATTGATAGCTTTTTAACTTTTGTTGATTCAGATATTAATGTTTTTTATTATTCACCAACTCAGAAAATAAACAAGCGATATTGAATGAGAGAAAGACCTTTATATTGAAGTAAACATTTCTAAACACCCGGTAATAATTAAATTAATCAGTCTCTAATATTTTTATTTTCTATTCAAAATTAAAAAAAAAACAGTTGTATGTTAATCAGATAGTTATTGGTTAGGGCTTTAGGTACAAGGAGGAACAGTGCGAGAGATTAAAAAATTAAATTCTACCTCTGAGGGATGAGCAAATTGGCTGAAACATAAATTTGTCTTCGCAAGATGTAAATAAATTTAATTTTTTAATTGAAATGTTATTTTCTTTGATTCTTTTAAGATTATATTTCTATATAGATGATTCTAAAAACTTCAGACCTCAAATTTCAAAATTGAATGAAATTATGGAATTTAATAAATTTTCAAAAAAATTGTTTGTTTTCTTGAAAACTTGACTGCCACCTGAAAGTTTATAAGTTTGTATCCCTCAGAGAGTTCAATTTAATCGTGGTACAATTTAAAAGTAAAATTTTATTTACGTTTTGTTTTCATAATCATTTGCAATCTTTAAAATTCGCACTTTTCCTTCTCCAAGGGTTGTCTTCTGCACTCGGGTTTTTAAAGGCGAATGAGATCGAATGACTGCGGGTTTCCAAATCAATGTGCCTGTGTGTTAATCCAATGAGAAAAAAAAGTTATTTTCCAAGCCTCTTTCCTTTGGTTGTATTGAATGTTCATTTATGACCGGCTTTTTTTGTGCGTGATAAATGTAGCTTACTTGCAGGCACAATGTTTTTCTGTAATTTCCACTAAATAATTTTGCAACACAATATTCTAGCCTATTTAAAAAAGTGGGATTGTAGAACAATGCACGTCAGATATAGTTATCGGATAAAAAATACCATTTGTAGGAATATTCAACGCAGTCGGAGAAATGTGGCTTAGAATTATTTTTGTTATTCTTTGGATGAACACAGAGGCGGTTTGAAGACCCCCTGTTATTCGATTTCGTTAAGGGTTTCACTTATAAAGGTTAGGGGGGGGGGTAAAGAGGGGGGAAGAGGGGAGAAGACAACCCCATGAGGAACGACGAGTGGTCCGCCTCCCCGTTGGCGCTCCTCGGAAACGCACGTGCTGGCCCCAAGGGGGAGAACACAGCGGCTAAGAGACCACTCACAAAAACTTGAAAACGTTTAACACTTTAGAAAATGTTTTTATTGTTAAAGTTGAATTTTTTAACATCTCAAAATATTTTATCTCAAGTTTGAATAACGGCATACTATACCTTGTCTATCCAGAATGCGAACCTCGAAAGCATTTCCCCCTATTCTCGCATGTGGTTTTCTTCGAAACGGCGCGGCGAGAGAGTGTTTTTTTCCCCCACCGTACTTAGGTTTGAACTGTTTGGATTGTTAACCTCACAAACAGAACCTCAAACGTGCTAGGTTTAGAAAAATGATACTCCCCCCGTTTCCAAGAAAACAATGGGGGAAGAAAGTCTTTTTGAGCATCGCATAGTGAATTGACAAGGTATAGGCAGAGATAGATGGCTATCGGCGATACTGCTTGCATACAATGAATAGTTTCTTTGCACCAAGACGTTCTTTTGAGAGTGAAACCGTAACAACAAATTAAATCGCAGGACACGGAAAAAGGAAAACAAGATCGTTACTTCTCGTGTAACATTCCTTCTTTATCAGAACAAGATTTTTAAATATATATATATGAGTTTCTCTTGAAGAAATCCCATTTTTGTTTTAAATAGTTGCCTAAAAAATTATTTTTGAAATTTCGAGGTAAGCAAATAATGTGTCTTATGGGAAATTGTCAATACATGTTTGTTTAATGACTCAATTTCTCGTTTTTATTAATTAATTGTATTTTATTTTGATGTTAACTTGACGAAAGCGACGCTACATACAGCTAACTATACAATATAACTTTACATTTACTTAAATTTTTTTTAAAAACAATGTCAGTAAAAATCCACGATTTGACAAACAGGTTAATTATCTATAATAATAAAAGAAAGAGTCGGTCTGTCTGTCTGTGTGCATGTCTGTGGATCACAAAAGACCTACGGTCCCCTAAAAACGGGGGCTTGCCGCCATCCTCTATTAGTTTGATTGATTGAGTTTGGTTGAGATATGCGCTCGCCCTAAGGCTGCTTCATCCTCTATTAGTGTTTGCTTTTTTAAGTTCGCATGCGCCAACACGAATTTAATTTTGTTTTGATTTTGAGTGTATTTTTACCAGTAAGCATGCCTCTAAAAGGGAGCAATGCGAAGTTAACGGGTTCCCAGTAAGGCGGGACCATACTGCTAGTGTTCTTATATTAAATTCTCTAATTAACAGAGCCACAAATATGTTAAATATATAACTTTTTAGGTAACACAGTAGTACATCTACAGGTAGTCAACCTTTACCACCTGTCGGAGGATACTTAGTACTAGAGCTCTGAAAAGCCGGTAGTCTACAGCTTTGAGGTATAGGATGGTAAACGTATCCTTATTTGATTGAACGTTATAAATAAACTTTGTAATAGAATGAATTGTACTTACCTAACTTTGCGCAATACGGCTTTAAGAAGATTCCAGATATAGAAACTTTTAAATAAGTACATTCAATAAAACTCTGAAACGTATGTTTTTCCGGAACGAAGAATTACCTCTTCGAGTATTTCATTCACATCACTGATGGTTGGCTGGTTGGTGGACATGTATATTCAGGTTTGTGTGCTTTCTTAATCGCAGACATAAAAACACTTACAGCCTTTCATAAACAAACGTGACGCCAGTCAGGCTGATTAGGTTCGGTTGTACTTATTCCGGCTGTCTATTTCAAGCCTTTATCTAGATTTAGCACAGTGTAATGTGCCTCGTAATTTAGAATCTTGGTCAAATGACGAGTCGACACCTAAACGGGCCCCCTATGAGCTGAATGTTCCCGAAGGGTAGGTACACTCTAAAAAATGAATGCTCAAAAACGACGAAATTTTCCTTAATTTTGACGATTCCGTTTACTGGCAAATGCTCCGACTTTTCCTTTCCTCAAAGTGAGGAAATTTGAATCGTCATTTTTATGAGGATTTGAATGCCATCTAATCTAAAGAAATATTTCGTCATTTTTGCGCATGTGAGTACAACAATGAGATTCAGTTTCCTCGAAATCAAGATACATAATCGTCAAATCAAGATAAAAAAAAAGTGAGGATTCGCGTTTACTCAAAAGTCACGTGATAGTTTAACGAAACAATCCTCAAAATTAACGAAATGAGGCTTGAGGATTCATGTACCGTCAAAAATGAAAGTGCTATTTCTGAGACTGTAGGTAGGTCTGAATTATCATCTCACTAGAGCTACTCGAGGGCTATTGCACCAAAAGGGACATCGATTCCAATTGAAGTGTCTTGTGCCTGTGATCCCGAAGTGCCTGATGACCACGCGACGGCCCTGGTCTAACAGCAGTTTTTAGGCGGAAGGCGCGCTTACATGAGATATCGAATCCATGGAATGCTGAAATCCCCATTAGGGGAAAAAAAGGTCGAGCAGGATTTCTAACTCAAAAAATAGTCCTCGGTCGAATCCATGCTATAAAACACGAAACCCTCCTTCATTGAAGGGTTTGCGAACCATTCCGGTTCTGTCTGGGAGAAAATCCCAAAGAGGAAAAAAATGCTGAGTTTGCTCTTCAATCTATGGATTCGATGGCTCATGTACACTCTTAAAACAAACGAGCGATTATAACTCAGTCTGAGTTAATTTTCACTCCTTTCGGTGTCGAAAATATGCACTCCCCTATTGGAGTGGATTTCACTCTTGTTTTGTTAAACCTCCAACAATCTTAATTACTAACGAGCGATTTTAAGGCGATTAGGAGCTATTTAGGAGTTAATTTCACTCCTTTCCAGTATCGAAAAGGCACTTCTCCTATAGGAGTGGATTTCACTCTTGTTTTAACAGTGTAAGGCGCGTTTACATTAGCCATCGAATCCATGGAATGCCCAAAGTCCCCATAAGGGGAAAAAGAGTTTAATGTATAATTGTTAAAATCAATTAATGCATCACGACAAACTGTGTATACTGTGGTTCGCCACCGAAAAATTCTGTTAGGCACCAATTTTCCGTTTAGCAAGATTTGCGAACGAGAAATGGAAAAAAGTACTAATTTTTTTATTTGCAATTTCAGCCATTTTCGACTGGGTAATGAATTCGAAAACTCAAAACAATTTAAGAGATTAAATATATAAGTTTTTATTTACAAATTTATACAAGTGCAACGACACATTTTTAAGTTCAAATCAGTTGTTGTTGGTCTCATCTGGAGACTGAACTTCGACCTTGTAGGTGAGCTGCTTCGCCGTCATCCAGCTGTAGGAGTTGTCGAAGTGGAGGACATCTGCAAAAAATAAATATAATAATTTCAAATAAATCCTTAAAAGATTTTTGATAAGTAAAAATGCTATGGTATATAAACAATTGGCTACAACATGAAGAAAGAAAGAACTTGGGCATTACTGCATCATTAGCTGTTCATCGTTTTTCGTGGTGTTTTGAAATCGCCGACTTTGAGTCGTTTCTCTCTATATTAAAAAAAGTATCAATTAAGTAAATATTGACCAGATGAATTTGGGTTATTTCCTTCTTGGGGTGACAAGGCTGTAACGAAAGTGGCAGTGGATTGGTCACGTATTGCGAAAAAATGAAAAATTCAAAGATAAGACAGGCGTTTGACTGGAATCCCTAGGGGCACCGAAAGAGGGGAAGACCAAGAAACACTTGGAGACGGACGATCGAGAAGGAACTGAAGGACGTGGGGACAACATGGCGGGAGGCGAAACATCTGGCCGCCAACAGAGTGAGATGGAAGAACCTGACGGAGGCCCTATGCTCCAGTGACGGAGTGACAGAGGGCTAAGTAAATAAGTGACAAGGCTGTCCCATTTGGCAATGCAGGGCTTTAAATGGCCTTTGGTCATTGAATCTTGGGCTTGTGAATCGCCTAGGGCTCCCGCTGATGGGGCACAACCATCCACCCATGGGGGTGCTAAGCGTCACTTTCAGTTTTAACAGTGCATGAACCAGGTTTCGATCCTGTCCCAACCCATAAGTAATCAGGGTGGTGCAAATAAAAGCGGCTCCAACGTGGAGATAAGAATACGGCAGGAATGTTGCTAAGTCAAAAATCCGATACAAAAACAGGTTTGCTAACTGAAGCTATTGATCTCTTCGATATCAAACCCAAACAAAATGTTTGTCGACTTATTTGCCGGCAACTACGTTATGGTTTGAGAAGCTAGTTGAAATGAAATATATAAACAACGTTTGTAAAGCACTGATCAAAGAAGTTCCCACTAATGATTATTTTGGTTGTTATTTATCCTATGGAATCGGACCATTTGTTTTATTACCAACATTCTAAATTGATTGCAAGACACTAAATTTGCAATTAGGGACGTCTTCATACAATAAGAAACAAGATCAGAACACGCCACTAGTCTCTGAGTAGCTCTAATGTGAAGCTAATCCGATCCAACCAATGCAAAAACAGGTTTCAGGCAGCTTCAAGAGTTTTTCTCGCCAAGCATTTCAACGCATTCCTATCTCTAGACCGAGGCCGCGTTTATCTGAACCACCCTGCACCATAAAACAAAACCCCACAACTCACATGTCCCGGCTTTCTCGCACAAGAACTCGCTCTCCTCCGGTATGACTTGACAGTCGACGCTCTCGACTGCCACCAGCTCCTTCAGCTTGCCCCCTTTGTCCTTGATGAAGAGGCCGAACTTGATGTTGTACTCCTTCGTCATGAAGGTCCACCTGAGGAGCGAGCCTGGGACCTGGACTTGGACGGGGACCTGGAAGGTGCCGCGCTGCTGCACCGTGGCGGTCTTCATCGCTGGGTCGTCCTCGTGGTCCGAGGTCTGCCTCTGGGTCAGGTAGTACGAGGCGTCGATCTTGGAATTCCAGTTGATCTGGAAGGGAGGGGATAAAGAGTTGTTTTAGTACGTCCAGAGAATAAATTCAACTCTGAGCAGGACATAGTCTGCTTTATTTGAAAACGTTACGGTAGTTTTTCGATGTTAGCATCTTTACTCCTGACGTTCACATACGTGGACTTCGCAGAACAACTTCATTTTGCAATTTTCTTTTATACTAACTTTCCGATCAGTAGGGCTGAAGCCCTGCTGTCGGTAAGTCTAAAATTATAATCCTACAATTTCATAGCAAAGAGGATATCTAACAAGTTCCTTTTGAAAACCAGATGGCTCTCGTTTCTAAAAGCGTCTTCCAGTAAGAAAATAATCTTTCCTAGGGTCAGATATTTGTTTCCGATCTCCCCGATAGATGTCGCTACCAAATTGTACCTAGGAACACAATGAGAATCCATTTCGTAAATTTTGTTTCAATAGTGTTCTGTTTAGAAGACAATAATTTTATATTGTAACTTTAAAACTTTCAAAACAAAAGTATCACTTCATCGTGATATAAGAGTTAGTGGTTGTTTTTTTAAAGATTTTTTCAAGCAGTAGTACAACTCAGAATGGGGTAATTGACCAATTTTTTTTTATCACTGTAAATAAATCGCATGTACAAATTTATATGACTTTTTTTCTTTTTCAAAATTTTGTCAAAAAACTTAAAAAATTAATTTTAAATTTCGGAAAAAAATAATTACTCGTAAAAAGGCTTCCTGGCTGTCACGTGGTATCTGGGACGTCACTAGTAAGTATAAACTTACTTTGTAACACCCTATTTCAATCTATTTTAGGCGAATTTGAACTATCCGCTTCTGCAAAACCGTTTTTACATTATCTCTATAATTCATTATTTGAATGGTAAATTTAATTAAATCAAGTTTATTTACAAAATAAAAATACATCACGCTGATTTTTTTTATAGTTACTAGGACGTCAGCCAAAGCGAACAATGTTTGTGATCACGTGACGTCCCGATTAAAAAATATCCTTTTAAAATTATTTTTCATAATTATTTAAAGATTTATTTCGTAAAAAATATATGCGTTTGTTATTTTTGAGCTTAAACTATAATTTAAATAACATTGAAAGATATTTTAGATATAGAGTCAAGAACCCTATTCGATAAGGATATTCCTATCACATATTACGCGGAAACAAAAATCATACGTATCCAAAATGTAAAACTTCTTGTTGGTATTTGATTGTTAATGGCACTTACCAAGTGTGTGCACTTCGGGTTGCCATCGGGATCTGTGAGCTTTCCTCCCAAGAAAGCAGGCAGCAGTTTGGGGTCCATGGCGTTCCTCAATTCATCCTGCCACTCGTCTGCAGTCAAGAAAGAATATTATAATTAAAAAAATTCTAGCTTTAAATAAAGAGTACCAGATCATGTATGTATAACTATTTTTTTTGTAAAAACGTGCAAAAAAGTTCACTTTTTTATATCATATTCATTCATAAATCGTTGCGAAAGCGACACTTAACGTGCTTGCGTTACAGACAGTGGCGAAAATGCGATTTTCGGCACTAGCGCGGTAAAGTAAATAAGAGTATCTGATTATGGCAGAAAAACAAAATGATGTCATGAATATCTCCATGGAAACTAAATGATGTCATGAAACTCACTTATTTCAATTGGATATTTTTATTACAAAACATACTTTTATTACAAACATACAACCATATTTTTATTACAAAATGCAACTATTGAGGAAAAATATTCTTGAATATATTTTCGAATTTAAGGATTTAGAGTTACTCTCAGGTTAAGATCTTTATCCTTTTGTGCCCATTTTCGTATCCATCAGTTTAAAATAATTAGAAGTGGGCATACCTGTTTTGTACACGGATATTTTACTGAGAGTGACTGCGTTCAGGAAGGGCTTGAAAATGTTGAACACCCAACTGAAATAGGAAGGCACTGAAACGGGAAAAAGAAAATTATATCAAGTAAAACGCTGAGCAGTTTGACTTAAAGACATCGCTTACTTAGGACCACGCTTTTAAACTCTAAAAATACACATTTTTGCGCTATAAATACAACAAAAAAGGCCGTTTCACTTATTTGTAGTAAACATATTATTTTAACATTATTTTCAATGCAAAATGACGTTAAAACTTTTTGAAAAATATATATATTAAGAACTCCGATATCGTATAGACCCTCGTTCAACTGCCTTTTTTTATAAATAAATTGTTGACACCTGTAATGAAAGGCTGGAATCTGATATTTGAATCTTCTTCTATCAGACCAGGTCAATTTCGGAACTATCTAATATGTTAATTGTGTGTGGGGAGGTTTAAAAATATATCCCCAAATAGATACGCCAGGTCGCAAGAGATTAAAACAACGCACGATATCGTTTGTTGCCACGGTACTTCAGTTTTCCACCAGTCAAATTTACCTATCTCCTATGACTATCTTCTTATTTTCTAACTACTCCCCGATCACAGACAGAATTAAACCCAAATAATCTCCCCATCACATTACTTTTCTTGGTAAGGTAGGTAGGTAGGCAGGCAAACTGATATATGTATTTCCCGGTTTATGTGCTTGATCGCAGAGACCCGCTCATAAACCTTCGTCAAGTTGGATAAACCAATACCACCTAGATTAGAAGGCCGGCGAACTAAATGCTTGACGTCATATTAGTGGACCAATTCTGTGGTTTTGACCAATGATCATTCGTGACTAGTTCTTGTATTTGAATACATTTTAAATATAAGATGAATGAAGATGCAACGTCATCTTAAGATACGTTATTGGTCAACAAATCGAAATTGGTCCACTAGTGTGACGTTGTGTTGCTTAGTTCTTCTGCCTTCTAATCTAGTGGTATTGGATAAACATAGACAGATTTTTTAATGGCACAGAGAGAAAGCACACCCAGGGCGAAAACGGAAAGCGAACCCGCACCCGGTAAAGTGCGCAGACTGTTAGCGAAATGGGCTGCGATTTAACCCACTAGGCCACCCGGACCGCAGGAAGATAAGAAAATCGTTTCTCGCCTTCTATTTCTAGCCTTCCACTAGAAGCTTAAACACATCCAATTACGCGAGGACCTGAACAGGCATTCGAAGGAATTCGTGCGATATCGTACAGACAGATTAAACGACACGTCTGTCCCAGTGTACTCGGTGACCCCAAGATTTTGATGAAATATTTCAGTGTTAATACTTTCATTGGATGGCTATGATGCGAGCTGGGAACCTTCTCGATGAGTAATCGGTCGATAGTCGTCCTCAGGGACCCCCTTACTTTTCTTAAAATAAGTCAACAACGAAAATCATCTTAATGCGATATGGTATCGATTTGGAATCGGCACGATCACAAAATAAATATTAAACACGAATGATTCAACAGATTAAGTAAAATGTAACTTCAATCACAACACGATAAGTTAACTGTTACTGCAATCAATGGTTTGTTAGTTTTAGTAATTGTAAGACCTTTCCGGTGGTTATCAACTGGTTATCTTTACTTCCATACAAGCTTATCCCCGACCTCTTAATATATTGCATAGTACAAATACAATTTGAAAATAAAGGTTTTATTTCAATTCGAAAGAAAATACCTAAAATTCTTTTCTAAATACCTAAAAAAAAAACATGGGAGAAAATATATTTTTAAAAATTCAGCGCTTTTAAATTTTTTCAATTTAATATTTAAGAACTGTTTTATTTATTTAAATAAAAAATGTCAACATTTCCTCTTATAATTTTTGTTTTATATTTTGATATTTGTGGTGCATTTTTATAAGCGTTTATAGAAACGAAGGGGAATAAGCGGTTTTGTTATACATTTCAGTAATGTTTATGTAGATATCGATTCTTAGCCGAGGAATAATAAAGATAATAATTAATTTGAATGACTGTCCTTTATCCAGAAGTATTTTAAAATTGAATTAAATTTGAAAATTTAGACTGTTGATGCTTTAAAAACCATGACTGCAAAAAAAAAAAAAAATGTCAAAATTTAATTAAGTCGTCAAAGTAATAATTTTAAACTAACACAGTGAAAACAAGTTTCTAGTTTGGCCAAATAGCTTATCCGTCATTGGGAAAAGATTGACTTTTAACTCTAAAAAAAACTAACAGATTTTGAACTATTGAATAAAAATTTTCAAAAAATTATTGGTAATGAAATAAGCATATAAGTTATTTACCATTGACAAGATAGGCCTTTTTCAAGGTTTCTGGATAGTTGTCTTGATACATAGTGATTAGCTGGATACCAGCATTGATTACTGAAAAGAATTTTTTTTTTTAAGAAACTAAAAACGAATAGTTGAACATTTACCCTCTAATGCATACTGTTACCGTTTGGTAACAAGTTACATAATCCACTTTATTCTATTAAAGTAGACCACCCTCTCAACTAATTTGTGTGTTTTTTTTTCATTTATTACATTCCATTTTGAAGTTTTAGTTAATAATAACCCTTATAGATGACAGTAGTAAAAGTGTATTCAAAATTAAAGAGTGAGGCTATTAACTGTTGCGAAATTACGTTTTTGGCAGTATTCAAAGTATAATAATATTAATACTAAATACAAATAAATTGTTTTGAAAAATTGATTTTAGTTAAAGAGGGTTATTTTGAAATATATTTAGTAGTTTTCTAGTCATTATTATCAAAACTGGAATTTTGTAGTTGGTTTTAATAATATGGAAAAAAATTAAAAAATTGAAATTATTTAAATCTTATTGCAGTTATTTTTGTTCAGTATTTTTCCCATAATGTATGAGCATTAAGATTCATATATTTTTTCGGGATGAAAAAAAATTCATGCATTAGAAGGTTTACAGCACATAAAAAAACTAAAAAAAAAACTAAATAACCAAACCCATGTCGAAAGGGGTATAACTTCGGCTGAAGCATAAAACCCTATAGTGTATAATGACTTTTTCCTTAAATATATATTTTTTTTGCTAAAAGATCAAGTCTCGGAGCTACAAAATAAAACTAATTTGAAAAAAAAAAATGATGTTATTGTGCTCAATTATTCAAAATTTTCGAACAGTTTCTCCCTTTGTGATTAATTTTATGTCATTTTTCATCGTCAAAAAATTAATTAAATAAAGGGCTGTTACCGTAAAATTTCTTGTATTTTTCATTATTGCGATTTTCTTTCAGGAGAAAAAAACTTATGTACCCAACAAGTATTATTTTATCAGATATTAAATCATAACTCTGCCTGATTTGAAAAGATAAGAGTCTCCAATAGATAGTACTTATGTTTATTACATTAGCTAAACAAATTCTGAATATCACTTACTTGTAAAGCAATCTGAAATAGTTTTATCTTACCTGATTTATCGTAAAACTTCTTTAGGGAGAAATCTTGAAAATCTAGTATGAATGTGCTTTTCATGTCAAGTTTTGAACCATTCTAAGAATTCGAATAAGAAAATATTAGATATAGTAACATTTTCACACCTATAAATTGTACAAAATAATTTTTGTAGTAAAATTTAGCACACAAACATTATTTACTAACCATTAATATATGGGCAATTCTACCATAATTTTTAATTTTATGCCCCTTGAGCATAACTTTAAAAAAATAATTTTTTTTACCATTTTTTCTTATTATACTAAAAAACTGGTATTTTTATAATTGCAAAATGTAATTTTAAAGCAAGGAAGTTTAGGGCTCAATCTAACACGTTCCGGTCCTTATAACGTCGTAATAACTAGGGATGGAAAACTGAAACCAGTTTTAAGACTAACCGGTTTTTTAGGATTTCGGCTTCTTTAAAAAACAGTTATTTTCGTAAGGCCGGTTTAGACCGGTTTCTTTAGCATCGGTGTTTTTTAAAAACTGCCATCTCTTATTATAATTTTTTGTTTTTTACATATGATCTTCGCTGAACTTTTTTTCGTAATTCTAGAACCCTTATAAACCTTTTGACAAACATTTAAAGTGATCTTGAAAAAATAATTTTTACAATATTTTTGTACCTGAAATTAAAAAATTATCGTAGAACTGCCCATATATAGACACCCTCTTATCCGGTTTAAATGGGACTGGGCGTAAACCGGTTAAGCAAAAATACGGTTAAATCGGTGAAATAAAATAAATTAAGGTTTAGATGAACATTTAACTGCACATACCTACATTGAAGATACATATTTGCCTTATAAATATAGATATCATAGTTAAAGTATTAGATTGACAGATAACGTGACCTCCAATGCTAACCAAGGGCCGCGCATGGAGACCAGAATGTGAGGGCGATTGGGCCAGTGTTGCCACCACATTAAGGAGAAAAATACTTCGAAAAAATGCCATTTAATTCTAAAAATACAGAAAAATATTATGCAAAGGCTAAAAAAGCATTTCACTGGTTTTTTTTCTTTTTTTTTGAAATTGTAGAATTTGATTGTATTTTTTGCGATGACGCCTTAGTATTTTTCTCATTTCAGAGATGGCAATTCTGGTCCAATTGAACTCACATTTTGGTCTCCATGAGCGTCCCGTCGTTAGCATTGGCGGTCACGTAATCTACCAATCTAATACTTTAACTATGATATTAGCTTATAAATAAGTGCACAATTAAAATAATGTGCCATTTGATTCAATGTATTAAATCGTTAGAAGTTACATAACACTAACAAAAACAAACTTTATTTTTAAAAAAATTTAGAAGTTCGTCTACTTTCCGCATACGTCTACCATTATTTTATCTCAGCTTCACATTGGGAATAGAAAACAAAACACGTTGGGTTTTTTTAAAAATATTTTTCGACAATTAAATGATTAAAAAACATCTGCAGGTAAAAGTAGATGTTCGATTAAACAAAGTTCGATTAAGAGGTAGTCTACCAACATCTCACGAAATCTTATATTAGGTTAAACAAATAAAAAAATAAAATGTTACATAAACATATAAAATATACTAACATTTTTCTTTTCTTGAACCTTACTCAGGTCGTACTCTAAAAAGTATGTGAGCAATTTCATCATATCCGTAAGACGCATTGAATATACAAAACCTAAAAAAAATACTTATGTTAACATGACTTATTTTTTACACAACTTTATATCTTATTTATAAGTGAATAGGTAGATTTTATAACTAAATATGTATGCTACTTTTTAAGGATAATTAGAAACAGTATTGGAGAAAAATTGAGTGGGAAAAACTTAAAATTGAAGAAATACATAAATAGGTTCAAAATTCAGTATATTTATACATTACACATCAAAATACAAAATAGATATTTTGTTTTGGTTTTTCCTAGCACCTAAAATGAACCGGAATGAATCAATTTTGGAGTAGCTAGAGCCTTTCCTTTGGTTCTAGCTACTCCAAAATTGATCTTAAATCAAAAAATTTTATTTGAAAATGTTCACAAAACTTACATCTTCTAGATTCAAAAATAAAATATCAAAAATAAAATATCAAAAATGTTTTAAAGATTGTAAACCGGCAAGCCTTCGAATAAAAAAGTTTGAATTTTAAGCATATTTTTGAGATGTTATTTTAATTATTTAAAAAAAAAATCGATTTTTGCATGTATCGCAGAGCCTGTGCTTCAGACAATTATATTTACAAGAGAGAAGAAAAAAAAAACTTTCTCATGTGACCTTTTCCATCAGACAATACCTTATCACGGCAGGTTTCTACCTCGTGTATTTCAGCTAAGTAACTGGTTATCATCAGAAGAGTTTATTCAGGTCGCGAAGAGGTTTCATCATAACTATATTCCTTTAAGATATTAAATCTGAGTGTCAAGGTCATTCACTTAATTTTTCTTAGTGTAACCATGGACATCTTAATTTTTTTTCACTACCACTTGACTTCGCTGTCATATTTGTACGTTGAAATCAAAAGTAAACCAGTCTCAAAAAGTAAAGAGCCTATTTTATTCTAATTTTTATCTCTCTTTTGAAACCGGGGAAAGGCTTTTAAAAAATTCTGCCTTTCACGCATCTTTCACGGCCCGGATGGCCTATTGGTTTGGATCGCAGACTATTAAGCTAGCAGTCTGCTCACTGCAAAGGGTGAGGGTTCGATTCCCGCCTTCACCCTGGGTGTATATTCCTTTCTCTGTGTCAGTAAAAATTCCTTCAGTGTCTGTCTTACTTGACGAAAGCTTATAAGCGGGTCTCTGATCAAACACACAAGTCGGAATGCATATGTACCTGCCCTACCCTTACTCACTTGAACGCAGTATATAATAGAGAAGAATGCGATTTCGATAGAGACTATAGTTGCAGTTTTACCTTAATTAAAATTATTCTATACTGCAAAAACACTTGCACTATTACGAAAAATTACTGGTAGCAAAGTTGCCAGAAAATATCCGTAGGGGTACAGAAAAAAATATGTTGACAGAATTTGTTCTTAACTCTGTCCTACACTCTTAAAACAAAAGAGTGAAATCCACTCCAGTTGGAGAAGTGCATTTTCGACACCCTAAAGGCATGCATATTTTCTCAGACTGAGTTAAAATCACTCGTTTGGAGTGATCCTGTCGGAGGTATAACACACAAAGGATCCACTCCAAAAAGAGAAGTGCATTTTCCAGCCTGGAGGAGTGAAATCCACTCAGACTGAGGTAAATTGGGAGTGTTTGTTTTAAGAGTGTAGAAAAATTATTCGTGTATACCAGACATTTTCTGTATGTGTGAGTACGTTAAAAATAAAAGGTGAACCTATCTGTTTACAGAGAAAATATCTTTTGACAAATTGGGATTAATATTAACGTAAATTCCTGTAGTTTGAGAAAAACGAATTCTTCTGCAAGATAACACATAAATATTCTAACGAAATTTCTCACAGTGTATCAGAAACTTCTTTATTTGAAATTCTGACTTAAAATAGAGCGATAAGATTCACAGAAAAAAAAAGTCTTCGAACCTTTATAGTCACAAAGTCCTACCATGAATAACCGGACGGGGCTATTCTCCCTGTCAAACCCTAGATAAGCGGAAACAGGGTGTTTGGTGTAAACCTACAAAAAAAAAAGATATATTAGTTTTCACCCTGAATTCCCACTCTTCAATTTTGATCTGATTTTATTAAGGTAGGCGAATACCCAAAATTCCACAAATTCTAAAATTTTTACTATTACTTTAATCTTTTCCAAATTTAGCATAGTGATTTCAAATATAATGAATAATACTATTTAGGCATTTTTTTATTTAAATATAAGTTATTTATTTTAAACGGTGTTTTTCTACTATAAAAAGAGGTTTACGCTAACAAGTCTACCACATTGAATTTTCATCCTATGAGCATTAATTATGTGTTAAATTCTTCGTTTTGAACTGATACGTGCAATGACTCTCTAGAGTTACATACAAGTTACAAGAAAAAAAGTTATTAAGAAAAATGTTATGAATTAACCAAAAAAAAAGAGATTTTTTCCCCATTAACTTACACCTGGACATTATTTTAAAAAAAACCTACTATATTTACACCAGATGTTAGAGGCTTATAGCACAGATATATATTGTAATAGCATCTGTAAAAAATTTCAGGTAAATTAATGTAAAACTTTTTATGCTTGAAGTGTTAGCGTAACCAGCTTTTGTTAGTTGAAAAACAACGTTTTAAATAAATCAATTATATTTAAATAAAAAAATGCAAAAAAGCTTTGTTCATTATATTTGAAATCACTACGCCAAATTTGGAAAAGATTAAAGCAATAGTAAAAATGTTAGAATTTTGGGTACTCGCCTACCTTAAGATTGCAATGAGGTCACAAACGGAAATAAATATATTTAAAATAATTAAACAATCATTTACGTTAAGAGGTGATAAGGTAACAAAACTTTTTTCACAAAAAAAAGTTATTATAAGTAGCAAGCATTTTTAAGCATTATCTCTGTCTGATGTATTAAACATTTTAAAAATTTTAAATTATCAAAATTAACCCTTTCAGTCCCAAAATTTTCCTTCACTTCAGAAACATTCGATATTCACAAAATAAGCTTATTTTAGGTCAAAAATAAGAGTTCCATAAGAAAAAAAATTCATTTGAATTTTTTATATAGTTTTCGAAATAATGCCAAAATTTTTTAACGGTTGAAAACAACAAAATAAAAAATATATATTACCAAAAAACACTTCGAGTTACATATTTTAAGGTATCTGACCACATTATTAAAAAAAATTGTAGTAATTATTTTAACCGAAATAGTTTCAATTGTGTTTTAAATATGTGGAACTGATGTGAACTTTTCAAAAATCAGGTGAAACGCTTGTTAGCTATTTTCTAAATAAAAAAAATAGTAGTTCTGTAGTTCTATTGAGATTAATGTAAAATATTTTCTAATAGAACATAGTATGAAGAATCGAGTGATGTGTATTTGGATGTCATAACGGGACATGAATATTTGGGGCAAAAATCTTGAAAGTGTTGATTCCAAATGGCATCACTGGACTGAAAGGGTTAAAGTGGATTTCCTAAATTTTAGGTTATAGCCCCTAGTTTCAGCTGTAACATTAACTTCATTTAAAAATACATATTACAAATAAAAGCACAAACTACGTACAATACAAAATATTTTGTACGTTAAAGAAGTTTTATGACAATTATTTACCTCGGGTGTTTCATAGTCTGTTAGGATGGTATTGGCACCTATTTTCTTCCGAAATGAAAAGCTCTGAAAAATGATACATACATGAAATTTAAAAAAAATCCGCCTCTAAAAATTTCAAAATCATTTCAATAAAATTTATGATTTCTGTTCTAATTGTAAAGAAACACATAACATTCACTCTTAATCGAGGGGTCCAAAGCATGCAAAAATAATAATTTCTTCAGGTGAGATCTTGAAAAGTTCTCATAATGACGCCACATCTTTTTTCGGAAATCTTCCCATTAACACTAAAATTTTTAGAACTTTTCTTATCTTGTCGACCTTTAAACGCAGCTAGATCCTTTGGCGTTAGTTTTTCCTTAATATTTTTTTTAATAAAACTTATATTATACAGGGTGAGGCAAATAAAAGTGGCCCCAACATAGAGATAAGAATACGACAGAAATGTTGCCAAGTCAAAAACCAATACAAAAACAGGTTTGCTAACTGAGGCTATTGATCGCTTCAATATTAAGCCCAAACAAACACTTGCCGAATATTTGCCGGCAACTACGCTATGGTTTGAGAAGCTAGTTGAAATTAAATATAAACAAGGTTTGTAGAGCTGATTTTTAAAAAAAAGTTCCCACTAGTGATTATTTCGATCGTTATTTATCTTAGACAATCGAATCTTCTTTTTTGTTTTGTTAATACAAAACATTCTAAATTGATTGCAAGACACCAAATTTGCATTATGGGACGTCCTCATACAAAAAGAACTGAGATCTGAACACTCCACTAGTCTATGAGTAGCTCTAATGTGAAGTTTTTAATATCCAACCAATGCAAAAACAGGTTTCAGGCGGCTTCAAGAGTTGTTACCGCCAAGCATTTCATCTTATTCCTCTCTCTAGACCGGGTCCACTTTTATTTACCTCACATTGTAAATATTGTTATTTATTTATTATTTTATTACATTATAAATAATAATAATCGCAGTAATTCCATTTATGTAATTTTTATGTAATAATTATAATTTTTTCATATGTTTTTATTGGTATTATTTATATTAATTGTTATAATTTTTTTATAAGTATATTATTCAAAGAAAAGCGTTTCGTTCTGCAATATAAATATTTAAAAAAAAGTCTTCTGTTTGTTGCGTGCCATAATGAAATCCCACCTACATTTCTCCTTTCTACTTGATTTCGAGGTTTTTAACCTATCACACTCAACATTCCGGCACAGTTTTCTCTGACCTCTTTTCACTGGGTATCACTTAACGCAAAACAATTTCACTTGTCACGAGCTGCGCGATAAACAATGAGTCGTTTCCACAAACACCATTCCACGAGAACATTTAAATTTTCGGAAAATTGAACTCTTTCTAGATCGGAAACGGTGGTTCACATTGTTCCTTTTCGAATAAATATATAAACTTTTGGTACTTTTCCCATTTCGTTTTTGCTCGCCAAACGGATTCGTTGGCGACAAACTAAATTTACTAACGAAACACAGTATACACAGTTAAGGGGGAATGGGCGTGCTGGACCGGGGGTCTCCAAACTCAAGTGCCTCAGTGTTAATCCAATGTGAAACAAATTCTCTGCCACATTTCTACGGCGGAAATTCACTATTTTTACAAACGTTTTTATTTTTAAATAATAAATTTTGATAACTTATACCCTTTAAAAAACACCCTGTTGTTTTTACAGTTTAAAACTGCCAACTTTGACGCCTTAATAATTGTTTATTTTACAGTTTAAAACTGTAATTTTTTACAGATTAAAACTGTAATTTTAACAGGGAAACTGTTAATTTAGCAGCGAAAAACTGTTAATTTAACAGTTTTCCCTGCTAAAATAAAATACCCTGTACTGGCCTTAGTGACCAAGTGCTTACTTTATCGCAGGCGGCACAGTATTGGGCTCGCATGCAAGAGGTATAGATATGGCCCGGTTTTGATCTAGGAACCTCTTGTGTACGAGTCCAATACTGATCCGCCTGCGACGAAGTAATTACTGGTCGTGAGGGCTAGTATTGGGTATTTGTGCTTAAAGATTATCTCAATCACGTGACTCTTTGCATGCCTAATTTAACAGTTTTTCCCTGCTAAAAAACAGTTTCTCCCTGTTAAAATTACAGTATTCCTGTAAAAAAACGACAGTTTTATACTGTAAAAATTACAGTTTTAAGCTGTAAAATAAGCAGTTATTAACTGGCGTCAAGTAAAAACTGTGGAACTTAAGAATAAAAAACATTCTTATTTGTTCACGAAACCGTTATTTGACCGATCAGAGAGCGGCCAATGGGCTACTTCAAGGGGTCAAATTTCAGTTGTTGCTGATCATCAAGAAAGTAGTCAAGCGTATTTCTATTATTCTGGGTGGGATAATTTTTATTTTGAATTTACGAGCATTGTTATGTTGATATTAAGTAGCACAAAATGTCGTTATTAAAAATGATTGTTTATGGAATGGGTTCACCAAAGTGACAAACTCGGAGGCAGTGTTGGGCAAATTTTAATTGCAAGAACAATTAAATATTAACAGTGAATTAATTGGTAAATGTAACCATAACAAAAAAACTAACAATTTATAAATTGTAATTTTGGAAAATTACAATTTACAATTGTTTTCTTAATTTTATTAAAAATGACAATTAACCACATTTTTATTCGTCTTAAGACTTATAGCCTAATATTTCTAAATATTTACTCGTTTTTATAAATAAAGTTAATTGTTAGTTTTAATTGTTTCATTAAACTAAAAAGTTAATCGCAATTATTTCAATTGTGAGTTACAATTGACACACGTTATTAAAATTAATTTAATTGCATGGTGCAATTAAAAGTTCAATTTGCGATTAACTTAATTGTAATTAATGTAATTGCAATTACTTTTTAAGTCAGTTAACAAGATAATTGACAAATTAATTAATGCCCAGCACTGCTTTGAAGAAAAGAATTTTAGTTTGTTTTCAGAGGTTTTATTCGAACTTTAATCTGAATTACTAGTTTTTGGTTTTGTTTGAATTATCGTCGCACTAGAGCTACACGAGGGCTATTGGCAACGGGCGTCGTATTTTAGAACCACAGTCAGGTGACGAGCCAACACCTGAATAGGCACCCAACACAACCGTTAAGGGCGACATCGTACGCAGCGTTAGGACTTTGAAGGATATTCAACGTGCACTCCCTAACACGGGGTATTATTCGTCGGACTTTTTTTTTGGCTGCACGGGCCGTTCATAGGTCAGCAGCTATTTTGGCGATGCCCGGACCCGAACCTGGGACCTTCCGCATGCTAAGCGAGTGCTTAAGCGACTGGGCTCCCCAGCCCCATCTGAATTACTAGATGGACCTCATTATTTACATTAGTTGGAATTCTAAAGCTCATTTTACACACAAAACTTCCAGTAATGAATGTTATGTAAAAAATGAGGATAATGGTAACAACCAATTAAAAATTTACTATATTGTTAAAGCACTCTCTTTAAAGTATTTATCAGGTTTAAACTCCAGTTAAATAGAATGAATAACTCTTCGAAAAAAAGAGGCTTTTTGCAGTCCTCCTCGTAATTTAAATAAATATTTATAGAATGTAAACTAAACATACCTCTCGGATCATTTTTTCTGCTTTTATTACGTCATAGTCTCGCGCTGAAAAGAAATTAAAAAGTTAAAATCAACTCATGCATCAAAACTTAGTCGAAATATTTTTTTGAGATAATTGGTTTGAATTACAAGTACAGTTATAAAAATACGTATCTCAATCAATTAAAAATAAATAAAATATTCATACAAGTATTCCTAAAACTTGAGAAAACCAATGAGTTTAAATTATCATTTCCAGACTAAATAAACCATACAAAAATATATCTTTAAACAATTTTGACCGAGTAAACTGATAAATCAAAAGTTAAATCTTACAATACGCGAAAAGAAAATTTTCAAGATATGAATTATGTTAATCCAATGAATATTAAAAACTTAGTTTCGATTAAAAATCCTATAATTAGTTCTGGAAGATATCATCTGCATAGCCTCACAAAATCGTTATATTTCTTCCATAAACATCAATTCTTAAAATTCAATAATTTTAATCAAAGTATCAATGCATTTCGATTGACATTTTGTAGCAATAACTGATTTTTGATTGCTTTTAAAAACATTATATCAATTTTCGAACTGCTAACTGTGGGTTCACACTACCTCGAAATATATATTTAGACAAAAAATAACTTAAAATAACAAATTATGAAAGTTTTTGAAAATTACCTTTAAGAAATCTAGTAAGGAGCATATCATCATGGTGAGGCTCCAAAATATCTTGGACGGTTCTCCGAAACTGAAAAAAAAAAGACACAATAAAAACTTTGTTAATTTAAAAAGTTTTAAATGTTTTCCATTTGTTTGCAGGCAGTAAGTACTTCTGTTGCATTTAAATGACCAGGATTTCTACATCTACCTTTACCCAATCTGTATAACAATAGTTCATTAAAAATAAGGAGGGGGGGGGATTCATAAAAATTAGCTTCTGCAAATGATAAAACAACGTTAATTCTCAATGTTTTGTGCATTAAAAAAACTAATACGAAAGAAAAAAGGACGTAAATTACGAATTATCAAACTTTCAGCAAAATCCCTTTTAAAATTTAATAATACACATTTTTCACTGCCATTTAATGCATGTAAAATTTGGGTACATTATAGCTACAGCCGGGAAAATGTGGCATTAAATAGTTTTTTCCAAATTGGATAAACATTGAGGCACTTGAGTTTGGAGACCCCCGGTCCAGCGCGCCCATTCCCCCTTAAGATTTCCAGTCAAGTAGTGACAATATTAAACGCTACTGCAGTAGCAATGTAAGGCGCACATTTTCCACACTTCAAGTACATTTAACATTGTCACTACTCGATTAAAAACTGCAAATAAAATCGCAAGTACAGTTTTCGCTGACTTTGCACGTTAAAGTCCTGAACCGTAAGAAAGTTGGAAACTATCAAAACTGTTCCGTATATAAAAAAAACATTAGTAAATGTCTAAAAACAGCTGAAAAACAGACTCATGCCACTAGACAAAATGACTTTGTTGTTATCCAAATGACTGCACTTCTTGATTATGCAAAGTTTTCATTGTTCGGTACTTTTTTCCGCTGAGAGTTAAATACTTAATTATGTATTTCGTCGTAGAAACAATTATCTTATTGAAGAACTTGACCTTTAATTATGTACGTCAAAACCAATATTTGTCAGTTTTTTTATTGTAATGACACATGTGTAGCATGCATGCGATCCGGAAATCATCAAGCGGCCAAAGGGTCTAGCACTAATCGACTCTGTAAAGGTACCATGTTTTTTAGAAAAATGCCAGTAACAACTTCCTCAAATACACTCAACAATAGACTTCATCTTTTTTTTCTAATTTGTACAATAATTTGAACTTTTGCAAAATCTAAGGAGCAATTTAATATTATTTTATTGAGTTGTTTAACAATGATACGTCCTCTATTTGCAGTTTTTTTTAAATGACAATCTATAATGAATCGTTCTTTTCCAAGCAGCGTAATTGACTGGCGATATGACCACTCATGCGTCCAAAACTCCGTCGCCAAGGAAGTAAAACTGCGGAGTTCAATCTGGGATTTTCTATTGACGATATACAAGTACCGGCATTTTGGTAACAATTGGCGACTAGTTTGGCGAGTGTTATTTATCGCGGCAAATGTTACGTTTTCTTTCCGAAACCTTTATAAGCGTCTTTAAGAATTTAACAACAATTGGCTCCAATTTTGAGACATCATCTTTATTTATTTGTGCGTTTGTCTTATTATACTATAGGGCAGGGGTTCCCAACCGGTGGTACGCGTACCACTGGTGGTACGCAAGAATATTTCGGGTGGTACGCGTGAGTGATGTGAGCAACATGTTATCAATAGCTTCTGTACGCATGTGCAGTGAACACACGAACATATTACTCATTACTTTAAACATTAACATGATTTTTAAGAGGAAATCTTTAATTTCTGGATAGGATTTTGCTGAGTTTGTACTATTTTTCAATTGTACGTTTTTAAACGTACATTGAAAACGTATAAAGGTATAAAAAAAACTGTACGTATACGAAAAACGTATTAAAAAACTGTAAATTAATACCATTTTAATCTTTTTATTTCTTCTTTACTATAAGCATGTTATAAATGAACAAATATCTAACCATTAAATACGAAGTTTTCTCAGGAATTTTACTAAAAAAAAACACTTTTAGAAGAGTACATATATGTTTAATAAATATTTAGGTCTGGTGGTACGCCAAAATTTCTCAAAAAGTCAAGTGGTACGCAGGCGCAAAAAGGTTGGGAACCCCTGCTATAGGGTATTATTCTTTATTTACTACTTGCCGTTCCGGTATGCAAATAGTTATTAAAAACTTTTTATAAACAAAGAATGCAATTGAAAGGCGCTTTTTTTTTTGCTTTAGACCAATCAGTTGAAACCAACTAACTACGCACATGCGAGAGGTAAATGATCTTTGGTGTTGGATGAATAAACCTCGCACTTGAGCTATTCGAGGGCCATTGGGGACAGGCCTCCACGTGTTATAGAACCACGGTCAAGTGAAGAGGTCGACTCCCAAGCGGGCGTACAACGCAACTTTATCAACTTAGGAAACGTTCATACTCAGTCCCAAGACGCCTTAACCCACCGCGCCACGGGGAGCCCAATCGGTAAGGAGCTTGCCTTGCATGCAAAAGGTACCCGGTTCGTTTGCGGACATTGACGAAATAACTGCTGACCTTTAAAATATCCGTGCAGCCCAGCAAAACCGAATTATTATACCGTATCGAGGGAGTGTGCACTTTAAATATGCTTCAAGTTTGACGCCGTGTACAATGTCGCCCTTAAAAAGTTGCGTTGGATGCCTACTCAGACTGTCACTTGACGGCATTTCTAAATTATGACAACCGTCGTCACAGCTTCCGTGAAGCTCTACTCTCCTTGCCAACCTAAGTTGGGTAAATAAAAATATGCAATGTAGATGATCCTTCCGCGCATGTAAAGAGTTCCATAAATGATTTGTGAATCTACCCAGAAAACATGTTTTAAACATTAATTTCGTTTGAGGTCCAACAGATTCCAATATTATTTGAGAAAATTTGGCAATTTTATCAGAATGATAAGTGTATTTCGGTTAAATTGTATTCAGATAAATTTTGTATGTAAATATTACCCTACAAGAGTTTCCAACTAACGGACCAACCGCACGTTTCCCTCTGCCTTTTTACTCTCTGTTTTTACCCAAGTTAGGGTGGCTCGGAGTATAGAGCTACAACAATTGAACTCCCATGCGCCACGCCGGTGACGGCGCCCAGGTCAATGCTCTAAACTCAAACTCTTTTAGGAATAGCTCCTTTAATAGTGAGTATCAAAAATAAGATTACAAGTGGTTTGTACACAAAACAATCACTGGGTGAAGTGCAATGTCGAGATAAAAGGCTTCAGAGTTACGATTCCAAAAACAGCAAGAGTTCAATGATTGATTTCTCGTGTTATTATCAAGTACAGCAGACAATTGGAGAATGCATCGCAATCATTGTTATCGAATAGGTTAAAGTTAATCTTAATATGAGGAATTTAGAAGGCGAGAGGGTACAAGTGCAGTTTTGTTTATTATTGAAATTGAGTCCATTAGGTGGAAGCTATGCTAAATCCCCGAGACCCTACTAACCTTGTATACCTCATTATCGATGTGTATTACATTGTATATGGCTTATTGGGTCCTCAAATAACGTCCAAAAGTCTCACTCTAACACAAAGAGGGATTGTCAGTCCCATAGATCTAATGCATTAGTTTTGGAATCGCAAAACTTCCGCAGAAGCATTCCTTTGCCATGTTAGCTCCTTTTCCCCCCAAGTATGGGAATCATCACAACATCAATTTAAAACAAAATTGAAAAGAAAATAACATCCGGTTATTTAATCATTAATTGATAAAGTTTTTAAAAAGTGTCGCCATCTGCTACATATTTTTGGCAATTTAAAACTTCAAAAATATATAATAACGAGATAACATTTTCGTCTCAAATGTGTTTTATTTCGATGTTGTGTTGAATCCCGTACCGGGGGAAAAATTGCTAACATGGTAAAGCAATACTTCTGCCGGAAGTTGCGATTCCGAAACTAATGCAATTAGCTGTATGAAACTGACAATCCTCTGCCCTTTTGTAAACTTGATTTTAATTAACTTTAGTGACGTCAAATGGAATAACTTTGGCAATGAAGGGATAACTATGGCTTAAGTATGAAACCCTCTAGTACTGAATTTCTTGTTAAATATTTTATTTTTACTGATGGGTCAAGTTCAGAGATATTTAATTGCAAGTTTTTATCTTGAGCCAAAGTTATACCCCAGTCGACGGGATGTGACTATAGACCTCCAATTGGTGCATTTATTCTGATAATTTAAATCATTTCAATCAATCAATTCAATTTAATCAATTTTTTAAAATTAATTTCTGATAAAATTTGTTTAGTTCGGTTCGGTTTTGAATTATTGTCGCACTAGAGGACTATTGGTGACGGGCGTCGTATTTCGGAACCACAGTCAAGTGACAGCCGTTAAGGGCGACATCGTACGCATCGTTAGAACTTTGAAGGATATTTAACGTGCACTCCTTCCACGGGTGCTTTTCTTCGTCAGGCATATTTGGCTGCACGGGCCGTTTATAGGTCGGCATTTACTTTGGCGACGCCCGGGTTTGAACCACGAACCTTTCGCATGCCTAACTGACTGTACTCCTCAGCCCCTAAACAACTGAACCTGGGATATATTTTGCTTGGACATTGGCACTCACCTCTTTAAGGGCTGCTGCTTTGTGCTGCTCCTGTTTCTCGTAGTCGGGTTTCCCATTGATGGAAGTCATGTCCAAGTAGTTGCAGCCACTGAAACAGTCAAACAAGACAACTTAATAGTTATACGCTGCAAAATAATCGCGTCAAATTAACGGTTCTAACCACTTCCTTCTCGCTTCCGCGATATTTCCGGAATTGAGTAGAATTGTGACGTGTGCATATTTTGCTTTGAAGAACAAAATTACCAATTTCTATTAAAGTTACGCAAGTTAAATAAAATTCCTTTTAATTCTTGAAACACATGCAGTAGAGTGCCGCGTATCCGAAAGGTACGGGACCAAAATTGAGCAGCAAAAATAAAAAATTAATGCATATTTTAAGAAATAAATCCAACTTCGAAAGCACGTGTTTATTTGTGTATTTATTTATGCGTATAAACATGTCATTAAAAAAAAGTACATTTTATTTCGCTCTCTTTTTCACAGATAAATAAAGATTAACAAAAAAGATATTAAGAGAGCGTAATAAAATGTACTTTTTTCCGCTCTTTTTACTATAATATTTTAACCGAATGGCTCGCGATTTTTTTTTTTGATAGACCGATATTCGGATAACCGGGATTCGGATAAAGGGGACTCTACTGTAGTTTTGTTTAAATTTTTCTTCCTTGCTGGAAAAACTTTATTGAGTCATAATAACCTGTATGTTGGCGTTTATTCCGATTTAAATTTTGGAAAAAAAACAAATCTTAAAGTAAATAAAAAAAATTGGAATATATATTGTTCATACACATATTTTGTGAACGTTTTCAGGGATACAAAATAGGGCTTTTCTAACCATTTCCTTGAAAATTATCCGATCGCTAAGAGGAACCTGATTTCCAAGAAGAAAAAACGTGGTAAAATAGTATTATGTATTAAGTACGATAAATTCCATTAAAAATATTTTTACGTCAATTATTCGCACTTTTTAAAACCAAGAAAAGTTTTCTCGTCAGGCAAGATGCGGACCCGCAAACAGTGAGAAACTTTTCATCAAAAATATTTGACAAAAACATTCAAATTAAAAACATCTTTCACTTGAACACTTCACGACGGTTTACGAAAAGGAAAGGGTATCATCATTTTTATTTTCCGTCATGGAATTTTCATTCTAACTTTCAGTTCAAGTTTTTATTTCGAATGCCATTTCGAAGGTTTCATAGACAGAAAAGTTGTTGGAAAGAGTTGTGACCCGAGCAACGGGGTTAACGAACTTTGTCACTCTTTTTTTATCATCATTATTCCATTCATTGTTCGGTGGTTTTACTAATTAAAGTAAACATTCGAAAATGCGAACAGGAACCTAATTTGGTCTCTTTTGGAGGAATATATACAGAAAACTATTAATATTAGTCGGATTTACTCATCAAAGTGATCTTAACTTATTGGAAACCCATTTGTGAATAAGTTTAATACCTAATATCTTATTAAAAAAAAGATTTTTAAATGATAAAAAACGGTTTTAATACGACTTAATTTGTCCTACAGAATTTGTGTATATGTTTTGCTCTTTATAATTTGTTTTATATTATGTTTTAGACATACTTAGGCAGAAAGTTTGTTAAACTACAGAAAAAAGGTAGTATACATAAAAAAGTGACATAAAAACATATTGAAAAGGTATCTGAATACTGATAAATAATACATAATCAAGTCTTCTAATGCAGTAAAAACATTTATATCTACGTCAAATTTGTAAACTTAAATATTGTTAAAGCTTTAAGGAGAATTGTGTTTATAAGTCAATTGTACACTGCTCACAACAGTTAGGGGAGCGCATGGTTTAAACTCTTACAACCCCAATGTTTCCATTTGTAATCATGAGCTTGCGATTTTTTTCTCACTAAATTGAGCTTGCACTAATTTATCGTTATATGGAAGAATCAAGTCTTTTGAAGATGTAAATAATATTTGTTTTAATCAATTTAAAATATGAAAACATGGTAAAATAAAATCCACTCCCAAAAAAATTTATGAAATTAATTGACCCTAAATTCTTCACGCTTGCATTCTCAGATGTTTAAAAATTGATTTTACCTCTTTTTTGCAAATAAATATATGAAAAATATATTGTTATAATTTATACTTAATTATTGATTCTAATTTTCCCCCCTTAAATTTTGGTTTAAAAAATTCATATTTTTCCGCCTGTATTTTACCATTTCATTCTAGATGCATAATGAATCTATTTCACAAATTTAAGATTTTTAGAATGACAAACAAAACGCTGAAACTGAAATTGTTAACAAAAGTACGCAAAGTGCTCCCCTAATTGTTTTGAGCAGTGTATTATGCGTATAATGGATAACAAAAATCAAGCTTACATCCGAAAAAAAAATAAAGATCATTGATGCGAATCTGTGCTCACTAAAGCGTTTGGCTTTTCGGTTTAACAAAGATGTTAACAATTAATCTTGAAAGGGAAAACGCATGTAAAACGGTGAAATCTCAGCAGGATTATAAAATCGCTAAGGCCTTCCTTTTGGTGGAGGAATGAATACAATAGTCGCTTAGATAAAGGAAATTCAATGCGAAAAAGAATAAGAAATTAGTTAAAATATATATTTATTATTTTCTCCAAAGAAGTTTTACTTAATGCATTTGCTGCATAAATGACTTTTTAAATGTCTCATAAAATCAGCAGTATAATTTCTATTATTTTACCAAATTACAAACATTTTGCATCTATTCAGAATGAATTTTGAATATTGTCTTTATAAATTTTAGTTTCATTTAGTGAAAATAATAAATTATGATGTTAATTATAGAAGTAGATTGTTTCATAAAAGGTTAAAAATTGTTTTAAAATACTTTTCGAAAACAATTAAAATAATAATGAAACTCTAGTTTGGCTGTGGGTGACATTTCTGGACTATTGTTTATCTAAGCGATTTTTTTTAATATGAAATTATAAATCACTAACTACTGTTGCATTACATACCACACAATAGCCAAATTTTAAAAGTTTATGCCCTAAAAGTTGATACTTTTTCGCTTAAAAAAAGTTAGGTCACGTTTGGTTTGAATTATCGTCGCACTAGAGCTACACGAGAGCTATTGGCGACGGGCGTCGTATTGTAGAACCACAGTCAATTGACGAGCTACACCTGAATAGGCACCCAACGCAACCGTTAAGGGCGACATCGTACGCAGTGTTAGAACTTTGAAGGATATTTAACGTGCACTTCCTCCACACGGGGTATTATTCGTCGGACATTTTTTGTCTGCACGGGTCGTTTATAGGTCAGCAGTTATTTTGGCGATGCCCGGACCCGAACCTGGGACCTTTCGCATGCTAGGCGAGTGTATTACCGTCTGGGCTCCCCAGCCCCCTTTAAAAAAAATATGGTTATCGAAATAGGGCGAGAAAACATTAAAATGATTCGAAATTATAAAATTTTACAATCTACACTTATATTATTAATTTGCTAACATAGTTTTAAAAAAAATTATATATGAAACTGGGATTTTTTTTATAAAAAATGATATTTTTTTTTCTACAATAACAAAAAAAAATGGATAACAACATTTTCACAGCGAAAGTATTACAGCAAATATTTATGCAACAGGTTGCGGAAGTCGTACTTTTTCGGGCGAGAGGAAGAAGGTTTGTTTCCTGCAAACTCACACGGCGAGCATTAGTAATTCACCGAATGCGGATGTATTTTGCGCGTGTTGCTTTAAAAAAAATGACAACACGTGCAAAGGTAGTTTTAAAAAACCTTAAGAGCTTTTAAAGACTTATTTTAAGTGCTTTATTTAAATTTCTAATTTAGTTTTTTACTTTTTTGTTAATTCAATTAATTTTTTATATTTAGGTTTATTTTTTATTATAAGTTACGCTTTTAACACGAAGTGCATAAATAATTTTTTTGAAGTTATGATAAATAAACTTTAACACTTTCATATAACTGATAATTTTTATTTTAATCTATGTAAGAAGTGCCAAAATAAATCTCATTAATATTTTTAATGATTCATTTTAGATGATTTTCACAATAATTGAACTTTGTGAAAACGGTTTGTTGTGATCAGTGTTTGAAAAATCTTACCTCCATTTTAAAGACTCCTTCCTGGGAAGAGGAATCAAATTTTCCAACTTTGGCATTCTATTTTTTATTCACAAAATCTTCTCGAACGAATTTCCAATCGCAACGCAGAAATCTGTGTTATGTATCAACACACTTACACAATCTCCAATTGTAAGATTGAGTCTTATCAACACGATTTTAGAAGAATTAAAGAAGAATTACATATATTCCAATTTAGTCCAAACACAATTTCTATGAGAAATGGCGTGTAGAATAAAAAAGATTTTTTTAATGTAGATATAATCCTTATTAAAATTGAGTCCAAACACACAATAAGTAATACTTCTAGAAAAAATTAAGTTTATGACACAAACAATTATCGTTTGAAAAAAAAAGTTAAAAAATTATCCTGCTGAATCAAAGTCGTCTGCTACCGAACGCAATTCGATGCCAAACTGAGCAAGTGGAAGGTAGAAACGTTCGAAATGGAAAGAAGTGGGTTTATGGAACGATAAGAAGGGGGGAAAGAACACCTTTTCGATCAAACACGATGGAACAAACGTGAGTTTTCGAAGCCTCGGGAGGCACATGTGCTCCCGCGAGTCCAAAAGGTTTCGGCAATACTCGTCTGAACATTTCGAAAGAGCTGGTTTTGGACCTTTTATGTTTACGTGTTCCTTCGATTTCGACATGTTGTCTTGTTGAACTGAAGATTCGATATTTGACCTGGCGTGGATGACAATTACTCAAAAGCTAGCCAACGTTTGAAAAATTGAAAAGCTAAATTAATAAAGGGTTTTATCTTAAGAAGGAGGGAACAGTAATTGATAATCCGTTAATAATCAACTATAGTGGGTAATTGACTAAGAGTTTTTTGACAGCTAAAAAACATTATTCATTATTTTTGGTAATAACTGAATGAGATAGACGAATAATCACCAATGTTAACTTTTTTAAATGAGTTTTCTTAATATTATTAAACGATTAGGTTTGATTAGCTTAATTAAAAAAATATAAAAAGTCAAGACAACAAGTATAGTTAAAAAAAATGTGGGATCAAAATAAAAAAAATGCATTCCCTATACATCGGTCTATCTTTCAATGAGATAAGAACAGTTAAATAATTTTGATGTGTTGTTTATTAACCCTTTCAGTCCCAGTGAAGCCATTTGGCATCATCATGTTTCTGATCATAATTTAAAAAAAATAATAGAACCGACATCTATTGGGACTAATAAAAAAATTCTAATCGGAAGAAAGTTTGAAGAATCGAAAGATGTGCCTTTCGATATCATAAATGGCTTTTGACGATCAGTAAAAAAAAATTTAAAGTGATGATGATAAATTGGCATTGGCAAGGGTTAAACATATAGACCACATCTTAGCTAGACCTCAAACTCTCGATTAAGTTAGAAATTATGATGGTATTTTGTTTTATGTGAAACTATAGAAGTAATTCCAATTAAATCCCGAACTTATTTTAATGCACCAGAATGGATAGATCATAAAGCGGTGAACAAATTTAATAAAAGAAATCACCTCAAACATTTTAATTGAAGTAAAAAAACAGTTCAATTGAAGTAAAAAAAAAATTCAATTGAAGCAAAAAAACAATTAAATTTAGGTAAAAAACGTTTTAATTATAAATATTTTGCTATAAATCGGTAGGTAAAGAGTAAATACAACAACAAGATAAACAAATTTGAAATTAACTTGAAACAATTTAGATTGATGAACTTACTTGAAGAATTTATTATCCTTATGTTTGTACTCAAAAATATCCATATTTAGCGCTTTCTAACAAAAGAAAAATTCAAACGAAGTGAAACAATATTGTGACCATCCAAAATCACAATAACAACAAACTTTTTGAATATGTATCTAAATAAAAGGTTAAATCAAGGGCACTCTAACTTACTTCCCTTTCTTTCTTAAATAAAGGAAAAATTGATGATCCAAATTTTCCCCTTTTTAATCCCAATCTCAAACGATAAGTACCATAAATTGTTTAAAAAAAGAATTCTATAACTTTCAAGCAATACACAAACTTTGTTCGCGTGATTTCAATCATTCTTTTCATTACTCTATTATAACAATAGCCAATTGCATTAAGAATCCGCCATTGTGTTTTTCTATAACACATTCTTAAATAATGGCGTCAAATGTAAAAGAAATATCGTTTAATATGGATATGTGAAGAGTCAGCTGATTTCCTTGTAGCGACCTTTGTCTATTCAAAAATTCAAGGTAAAGATCGAAAAATGTGTTGAAAGATGACATTTCGAAATAATGTGTTGAACAAAGGTCTGTTAAAATGTGCTAATAAGGTTAAGGTTAACGTGTATTTTTTTAATTGTATGTGACTGGGATGTCAAAATTTTTTACTGGAAATTTCAGTTAAATTTATTAAAAAAAATTTCTACAGCAGAAGATTCTAATTGACCGCTCCATACTCTAAATTTTAAAATTTAATTAAATAATAAAATATAAATTTCAAAAAATTCTGTGTGTTGCTGAAAAAACTGACAGTCAAGTGACGGGTTTACAAGTTTGCATCCTTCAAATGATTGATAAATTCATTTTATCAACAACTAAATTTCATTCGTAGAAAATTTTAAAAGTAGTTTTTCATTTCGCTTGTGTATATCTCTACAAACGGGATATTTGGCATCGAAAGAATTTTTTTGCAACAAACACAGTGCACACAATTAAAGTTTACCATTGGAAATTTTCCAGTTGGCTGCGGTAGTACATTTTTGGCGACTTTATTGCTTATATCTGCGAAATGGAAAAGTACAATTTTTTTAAACTTAAAAACTTACAACTAAACAAAAGTGTTATAGATATCTGCTCCGCTAGCTTAAAAACGACTTTTTTTATAGATTTTTTTTAAACATTGTTCTAATTAAAATCAATAGTTAATTGTTATGTGATTGGGACTTTGATTTTGTATTTAAATACATTTTGATAGAAACAAAATAACCTAGCGTATTGAAAAACCTTTAGTTTTATTTTTTTAAAAAAAACTTTAAATCACTTTATATTCAAAATATTTTTGATTATATTTATAATTTATTAAAACAATTCCATAAATAGAATCTGCTTAGCAGAATAATGGTTCAAAATTGCACCAATAAATAGTCGAATAATCTTAATATGTTTAAATAAAAAAAAACCCAGATTTCTTCAATCGAACGATAGATCGATTAAAAATCAAATATTCAGACAAAATCCCATTTAACATTAAATTCATTATACTTTAATAAAAGTAGTTCTACTTTGGAATAAAATTCTTTTAACATTTTAGTTTTGACCTCCCCATGCAACATAGATAATCATTTAAGAAGTTCGTCCAAAATACCAAGAAAATAGTGTAAGCTTAGAAGCTATAACAAATGCCATCCGAAAATAATCAATAATATCATAAGTAATTGTAACATTTGTTTGAAAATTTTAATAGGGTAGACTGACCAGTGAGTGAACAGACTCCACTGAATGATTTGGTTTGGTTTGAATTATCGTCGCACTAGAGCTACACGGTATTTTAGAACCACAGTTAGGTGACGAGCTACATCTGAATAGGCACCCAACGCAACCGTTAAGGGCGACATCGTACGCAGCGTTAGGGTATTATTCGTCGGACATTTTTGGCTGCACGGGCCGTTTATAGGTCGGCAGCTATTTTGGCGATGCCCCCCCCCCCAGTGAATAAACATTTGGTAAATATAATTACAAAAATAAGGATTGCAAATCATTCCACTACATGTATTGGCAACACTGACTTCCTCCCATATAGTAGGAAGCTATCTGACATATGGGTGGTTGTCCTGGTCATTATGTCCTGGTGTTTATTCGCTGGCGAACACCACGCCTGAAACGTTCATTCACTGGTTAGTCTACCCTACCTCAGCTTCCCATTTAAAAAAATAAAAGAATTTATGAATGTTTAAGTAATTTTGCATGTATTTAAGTCTGCATTGCATATCTTTTATTTTAAAAAAAAGTAGACCATTATGACATTAATGGGGCACAAAAAGGTTAATAATTTATAAAAAGCATAATTTAATCGTCCTAAAAGTTGCAATCCATCTCTGCTATGGGTAAACTTTCGAATGATACTGTATCTAAATATTTTATTTTAGTTATTTAATATTTACCATAATCAAAACATTTATTCAATGCACGATACTTTTTATGCATAAAATATATTCTTCAAAAAAAAAAAAAACATCATTTACAATTACAGTTAATTTTGGGCAATGACATATCGAAAAATGTTTTCCAAGTTATATATAAAGCAATGAGATGAAGACCACCAAACAATCATTGACGATTTTTTTTTGTAAAGCGCCTTACAATAAAAAAAAACTTTCTTGCCCACTTAATTTATAAATTTGAACTTGATAATTACAGACATTATTTTTTTTAAATTTCAAATATTTAATCTTTACCACTTTCTCCCATGCAGAAGAACCCATTATGTAGATTGATTCGCATGTGCTAAAAGTAATTATCCCTACAACTTTTAAAATGAAACGAAATATGTGTAGCAAAACAGTTGATCCACACCACTGTTGGACAAATTTTAATTGCAAGAGCAATTAAAGTTTAACAATTAATTGGTAAACATCTAACATTTCATCAATTGTAAGTGTGGAAAATCACAATTAAAAATTATTTAATTGTTAACTGTAGTAGTAACAATTAATTCAATTCAATTAATTTGATAATTTTAATTAAAAATAACAATTTACCACTTTTTTATTTGTCTTAAATCTAAGACTTACAGCTTAATTTTCCTAAATCTTTACTTATTTTATTTTGTTTTAATACATAAAGTTAATTGTTTGCTTAGCAACTGAAAAAGTTAATTGTAACTATTTCAATTGTGAGTTACAATTGACATACGTTAATCAAATTAATTTAATTGCTAGGTGCAATTAAAAGCTCAATTTAAATTAATTTAATTGCAATGATTTTAAATGCATTACTTTTTCATCAATTGCCAGGATAATTCACAAATTAATTAATCTAATTGATCAATTCCCAACTCTGATCTACATTTACTGCAACTAAATAATGTTACCCGTTTCATCTAATTAGATTTTTTTCAAATACAAAAAGCTTTTATTCTTAAATATAATTAGAAAAATATTCATTTGGATGGAATTAGCCAACTGTAAAACCAATTTTAATTTTAATGAATTAGGTTCTTGAATAATTTTTGCTTAAAAATTATTCAACTTATTCAAGAATCTCATTTATAATTTTTTTTAATAGTGACTTACCAAATAGGGTAGTACAATCGATATTATAAGCAGCGAGATGAAGACCAGGAGAGTTAGACAACCAAGCAAATCCTTGAATCCAAAAGACCAAACTCAGCTGAAACCTTGTGACACCACAAATTGAAAGCTCCCTGAATATTTAAACAGCAATTGCCGATTCCTAAACTCTTATTGAAAAAAAATGTTTTTTTAAGTAACACTTTCCTCATACGTCAAGCCATCAGCAACCAAACACGACCGAAAAGTATCAAAAGTCTTTTTGTACGAAGCTAGAACCACAATCCACAATTTGGATGAACAACACATTGGTAATGGCCGTTTTTCGGGAACCGGTTGCCAATGGAAAAAAATATATGAAGAAATTTCTGTCTCTGAAAGGGAGAGAAACGTGCAAAGGCCCCTTTAATATTTAGCGTCACTGGTTGGATAATCATGTAACTGATACCTGACCAGTGCCTGATTTAGCCCTCTAATGCATACTGTTATGCTAGGAGAATGCCTAACCGACATGGGCTCTCCAGCCCCCATAACAAATATTGTAGTTAAGTACATAGGCCGAAGCAACTTGGTATTTAGGAACCCCCTTTTTAATGAATTAGGATAATTTCCCAACTAGTGTTACTCAGTCTTACATCTTATAAGATACCACTTTTTCAAAGAAATTAGTGATTTGGAAGAAGAGAACTGAACAAGTTTTTGTTTAAATGATTTTATGGATTCATTTCCAGCCTTCTTTATAATTCACATCTAGTGTCATGCGTACATGTTAGACGTCAAAGAACATTCTTAACATAAAAAGATAAAAGAATTTATATTTATTAATATCATAAAATGTGAATGCACGAAGTTTAATAGGGCTTTGTAATATGACATTTCGAAATAAGAGGTGATCTTTTTCTTCGAGTGTTGTAATCGATAAGACAGACAAGAAAAACATGTATATAGAATACCTGATAAGGGTTATTGATTTTTGATGGATGCTTACATAAATATTTTATCGAGAATTTACTGACGTCAAAATCGCAACTTGAGAAAAAAACTTTCTTTTTTCAGAAAAAGTATTTTTAACCTTATCAATCACTTATATCTAGAAATATTTCCAGTTTATTTTCTTTCAAACAAATATGTCATTGCTTTATGTTTATTGGCCGTGGTGTTCGGAAAGTTATGCGTACGCAGATGAAAAGCATTAAAAAAATATCTTTCATTACTGAACAAAATCCTATTCATGTATATATTCTTGATATTAATATATTTTTCGAACAATTATGTATTTAGAAGTATGTTATGCAAGCACTTTTGAAAATACAACGTTTAACATTTGCCGATGGTCACGTCAATTAAGTGGCAATTGAGGATTAAAAATGTACAATTTAGTTGTTCTATAAACAAACAAGCTTTCAGTTTTTTTTGTGATTTATAGACCGTTTTAATCCAAAATGTCCGAAAAATTTAATGCTGAAAAGTTTTTCCAAAACCTCCGAAATCTGACCCTCTTGATACGTCATTTTTCAAAGTAAGTTATAAATAACTGCTTCTTTTTCAAAAGGAATGCAGATAAATCGTTATTTCAGCGACAGAGAATAAGCATTTCAAATAAGTAGTAATTTTGCTACTTATTTGAGAGCTTATAGAATATTTTACTATATTAAAATTTTATTATAAATTACAAAAAAATGTGTCGATCTGAACAAGCTTGCATCTGTGAAATGTCACAGATCTTTTTTATTTTAAGTTTCTTTAAATTTGTCAATTATGCAAAACATTAATGATTTTTTTTCAAAGGAATAACAAACCCACGTGACTTGGGATAGATGTTGGCAACCTTTTTTGTTTGACAGTATACATTTTTTTCTTCTGTTTTTTTAGAAATATGCCAATTGTTGCTAGGCTTAACTAAACTTTAGCAATTACTGGAGTATGTTGTAACCTTTATCCTAAAATTACTGTTTTGACAAGGTTCATCACGAGAACGTTTGTTTTTGGTGACTGCAGTCCACTCTGTTTATGTAACTGGAAAAATGTTCATAAAAAGAATCAATTTAGTCTTCATTAACGGAGCTTTCATATTAATTACAACTTCATCAAATAATGAAAATGGCCATTAGCTCACATGATATCATGAATTTAATGATTCGTAATGATTGCTGTATCTTTGTAGCATAAGTTTAAAAAAAGAACAAAAAAAAATTAAAAAAAGGTTATCTGATTTCTGAGTAATGCTGCCAGGGGCAGGTAAACTGCAGTACTTAGATTAATGACTTGAACCATTGCTGTAATTACTAACTCTAACCTTAAAGAAAGCTTACAAAAATAACAATTATTTCATTATATTACAATTCACCATTATATTGCAATTCACCATTATATTACAATTCACTGTTGTGGCTACTGCAGCTTACCTACTCTTAAAACAAAAGAGTGAAATCCACTCCAGTCGGAGAAGTGCATTTTAGACACTGGAAAGGAGTGAATATTTACTCAGACTGAGTTAAAATCACTCGTTTGGAGTGATCCTGTCGAAAGGTTTAACACACAAAGGATCCACTCCAAAAGTGCATTTTCTAGACTGGAAGAGTGAAAATTAATCAGACTGAGTTAAAATCGCTCGATCGTTTTAAGAGTGTACCTTGGATGAACTTCGATTGGGTTTGGACGACAATTCACGTGAACTGTTCATAGTAGTTGGCAGCTGTGTGGTGAGATGTTTCACCATATTTTGGGTATTCGTTTAAAAAGCCAAAAGGAGCCATTATTATGCTGAAACCAAGTGCCACATTTTTACAGTGTATATGTTAAGAAGTTGATCAGCAAAAAAGAAAAAAAAGTTTTATGGTAGAAAATTGAACAACGCAGTTGAAATAATGGCTAACAAAACTCCTAAATTTCAATCCATCCCCGGCTGAAACCGTTTTTGGTTCACTAAACACCTCATATTCAGCTGATTGTCCAATTTTTAAAGAAATCGAATGTCTTTTAACAAACGAATTGGCGCAATTTCTTTTCCTCGAAGCCGATTTCCTTACCGAATTACCAGACGCAATTTCAGGTAATGTAGAGCTTGAAGGAATAGCAATTCATCGGTTTGTTAGTATGATTGCCGATCTGACAATAAATGTATGCCGAATAAGTATATCGCCCTATGCTCATTTCACAGAAATGCAGACGGTGAAAAGTAATGACGACTTATCCTGCGTCTCATGTTTCATTTCGTCTGTTCTTCAAACGCAGAAAGGTTAACATTTCACATTCTCTGATGCGGATTGAGTTAGGTAGAATTGAATTGGTGAGTGCAGAAACAACGTCAGTCACAAATTTCAAATTTTTCAGGAGGGAGAAAAAACGTAATAACTCCTCCTCTATTTCTGCACTCAACACTCGAAACAAACGTCCTGTATTTACGGAACTGCACTCTTAAAACAAAGGAGTGAAATCCACTCCAGTTGGAGAAGTGCATTTTCGACACTGGAAAGGAGTGAATATTAACTCAGACTTAGTTAAAATCACTCGTTTGGAGTGATCCTGTTGGAGGTTTAACACACAAAGGATCCACTCCTTTCGGAGAAGTGCATTTTCAAGACTGGAGGAGTGAAAATTACTCAGATAGAGTTAAATTCGCTCGTTTGCTTTAAGAGTGTACGCAACAGACTAACTTAGTTTTTGCACCCAACACCCATCTTGCCGTTCTACGCTTATTTTCATTGAAAACGAGTTTTCGGAATTTTTTTTGACTGAAGTGCTTTCTGCACTCAACGATTGAATTATCGTCACAACAGATCTACAAGAGGGCTATTAGCAACGGTCAAATGACCACAGTCAAATGAAGAACCGACTTTTGAGTACTCTCCGTGCCTACATAACTTGGGTAAAAACAAAGATTTAAAAGGCAAAGGGAAAAGCGCGTTTGGTCCCTTACAAGATTTTCCAACTAACGAGTTGGAAAATCTTGTAAGGTAATATATACATACGAAATGATCCGAATACAATTTAACCAAAATACACTTATCATTCTGATAAAATTGTCAAATTTTCTCAAATAATATTCAAATCTGTTAGACCTTAAACGAAATTAATGTTTTAATCATGCTTTCTGGATGGATTCACCAATAATTTATGGCACTCTTTACATTCTCGGAAGGATCTTCTCCATGGCATATTTCTATTTACCCAACTTAGGTTGGCAAGGAGTGTAGGCACCCAACGCATCTTTAAAGGGCGGCATCGTGCGTGGCATATTAAGCCTCTGAAACATATTTAGCGTGCACCCCCTCTACAAGAGGTTATTATTCATCGGACGTTTGGCTGCATATTCCATCTATTGGCAGGCAGTTATTTTGGCAATGCTGGACCTTCCGGATGAAAGGCATGGGCTTTATTGACTGGGCTATGGGCTGGGGAGCCCAGTCGGTAAAGCACTCGCTTAGCATGCGGAAGGTCCCAGGTTCGGGTCCAGGCATCGCCAAAATAGCTGCCGACATATAAACGGCCAGTCCGAATGTCGACGAATATTACCCCGTGTAGAGGGAGTGCACGTTAAACATCCTTCAAAGTCATAACGCTGGGTACGATGTCGCCCTTAACGGTTGCGTTGGGTGCCCATTCAAGTGTTGGCTCGTCACCTGACTGTGGTTCTGAAATACGACGCCCGTCGCCAATAGCCCTCGTGTAGCTCTAGTGCGAAGATAATTCAAAACCTAAACTAAGCTATTGACTGGGCTAATAAGCCCTCTATACTCCCAGTGAATTGCAGTATTACGATAATATAATTTTATATATCATTAATAATATGGGTGTTATTTTAATTTTTTTATCTATCGTGACAATGCGACTTGGAGACACATTTACTAAAACCAAAAAGATAGAACTATTAAACGTTGGTGCGTATATTTTTATGTACGCTCCTAAAACAAAAGAGTGAATTCCACTCAATGAGAGAAGTGCATTTTCGACACTGGAAAGGAGTGAATATTATCTTAGACTGAGTTAAAATCACTCGTTTGGAGTGATCCTGTCGGAGGTTTAACACACAAAGGATCCACTCCTTTCGGAGAAGTGCATTTTCAAGACTGGAGGAGTGAAAATCAATCAAACTGAGTTAAAATCGCTCGTTCGTTTTAAGAGTATCCTTGGATCCATGCCCAGTTCTTCATAGAGCGCTGTTGCGATTCACCTTTAACCCTTTCAGTTTCAGTCCAAGTCATGCAATTGGCATCCTCACTTTAGACCTTTTTTTCGATTGTCTACAACCCTTTACGATATCCGAAGGCACATCGTTCGATTTTTTAAGCTTTTTTTCTATTGGAAGAATCAAATGACGTGCTTTTAGGTATCATAAAAGACTGTAGACATTCGGAAAAAGAGTCTAAAGTGAGGATGCCAAAGAGCATCACTGGGACTGAAAGGGTTAATAAACGCAACCTATTTACACCAATGGAACAATAAACTATTCTTCCTAACATAAACTATTCCTAATAAACTACTATTCCTAAGTAATCAACAGCACTTCGTACAAATTCTTCTTAACAATTTTTAACCATGTATTGGCTCAATGATTTCGTTATTAGTTAGAGTTGAAGAAACTCTACTCAAAAGTTATATATCCACCAATTTGTGTTGATTATAACCGATTTTCATAAATTTCACACAACTTTAACTTAAATTAACTATGTTGGCGAATAATGCTGGCGATTATATTTTCCCCCCTATAGAATCCTAAAAAAAATAATAGAAAGTTGTGTTATCACACAAAAAAAAACTTTAACTATCCGATCGTAACGCTACGAAATATAAAATCATAACAAAAAATTTAACTTGACCCTTAAAGGTTAAAAAATGTACCCACTAAATGTTATCCAGTATATTCGAAACTATATATAGCTCCGTTATATAATACAAACTGACCTTCCCCGAAAGCGTCTTCTGAATATGAAAGTATCGTTTTTACATTTGGAGTTTTCTCATGGAGTTAAGAGGATGGGGGAAAACTAATACCAGACCCGGTCCGCCAAGTGAAGCCATCGATCGCCCATTTGGCGAGTTTTTGACTCAATTAAAACTGTAATTACAACTTTATTTTTACCCTTGAAAGGGAGTCACTACGCGCCGAGTTGAGGTGAAGCAGTTATGAGTTTTTAATCAATCAATAGTGCTAATTTCATTCTAATAATTTGGCATAATATTTGAAGACACGGGAAGAACCGATTGATTTGATTGCCCGTAATTGTCTGCTTGGCGGACATTGGCGGCAGAAAACCGGTTTCTCTCTTCTTCGCTTGGTCCAAGCGCCGGGATCGTCAATCGCCTGAATCTTGGTAGCTAGGAACCACATAGATAGTAGTTAAAGCATTAGAGTCATGTGACCTAAAACACTGGCTTCATTGGGAGCTCCTTGAGCGTCCCGCCGTTAGCATTGGAGGTCCACGTGATCCGCCACTCTATTACTTAAACTATGATCTCTGTGGTAGGAACTGGTTTCCTTAAACAAGTTTAGGCGATCACTCGCTATCATGGCCAAAGTGGCCTGCTAAGGAAACATCTCTACAAAATCAATCGGTTTTTCCCGTGTTCTCTTCATTTGAGATGTTATTTTAACTATTTATGAAATGAATAAAAAAATTCGAATTTTACGTGGTATGCGCTCATTTTAAAAAATAAAATGATGCGTTTTACATTGAACTATCGCTGCACTCTAAAAAGTGAATGCTCAAAAGCGACGAAATTTTCCTTAATTTTGACTTTTCCATTACTGGCAAATGCTCCGAGTTTTCGTTTCCTCAAAGTGAGGAAATTGGAATCAAATCGTCATTTTTATGAGGATTTGAATGTCGTCTAATCTAAAGAAATATTTCGTCATTTTTGAACATGTGAGTACAACAACGAGTTTATGTTTCCTCAAAATCAAGACACAGAATCGTCAAATCACGATCGTAAAAGTGAGGATTCGCGTTTACTCAAAAGTCACGCTATAGTTTGACGAAACAATCCTCAAAATTAACGAAATGAGGCTCGAGGATTCATGAATCTTCAAAAATGAAAGCGTTATTTCTGAGAGTGTAAGGTAGTGGTAGTGTAATCGTTTCCGGTTGCCTTATTCAAGCCTCCTTGAAGGAGATTTAACGCAGCCAATAACGCCTCTTAATTCAGAACCTTGGTCAAGTGACGAGGTCGACACCTGAGCGGGCACCCAACGGAACTTCGAGCGACATCGTACGCTGACGCCGTCGGGACTTTGGACTCCACTGATTTAACGAGCACGTCTGTTCCAGTGGCACTCCAATGGCATCACTGGGACTGAAAGGGTTAAAAATGAATGCTCAAAAACGACGAAATTTTCCTTAATTTTGACGATTCCGGTTACTGGCAAACGCTCCGAGTTTTCGTTTCCTCAAAGTGAGGAAATTTGAATCGTCATTTTTATGAGGATTTGAATGTCGTCTAATCTAAAGAAATATTTCGTCATTTTTGAGCATGTGAGTACAACAACGAGATTCTGTTTCCTCAAAATCAAGATACAGAATCGTCAAATCACGATCGTAAAAGTGAGGATTCGCTTTTACTCAATAGTCACGCGATAGTTTGACGAAACAATCCTCAAAATTAACGAAATGAGGCTTGAGGATTCACGAATCGTCAAAAATGAAAGTGTTATTTCTGAAAATGTGAGTGAGCGGTTTATTTGGGTTTACTAAGATGATTGGCTTGGCGAATTTTCGGCTGCTTCACTTTATTTCGCCCCAGTCATCTTCGTCTTCTTCTTAATTATGGGTTTTCTAATTCGAAGGACCTTGAATTAGGCTAGTTGTTTTTTATGGAGCATTTGTCAATTCGAGGAGGTTTCAATATTCAGTGAGGGTTCACCGCTTAACTCGATGTAATTGGCGATACGTTTAATTTGACAGCATTGTAATTAATTACTCGGGTTCGAGGATGAAATGTTATGTATTCCTAAGGTTTTATTAACCCTTTCAGTCCCAAAAATTTACTACACTACAGAAACATCTGATATTCACAAAATAAGCTGATTTTAGGTTATAATAAGAGTTCCACAAGAAAAGAAATTCATTTTAATTTTTTTATATGGTTTTTGAAATAATGCCAAAATTTTTTAACTGTTAAAAACAACAAAATAAAAAAATATATATTACCTAAAACACTTCGAGTTATATATTTAAAGATATCCGACCATATTAAAAAAAATTTAGTCATTATTTTAACAGAAATAGTTTAAATTGTGTTTAAAATAAGTGGAACTGAAGTGAACTTTTCAAAAATCAGGTGAAACGCTTGTTAGCTATTCTCTAAATAAAAAATAGTAGTTCTGACTTCTATTGAGATTAATGTAAAATATTGGGTAATAGAACAAAGTGTGAAGAATCGAATGATGTGTGTTTGGATATCAAAACGGGGCGTAAACATTTTTGAAAAAATATTGAAGGTGATGATGCCAAATGACATCACTGGGACTGAAAGGGTTAATGGTTTACTTGTGGTTTTCATTATAACTAAACTCTTATATATAGCTCTTATATAACCTCTATGCCTTCAACAGTATTTCACGTGTGTTGCATGATAAAGCGATGATATTTAAAAAAAAATCAAATGATATATATTTTTTTAATTGTCAGAAAATTTTAACTCGACTCTAAATAAATATATGATCGCTTTTGATTATTCTTCAAAACACTTAAAAGATTGTATAAGAGGATTGCACGGAATTTTTTAGGGGAAATTATGTACCATATAAACATTCAAGGTTACTTGTAACGATTAAAAGGATTTTTTTTTGCTATGAGTTATCCCCCCCCCCCCCCCCCAAGACCAGCTATTTGCAAGTTTATAAGGCGGTTTGTGTATAATTTAGAGAATTGTCTTCTTTCTAAGCTTAAGTAATTATTGGAAACGTTTCGTTGCTGTATTCTGGTTTTTTGTTTGATGGTTAGTTGTAAGTGATGGGGTTTTTCCTTTAGATTAATGATCGAAAACATGTATTCGTACACGTGCTCGTCTTTAAGTTTTCTGTTTACAAACATTGCAGACAAATATTTTACGCACAAATCTGCATTGAAACTACAGTGTTATATAATTAAAGAATTGTAATTTATTTTAATTCTTGCAATGAATTGCAATTTAATTTACAATTATTAAGATATTGCTTTGAAAATTTTCACCTTGATTTATTTGGGAAAGGGAAGCTTTTTAACAAATGAAAATTAAGCATGAACTTTATAGTTCGAACATTTCTGCTTCATTAGGCTAAGTTAGTTTAAATTATCGTACTAGAGCTACACGTGTCCTGCTTGGCAATCCTTTCTCTTAAACGACAATTAACTCACAAGGAAACGATTTTAAAATGTCAAACATCGAGTATTTTATATTTTAAAAAAATGTTTTTAAAAAGTAAATATTCCTTCTGGCGACGGTTCTACATTTTTGCCGATTTTATCGCTTTTACTAGAGAAATGGAAAAGTACAAAAAATAATTTAGGTTAGGTTTGAATTATCGTCGCACTAGAGCTACACGAGGTCTATTGGCGACGGGCGTAGTATTTTAGAACCACAGTCAGGTGACAAGCCAACACCTGAATAAGCAAATAATAATAATAAATAGGTCACAGAGGCCTACCTGAGCCTTTATTTAGGCTTGTACAAAAACCCGTGCGATTTTGAATTCCAAACTTGTGCCGCAAAAATGTCCACTTTAAATATTGCGTCTACCAACCACAAAAGAAAACTACAATAACACGATAACTTTGTTTCTGTAGCCTGTATCAAAGCTGTGAAGTTATGCAATCTCGACAACAACTCACGCGAAATGTGTCATAAAAACATTGAATACATAAATGCACTCGAGTACGCGTACTTTATTCAATAAAAATGAGGAAATTTTAACAAACAGATTCTACCCTCTTTTATATTTCGAAATACGAATACCCAGGCAAAAGGTTTTGTCAAACAACTAATTTTCTATAAAATTAGAATTTTCCTTAAAATTAGTTTTTTCCTGTGAGGGATAAGCAAATTAGATGAAGTGTAAACTTCTTTTCACTATTTTAGCTTTAAAATAAGAATTTTAATTCGTAAAAATATAAAAACCATACTTCTGCAGAAGTGGTAGTGTTGGGACTTTGAACTTATTCAACTTCCTCACTGGGACAAATTCGTCGGACGATTTTTGATAATGTTATTTTGGAACTTCCCGGGTCTGAACTTGGGATCTTTCGCATGCAAGGCGAATGCCTTTACCGATTAAGCTCCCCAGCAGCCATTTTTCACCAAGTATTAAATTAAGAATTAATCAGCCATTTTGTGCTGATAGAAATTGCGAACTATTGGCATGGAATTTTTATAAAGTAATCGAATTTTGAGTTATAATTGTCATTTAAGTTTCAAAATAAAATATATATTACTTTAAAGCTCATTTAAAACAAGATAAATATTATAATCAAAAAATGATTCGCATCGTAAGATTTTTTACGACCGAAGAATAATAATCGGCTAAGCTGTAAAAGTCAGCCAAATTAATAAGTCTCTTAACAGGTTCACGCCGGGATAAATATCTACGTTTTTCTGCGTGAGGCGAGACTGTCTTGTGTCGTTACGCTTCGTCGGGCGAGAAAACACTTTGCGAGTTCGAAAGCGCCTAATGCGATATCGCAACTAGTGATGATCACAACCAGTGAAATATAAGGTAGATTACACTGGTCAACAGTGAAAATGCGAATGAGATGAAAGTACCCAATTCTGGATGATTTCGACGTGCTAAACACGAATATCACCTTAAAAAATGAAAGTTAGCTCTTGTTTTTGAGTTAGGTAGTTTTTTTCATTGCATAGGATACAGCGAAATGCATGATCGCACCTAACGCAAAATTAATTAAAGTCAATTTTGTTTAGAGAAAAACTCCGAATTTGTGCTTATGCAGATTTTATTTTATATTATCAACCTAGGGGTGGGATGAAATTATAACTTTCAAGGTTTTTGCAGCCATATTAGCAGCTTAATAACCCTTCTAAGCAACGTAATTGTTCTCATCTCAAGAGGTGCAGAATAAAGAGCAATAAATGCCTTGTATTTCGTAATTGGTCGTTTTAGAAGCTGTAGAATATCACAAATTAGTGTTAGTAATAAATCTAAAACTGTAATGCCTTGTAAATACATTAATAGAGCTAATAACTTGTTATATTTGCGGCAAAGTGCAGCAATTGTTTGCACTAAAAAAGAGCAACACTGCAAATGTAAAGAAAGCTTATCATTTGTATTTTGGTTACAAGATAGGAGAACAGGATAAATTTCTGGGCTCCTCGCGTATGTAGTTAAACTTGTGTAGCAAATTTGTCACTTTGACTTCATCTAGGACAACAGATAATGCTGTATGCTGAGAAAAAACCCGAATCCGAATGCCATTTAATAGACCAAAACGGACTGTCATTTAATGATTAAGAGTGAACCAACAAATCAGATTGATGACTTATTTCTGCATCATCTCATCAGTTAAATGAGGTGCTACTTAGAAAAAGATAAAAGTTAAATTGCCTAACATTATTTCAACTCTGTGTCTGGTCCAACACGACACTATATTTACTAAAAAGTCTCCAATATTTTTTTATAGTTTTAATGAGGATAATAGCCATGCGTATTTTGAATATGCTACAGCTTCCAAAATCCACCATGAAGAAATGTGAGGAATTTATCGCTCTTTTTTTCTGCAACTCTTAAAGTGAGAACAATTATGTTGCATAGTGGGGTATTAAGCTGCGAATGTGGGTGAAAAGTCTTGAAAGTTATCTCTTCTTACCACCTCCATGTTGATAATATAAAATAAAACCTTTATGAGCAAAAATTCGGAGGTTTTCTGTAAACAAAATTGACTTTAATTAATTTTGTGTTTGGTGCGCCCATGCATTCCGCTGTATAATATGCAATGAAAAAACGACCGTAACTCAAAAACAAGAGCTAACTTTAATTTTTTAAGGTGATATTCGTGTTTAGCACGTTGAAATCATTCAGAATTGGGTACTTTCATCTGATTCGCAGAAAATTTTTGAAATTTTGTTGCCCAGTGTTATATGCAGCGAAAGTATTAAATAAGTAACGCCATATTGTAAGAGCTTTAAGGGCCCTTCCGCATTATGTTTGGAATGTTTTGAAAAGTTGCATGGATATAAATAACGTCGAGAGAAATTTGAATAAACTTACGACTTCTTTTCTGAAAACAAAGTGACTCACCTGATGTACGTCGCCCCACAGAACAGTAAAGTGGCACCTGTGGGTCACACCGGTGTAACCAGTTAAACTACCAATGTACAAAGTATTTTTGAATATCACACGGTATGAAAATGTAGGGCGTAATAGACAAATATTTACCTTTCAAGATTCTCAAACAAGCAAAATTGGATTTTTTTCCCCACCCGTTTCCTTTCAACAATAAAATAAATACTACATGATGTTTCATGTCATTTCGCAAATTTAGCAATGTTTTACTTTTCCGAGGACAGTTTAATTAATCCGCCTATCGAAATGAACCCGACGTTCATTAGTAAAATGAAGATACGACTTCGGGAAAAGTATGACCAGTGCAATTACACAAAAACAATAAACAATTTAAATTATTTAAAGGTTTGGGACTAAATATACATAATATTTGATAAAAAAACATTTCATATTTTTACAACGATGTTTTGTTTAAATAAATATAATCACAATTAATCCAACTTACCCTAGATTCAACTCAAAGCTGCATATATAAGGTAAACTTGTATGATATATCTCTGCAAAAACACCTCTCATATATCTTACTAAATCCACATCGGCACACCACAAACGTTCAAGGGGTTGGTTGGTAGACATATATTCTTAGGCTTGTGTGCTTGGTCAAAGACCCGCTTATAAATCTTCGTCAAGTAGGACAACACAAGACACACACGCAAACAAATGACAGATGCTGCCATCTGTCGCCACCTCCACAATTTAGACATGTCCCTGAAGGGGAGGGAAATAGTCTCCAGGAACCTGTACCCAGAGTAAATTGCGCAATGACCGACCACAGCACATTCAGACCCAACAGATTTAACGAGCACGCACTCCGCATATACTCGGTAGGTCTTCGGTGGCACCGGGACTCGATCTCTCGACCTTCCGATCTCGAGACCGAGATCTAGACCACAGGGCTCCCTACAGCCCGTGATTGGTCAAAGACCCGCTCATAAATCTTCGTCAAGTAAGACGGACACAACACACACATACGTGACAAATGCTGCCATCTATCGTCACCTCCGCAATTTAGACATGTCCCTGAAGGAGAGGGAAGTAGTCTCCAGATACCTGTAGCCGCGGGTAACAGAGCCATGACCCCCACCGGAGTTTCGGATCCACAGATTTAACGAGCACGTTAATCTGTGGGTTCGCGGCCCATTGATAACGAATGAATAAAGCGGTCAGTTACGCTAACAGTCGCTGTAACGGGTGAATGTTCGATTCCCGCCTTCGCCCTGGGTCTACCTTGTCTCTCTGTGTCAGTAAAAATTGTGTCTGTGTCTATCTTACTTGACGAAGTTTTGGATTATGGGACGGAGGCGCTGCCTACTGCGCTACCGAGGCGATTAGCGAAGGTTTATATGTGGGTCTCTGATCAAGAACACAATCCGGAATATATATGTACCAACCAACTAAGTAATTGGGGCTCCGTAGCCGAGTCTCCAGAATACAGTGGTGGAAATTGATTTATGAACTAACATTCTTTTCACCAGATATCGCTTTGTATTAAGTGCTAACAATTCAAATTTTGTGTGTTGGATATTCAGAGCACAATAAAGGAATTTCACACATAATTTTTTTCAAAAAATTATATTAAATAAAAATATATATAATTTTAGTTTTTAAGCATGTCAAATGATGGAAATTGATTTATGAACTCAAATTTATTTTGAACCCAGGTACCAAATATTTTAACTAGTTCTTCATTTGAACTTCAGGGGAGCTTACTATCAGTGTTTATAAATAAGATTAAGGCCAAATTTGTTGAAATTTATCTGTTTTATTCCCATTTTACTAAATAGGAAAGCTTGCGGGACTGCCTGAAACCAAAAAGGTAAAAAATGACCCTTATATAATATTGTGACAAATCTGTAAGAGAAATTAGCATATTAATTAAAAGATCAATAAATATAATTCATAAATATTTGAAGAATCATTCTGACTTCGGCAAAAACCATCATTAAAAAAGGTGCATCCCTCGTGGGACGAGGGACAAAAGCAGGATTATTGGACTGGTATCCCAAAAAGTTACCATTTGTGTCAGCATTTGTGCATTACAGGGCGAATTTGTTATGAACAATCACTTCCTGTAACTCCCAGAAGAGTAGGACAAATATTGATATCGTCGTCGAACTTGAAATGTTCCGAAATGAAGGCTGGTCCAAAGCTTACTTTTCACCATAAGAACAGGCTATTAAAATGTAGTCGTAACTACATGAAAATGAATTGGGTGGGGGTGGAGGGAGAGAAATAGGAAAAAAGTGAACTTTGCTGATGAAAAAATGTTCAATTTGGATGGACGTGATGGTTTAAAATGTTATTGAAAGGATCTTCGGAAATAACCAAGATCTGTCTTCAGCAGAAATGTTAGTGGTGGAAGTTTGATGGTTTGGGCCCAGATATCTTATGATTGAAGAAACAAGGTTATGTTTCAGAATTGCTGACAAACATAACTTTATTGCAGATTAGTTCTAGAAAATTCTTTAATTCCTTTTTGCGTTGCAAAACTATGCTTTTGATTAGATTTTTATGCATGATAATGCAAGTATCCACATTTCAAACGAAATTAAAGACTGTTTAATGAACTAAGTGTTGTTCATTTAGATCACCCTGCCAATAGCCATGACTTAAACCCCAAGAATAATGTCTGAGATCAATTGGTTTGAATAATTTACTCAAATGGAGTATGGTTTTAATGAAGTGTGCATCAGTTATGGAATAGGAGGACTTAATCATTAAAAACTGCAAATTGCTTGACCAAAACTTGACCCAAAGTTTTGTGTTGTCTATGAAAAACAAAATCAAGGAAGCATTAGCGACAAAAAATAGTTTTAGCAATTATTAATTGAGATTGAATGCAAAAGTTCATAAATCAATTTCCCTATGCTAAAACTAAAATGTCAAAAAAATAAATTGTTTACGAATTTATATAAAATTTTATTTACGTGTATAGTTTATAATGCAAAGCCTGTATAGTATATAAAATTTAAATCGATAAAAATGCATTTAATAAAGAAATACTGTTAAAAACTGTCAGTTCATAAATCAATTTCCACCACTGTATCAATCTCTCATACAGAGGTTCCAGCAGTCAAAACCCGATCCTATACACTCTAAAAAATGAATGCTCAAAAACGACGAAATTTTCCTTAATTTTGACGATACGTTTACTGGCAAATGCTCCGAGCTTTCGTTTCCTTAAAGTGAGGAAATTTGAATCGTCATTTTTATGAGGATTTGAATGTTGTCTAATCTAAGGAAATATTTCGTCATTTTTGAGCATGTGAGTACAACAATGAGATTCAATTTCCTCAAAATCAAGATACAGAATCGTCAAATCACGATCGTAAAAGTGAGGATTCGCGTTTACTCAAAAGTCACGTGATAGTTTGACGAAACGATCCTCAAAATTAACGAAATGAGGCTTGAGGATTCATGAATCGTCAAAAATGAAAGTGTTATTTTTTACAGTGTAGACGACTATTTTTTTTAGCAAAAATTAAATAAAAATCGACTTAATTTAAGATGTTTCCAGAGTACAATGGGGCAAACGCGTTCGTTAAAACTGTGGAGTCGAAAGTCCTGACGGCGTAATCGTACGATGTTGCTCGTAGTAAAGTTGGATGCTAGCTCAAGTATCGACCTCGTCATTTGACTCCGGTTGGAAACGAGGCGTGTATTGGCTGTGTAAAAGCTCCCTGGAGGGTAGAAATAGACACCTGGAAACGATTACATTACCTAACATATTTCTAAATCCTTTTTCTTTTTATCAAAACACAAACAGTAAGGGCCTGGATAGTAGAGTGGTTTGGACCATTAAGCCAGCAGCCACGGGTGAGGGTTTAATTCCCGCCTTCGCCCTGGGTGTACTTCCTTTCTCTGTGACAGTAACTATTCTTTCTGTGTCTGTCTTACTTGACGAAGGCTTATACAAGAGGACTCTGATGAAATCTTGAATATATCTACCTCCTACTTTAAACAATATAGCAATATTTGTGGACTTTGTTCAGTTTGTGGACCAGTTAAATGTGCGTAATAAGTTAAAAACATAAATAATTCCACATACAAATCAAATTCTAAAGACCATCATATAAACACATAAAAAAGTTTATTTACAAATATTTATACATAAATAACCATGAAAAAAAAATAACTTAAAAAAATGTTGTGTGTTTTTTTCAGTTTTTGCATGCAAGTGCCTCCATGGTCTCCACTTCCACCTTGTACGAGATCTGCTTCGACGTCAGCCAGCTGTAGGAGTTGTCGAAATGCAGGAGATCTGGAAACACATCCAAAAGGGGAGATGAGTCAAAAGTTTAGATGAGAAAAAGGAGATGAGTTGGTTGGTTTGACATATATTTTCAGGCTTGTGTGCTTGGTCGCAAGGACCCGCTTATAAACCATCGTCAAGTAGGACAACACAAAACACACACAAACACATATGACTGATGTTGCCATCTGTCGCCACCTCCACAATTTAGACATGTCCCTGAAGGGGAGGGAAATTTTCTCCAGGAACCTGTACCCATGGTGAACTGCGCAATGACCGACCACAGGACTTTCGGACCCAACATATTTTACGAGCACGTACTCCGCGTATACTCGGTAAGTCTTCAGTGGCACCGGGGCCCGAACTCTCAACCTTCCGATTGCAAGTCCGGGGTCCGGATCACTAGGCTCCTTACAGCCCAAGGAGATGAGTCAAAGGGAATATTGAATGTATTTTTATCATAATAAAATTAAAATTTCAAGAAAAATATTTCTGGGCCTATCGGTAAATACCGGGACAACCTCTTGCGCCATTGGCGGCTAAGCTTACAGCGCGTCGGAATTATAATATTTATCATGGACTTATTGCCATTCAATCACGCCCTTTTGTAATAGGGAAACTCGATTATCTCTAATATAGTATGCCCCCGTTTAGGAAAACATTCACTGTAGCCACACCAGATTTTGGGAGACTTTTGCGAAACTTTTTGTGTATGATTATCATAAATTATAATGCAAGTAGTTAATAATGTATTAATTTTTTTAAAATTATTTTCTTTTTTACATTAATCAGACAAATCACGTTAAGGTCAAGCTAAAAACAAAGTAGCATATAAAAAAACTGTTATAATCACTGAAATTTTGGGGGTTCAAAACATTTAGGATAAAAGAAACTGAAATGTAGAGGGCCTTACAATTTGGGGACCCTAGGCCTGGGCCTAACGAGTCTTGCGGAAAATCATTGCCTGCCTTTTAGGTGTGCCATGGTTAAGTCTACCATTATCTGACATCCTGATAGCTAAATATCAAACCGAATTTTTTAAAAATTGCCACGTTTAAGCCTTCCTTTCTAATAAATCCTACAGTAAAAGTCACATTAAGTTTGCAGCATGTAAATGTTCTACGGAAAAAGGAGTAAATAGTTCTTATTGCCGAATGCGAGAATCGAATTAAAAAAAGGTATTTCACACTCAATAAACCACTTTATTCGTTATTTCAAGACATATTTGTATTAGTTTTACTATTTTTTTTCAGTTAGAGTGCAATATTAATTTTTTTCTTTCAATTTTGACGTAACAAGGCGCACAAATTATAGAATATCCCAAAGGGGCAGCTAATCAGAACAGGCGAAATTTCGTCGCTTGCTCGGATTGGAAAGTGAGGTTTATTTACTCCCGACTGGATGCGCGTGCAACTGCATACTTAATCTGGGGTTGACTGCACTCTCAGAAAAAACACTTTCATTTTTAGCGATTCATGAATCCTCAAGCCTCATTTCGTTAATTGACTTGAGTAAACGCGAATCCTCACTTTTACGATCGTGATTTGACGATTCTGTATCTTGATTTTGAGGAAACTGAATCTCACTGTTGTACTCACATGCTTAAAAAATGACGACTTTAGATTTGACGACATCCAAATCCTCATAAAAATGACGATTCAGAATTTCCTCACTTTGAGGAAACGAAACGTCAAAATTAAGGAAAATTACGTCGTTTTTGAGCATTCATTTTTTAGAGTGTGTAATAACATGAAATTCGAACAAATAAAAACTTACACGTCCCAGTCTTGTGACACACGAACTCATTCTCCTCCGGGACGACGTGGCACTCGACGTTCTCCACGGGGATCACCTCCTCGAGCCGGCCGTCCTTCCTCTTCCTGAACAGGCCGAACCGGATGTTCTTGCCGTTGGTGGAGAAGCACCACCGGATCACCAGCCCGGTGGCGTCCACCACCACCGGGACGTCGAGCGAGCCCCTCTGCTGGACGGTGGTCGTGGTCATGGCGGGGTCCTCCTCGTGGTCGTGGTCGGCCGGCTTGTGCTTCGGGTAGAAGGAGGGGTCGATCTTGTTGCTCTGCCAGTTGATCTGCAGAAAGGGGTTTAGAAGGTAAGGTAGTGGAAGTGCAATTGGTTCCGGCTGCTTATTTCGTCGAATTATCGTCGCACTAGAGATACACACGAGGGCTATTGGAAACGGGAGTTGTAATTTAGAACCACAGTCAAGTAACTAGACGATACATGTGTAGGCACCTACTACCTATGCAACTTTTAAGGGTTGCATCATAGGCAGCGTCAGGAATTTTTTGGACATTCAAAGTGATCTTTCTCTACACGGGCTATTATTAGTCGGACATTTTTTGACTGTAAGAGCCGTTTGTAGGTCGGCAGTTCTTTTGGCGAAGCCCGGATCTGAACCTAGGACCTACCGCAAGCAAGTCGAAATAAGTCTTTGCCGACTGTGTCTGAAAGTTTTAACCGAAGCGTTTGGTGGTAAGGAAATTAATGAACAATGTGATTGACGTGACGATATACTCAAATTCGATACTCGACAATACTCGATTCCTTTTTTTTATAATTACATTTAATATCCAAATAAAAAAATTGACCTTGAAAAAAATCAAAAGTTTGCTCATTTATTTCCTCTAAGGCGGAACAAAGTTCGCCGGGTCAGCTAGTAATAATAATAAAAAAATCCCCTGGAACTTACCAGATGGGGACACTTAGAATCGCCGTCCGGGGAAGTGAGTTCTCCCCCCAGGTAAGCCGGAAGCAGTTTGGGGTCCATCATACCTCGAAGAGTTTTCTTGACTTCTCCTAGGGACAGTGAGAAAACAAGTATTAATCGAACGCATGAAAATGAAATTCATTCCATTGAAAGGTTTACTTTCAATGATAAACTTGAAGCATGTGATTTTAATGTTAACCACGACTTGCCAGGTCAATGGAAGGTCAATGGCTTTTTAGAATTAAAAAAAAACTAAATTTATGCTTAGAATAAACAAATTTCAAAACGTCATGCAAATAGATACGGATGGAACACAAAATATTTAAATGCAATACACATACCTGTCGGTATAATTTTCATTTTATTCAACGTAACTGCGTTCATAAACGGCTTGAATGCATTGAAAACAAAACTGAAGTAAGAGGGTACTGAAAAGGAAAAATTATATTAGTTACTTTGCAAACAATAGCTTATAAAACTTCTCAAGTTAAATTAATGATTTTGATTTTAAATTAATGACTTTCATAGTAAAAAACTTAAGATTATTCCTTTTTTAGGCAATAGGGTCATTTATTTAACTTGTATATGTATTTAAACAAACAAGAACAGTTGCAACAGAATTACTCAATTGTATCCTTATTATTTGATGTTCATTATAGTACTATACTTTTTTAAATAGTATTAACAAAAAATATGCTCCGAGTTTAAATATAAACACATACTGTTTATAAGATTTCGTTTGCATGATTAAAATATCATTTTAACGCACTAACTTTAAATATCCGAATCCAAATCTGTGGACTCAATTGAATATAAGTTTTTACTGTCGAAATTACAATTTCAATAAACTTCAATTAAAATTCTTAAAATTCAGCTACTTATACTCTACAGTTATATTCTTTATGTAAACAGATTTTCAAACATTTACTTAATTAAAAAATATGTTTTGCAGGTAATTTTTAAAAAAAATAACTTTTAACATTTACGTTTTTTTCACCGAAAGACGAGAACAAGATACTTCATTTTTTTAAAACAGTACATTTAAACGAAAATTATCCCTAAAAAAACCTACTGTTTTGCAAGGTCTCCGAAATCTACTTTATCATTTTTTATTAAATAAATAAATAAATCAACTGCTTCTGTATCGATGTTTTTGGAAAACTAAAACACATTCTACACGGCTCATAGCAATTACACTCTTAAAACGAACGAGCGATTTTAAGTCAGTCTGAGTTAATTTCACTCTTCCAGTCTGGAAAATGCACTTACCCGGAAGGAGTGGATTCTTTGTGTGTTAAGCCTCCGACAGGATCACTCCAAACGAGTGATTTTAATTAGTCTGAGTTAATATTCAATCCTTTCCGGTGCCGAAAATGCACTTCTCCAACTGGAGTGGATTTCACTCTTTTGTTTTAAGAGTGAAGGGGAGCACATAGTTCAAACCCTTTCACCTCCAATGTTTCCATTTGGAATCATCAGCTTGCGATTTTTTTCGCACTAAATTAAGCTTGCACTAATTTATCGTTAGATGAAAGAATTATATCTTTTGAGGATTAAATAAAGTTTTATTAATTAAATGAATATATGAAAATACGGTAAAATAAAATTCACTCCCAAAAAACTATGAAATAAATTGACCCTAAATTCCTCACGCTTGCATTTTCAGATATTTCAAATTGATTTTACCTCTTTTTTGCAAATAAAAATTTGAAATTTTTTTTATAATTTATTCATAATTAATGATTCCAATTTTTCTACCTTACATTTTAGTTTTAAAAAAATATATATCCTTTCCCCCCCTGTTTTTTACCATTTCATTCTGGATACATAATGAATTTGTTTAACATATTTTAGATTTTTAGAATGAAAAACAAAAAGTTGAAACTGAAAGGGTTTACAAAAGTACGCAAAGTGCTCCCCTAATTGTTTTGAGTAGTGTAGTTTAAAACAGAGAAGCTAATATCAGGGTTAATTAATAAAATGAAGTAAATTTTAAAAAGACCCACACATGAAGGATGTGGTGTGCCTCTCGAGTGAAGAGTTTATTAAAAATAATTAAAATGTCAATCTTACCATTCACGAGGTATGCAGTTTTGATGTGTTCGGGATAATTATCCTGGTACATGGCAAGGAGCCGAATAGAGACAGCGATTACTGAAAAATAAGACATAAATTAATGAAAAACGTTCATCTAAAAACTTGCGTCATTGTAAATTTTTTCAGCTGAACCACATAGATTTAGAAAGTAGCATCTGCCCCTAGGGAGAAAGGTGAAGTCATTTGTGAACCAGTATCCAATAAGGCAGTTCGCAAGCTCTAGCACATGGCATGCCGTACACGTCCCCAGATGGCACCATGAGATAATTCGACTAATAAAAAATAGATATTTAATATTAACTCATTGAAACTTTTTACCAGTTTCGCAAGCATAAGTTTATAGCTGGATAAGTACTGATAATTTCTGGCAGACATGAGGTACATATTCAAAAAAGCAGATTAAAAATGCAGTTTTTATTGCATTGTAACTCTTCGAGAAAAGCATTTTTTGTGAACCAGTATCCCGTGATGCATTGCGAAAACGCAAAATGTGGATTCATCACACAATCGCGCGGTTCGTATTGCGTTGTACGGGATTGCGCAATCGATGGGCATATCTGCTACTTTCTAAATCTATGCATTTTTACATTGCTTTTATTTTAATATTTACATAATGTTTGTTCTTTGGTTGAATATTCACAAATTTCGACAATTTGAATATTGCTGAAATATGTTATTTCCGATTTAACATAAACCAAAAGAAACAACTTGTTGGTTAAAAATTTAATGGCAAGATAAAGTAGATAGCGAGATTTTACAAAAATGGAGTTATACTGCATAGAACACAAATCATACCTTGTTTGGTGTAGAAGTTTCTCAGAGAGAACTGAGTGTAGTCTAATATGTAGGTGGCCTTCATAGAAACATTTCCGGTTTCCTGGAAAATAATTATAAAATTTTAACGAAATTATCAAAACTATACAAATTAGAGGAAGTCGGTGAAAATGTGGAGATCCATGTCGTTTTAACCCTTTCAGTCCCAAAAATTTACTACACCACAGAAACTTCTGATATTCACAAAATAAGCTTATTTTAGGTCAAATATAAGAATTCCATAAGAAAAAAAATCATTTCAATTTTTTATATGGTTCGTGAAATAATGCCAATTTTTTTTAACTGTGGAAAACAACAAAATAAAACAATATATATTACCTAAAAACACTTCGAGTTATATATTTCAAGATATCTGACCATATTATTAAAAAAAATTAGTAATTATTTTAACCGAAATAGTTTAAATTGTGCTTTAAATATGTGGAACTGAAGTGAACTTATCAAAAATCAGGTGAAACACTTGTTGGCTATTTCTGAATAAAAAAATAGTAGTTCTGACTTCTATTGAGATTAATGTAAAATATTGTCTAATAGAACAAAGTATAAAGAATCGAATGATGTTGTTTGGATGTCCTAACGGGACATAAACATTTTGAAAAAAATATTGAAAGTGATGATGCCAAAATGGCATCACTGGGACTGAAAGGGTTAAAGTTATAAAAAACATTGAAAGGCAATTTCAATCTGTATTTAAAAAAAACAGTTCTTATAACGCTAGTAGGCCCAGTGATTTAAGGGGAAATCCCAATGGGGGGAAAACCTACTTTCTCTCTCTGCAATATTTCTTCGGTTGTATTGAATATTTACCCCACTTTTTTAAAATGGCTTCAAATACTTTTTGTGAAATTATTTATTCAAAATGTTCAACAACAAAAATTTTCGAATTCATTTCGAAAAGTGGGACTGTTTGGATCTGTATATCAGCTACACTTATCACATAAAAAATCCATTTGTAAAAATATTCAATACAGCCGGAGAAATGTGGCACAGAAAATATTCCCAGATAATGTTAGGGCTTTGCCTTGACCTGCCATAGGTCCGGGAATCGAGCCCCAGATTGGGTGAGGTTGACCCATCCTTTCATCCCTTGAGTGGGTCGATAAAATGAGGACCAATCATGCTTGGGAACTAAATACTTGGAGCCCGCGTCATGTTGACCACCTAAACCGGGACATATGCCTAGCACCGCAGAGTCCATGGTTAAGTCATTTGAAATGGGCACAGTAAGTCGTGGCCCACTAACAACCTGTTGCGCCGAGGACTTTAGCTTTTCTTATAACTTTAAAAAGTAGTGAACAACTGTACTTCAAAAGTTCAAAAACTTGTTAAAGCTACATAAAAACAAAACTGTTTATCGTTAAAAAAAATTCTATACTGCTAATGTAATAAATTGACAAGGAAAAATCTCATATAAAAATTTTAAATTAAGATATAATAATATTTTTGATTTGCACAAAATATGTTAAGCAAATGGTATTCTAAAAATAGCTTTCACAATTCGTAAACTAATTAACTAATGTTTTAGTAAGAGAGTGAATATCTTACCTTTTTCTTTTGTTTGATCATGTTTATATCGTATTCCAAGAAATAAACAAAAATTCTGTAAATATCAAGCATACTCAGGCAATTGATGAAACCTAGAAACAGATATATCTTTTGATTCTTTATTCATTCCTTATCAAAAGAAGTAAAATCTTGAATTTAGAGCTTCTGTTTAAATGAAACATCATTGTACCTGACCAAAAATTCTATATTAATTCAATTTTAAGAAAAAAAGTCAATTTTGAATTTAAAAAAATAAAATAAAATTATTTCATAATCGGCATCTAAGTGCAAAAGTAGCATTTTTTAAAAATAATTTTTCAGTCAAAACCGAGGGCAAAAATAACGTTCTCGGTTTTTCATCCCTAAAGTGTTTCAAATAAGGGGGGCGGGAACTGCAAAAAAAAAAAAAAAACACGTTAAGGGGTCACAGGAGTCTTAAAAATGTGCAAAGAAGGAACTACAAAGTATAGTTTGATAAAATTTGTACAAACAAAGACTTATACCAAAATTCTCAGCTCCATTTTAATTACAAATTATTTTTTAAAAAGTTTTAAATCAAAATTTATTAATTTTTTTAGAAAAAGTTCTTAAAATAGTTTCGAATTAAAATGGAGCTGAGAATTTAGGTATAAGTCTTTGTACATATTTGTACAATATAAAGTCATTTTCTTGGTCATTTTTTCAATTTTGACCTCACAATTTGCCGCGCAAGCCTAATCCCAATGTATTCAAATAGCTTTATGTTTCATATCATTTATTTCAGTTTTGCCTAAAGTTTCATAAATTTTAAAATTTGTTTTATACTAAATAAATCTTGTAGAATTACATATAAAAAATATACTTCTGTATTGAGTAGTTCAAAAATGACATGAAAGATCAAACTATGCTTTGTAGTTCCTTCTTTGCACATTTTTAAGACTCCTATGACCCCTTAAAAGCCGGGTCTAACACTCAAAGACGTTAAATAGAGGACCGGGTCCTACCTTTGATGTCTCCTATTCCCACACAGAAAAGTCGGACCGGGTCGTTTTCATTGTCGTACCCGAGCGAGGTCGTGATGTTATACTTCTGAACAACCTGAAGAGACAGAGCATTTAGATACAGACACTTACTTTTGCAAATATTTATATATATATATATATATGAAGAGTACACGGGAAGAACCGATTGATTTATTAGGCGGACGCCCGCAATTGTCTGCTTGGTGGACATTGGCGGCAGATAACCAGTTTCTCTCTTTATTCTTCGCTTGGTCCAAGCGCCGGGATCGTCAATCGCCTGAATTTCGGTAGCTAGGAACCACAGAGATAGTAGTTAAAGTATTAAAGTGGAAGATCACGTGACCTACAACACTGACTTCGTTGGGGCTCTTCTTGGAGCTCCTTTCACGTCCCATCGTTAGCATAGGAGGTCACGTGATCTGCCACTATATTACTTTAACTATGATCTCTGTGGTAGGAACTGGCTTCCTTATACAAGTTTAGGCGATCACTCGCTATCTTATCCAAAGTGGCCTGCTAAGGAAACTTCTCTACAAAATCAATCGGTTTTTCCCGTGTACTCTTCATATATCAATGCCATATATAGTTTAAAATGTGCATATAGTCCTTCCAATTACAAAGCAAGTATAGTGCTTTGCAATGCCGTGCCACAGGTCCGGGGATTCGAACCCCCCGATTAGGCGAAGTTCGTTCAACCTTTCATACTTTAAGTTGGGTCGATTAAATGAAGCATGCTTATTAACTAAACACTGGGTGTCACGCGTGAGGTTGACCACCTAACCGGGATATATGCATAGCATCCCAGAGCCTTTGCCACGAAAGCTGAATTGGGCACGACAGGCCTTTGCCCACTAATGGGCTGTTGTGCCGAGGAGTTTAGTTTAATCTATGCATCATTATAAGTAATGAACATTTTTCGAATCAATTTATGCTGACAGAAAAGTACTTTTTTAACTATTTTCAATGCATAATTTATTTGTAAGTATACATTATCGTAAGTATAGACACTGTAAAAAGTGTAGAGGATTGCTTCATCACAATATTGATTCCTATAAATATAAGTAGCTACAGCAACTGCTGCGGTGAAATGTTTCACAAAAAGTTTTCAATATTTCATTGAACCATGCCAATTATGCATGGTTAGAAGTAATAAAGCAATTTCGATTGCAAATTTTGGGCAGTACTTACTTCAGGTAGTTGGTAATGGTCTTTGTTCAAAATGGTATCCGATCCGATTTTCTTCCGAAACGCAAAATTCTGAAAACAGAAGAGACATATAATGTATGACGATAATCAAATGCTGTAGAAATATATTGTATCACGTCATGTGAAGTCATGTGCCGTGCTAAAATGTCTCGACAATTCAATTTTTAAAAATGTGTAAAAATATCTTTTGCTTATTAATTGGATAATTTTACAATAAAATATTGAAACAAATTTTGAAAAAAAAAAAAATGAATTCTAGAGACAATTAAGCCAGATATCTTTTTCACAAAAAAGTAAAAATATTCTATACAGCTTATTTTCCCATTCCAATAACATATGAATGAAACAAATTTGAAAAGAAAACTATATCTATTTATTTAATTATATATTTTTGATGTTTGAAAATGCCAAAAACTTTCAGCAGATGGCGACACTTTTTAAAACTTTATCAATTAATAATCAAATGACAGGATGTTATTTTCTTTTCAATTTTGTTTTAAATTGATCTTATGATGATTCCCATACCTGGTGCAAATGGGATAACATAGCAAATCAATTATTTCGAAAGAATTGTGATTTAAAAACTAATGCATTAGCTCTATGAGACTGATAGCCCCTCTTACTATTTAACGCAAGTACTATTAAACAAAACTATTACTATTAGTACCGATAGTACTATTTAAAGTTATACTTATTGTTCTATAAGAAAAGCAATTTTGTTAGGAAGTTAAATTGCTAACTTACATCCCGAAGCATTTTCTCCGCCTTTATCAAGTCGAAATCTCGTGCTGCAAAAGAAAAGGTTTTCAATATCAGTGGGCAACAATGAAAATGTAACTGAGATGAAATCCGAATGATTTCAATATGCTAAACACATATAAAACCTTGAGAAATGCTGATTGGCTCGATTTTGAGTTACACACACAGACCGTTTATTTTAAATAACATAAGATACCGCGAAATGAATGTGCGCACGAAATGCAACATAAAGTATACACTCAATTTTGTTTACAGAAATGCAAATCCGAAATATTTCCGAATTCTTGCACATGCAGGTTTTATTTGATATCATCAAGATTTGACTTTTATTACATGATAACTTGTTTTAGAACCCATCTTTGCAGCCCTTTCAGTCCCACAGATGCCATTTGGCATCATCATGTTTCTGATCATAATTAAAAAAAAAAAAAATAGGGTTGACATCTCTATAAGAGTTAATAAAAAATATTTTCTAACAGAAAAAAGTTTAAAGAACCGAATGATGTGCTTTTTGAAACCATAAATGGCTAGAGACGATCATTTTTTCCCCAAAAATGTCAAATTATCATTGGGACTGAAAAGGTAAAAGGCAAACAGGGGAAGGTAAGAAGGTGAGAAGACAATTCAAAATTATACTTCGTATTGAAAAAAAAACAATTTAAATTTAGAGTAGATGAACAGTAAGTATATAATAACCAATACATTACCAAATTCAAGTATATATTCAATTTACCTATCAGCCATTTCAACAAGAACTGATCATCATGTTGTGGTCCTAAGACATCTTGCAAAGCCCTTCGAAACTGAAAAAAAAAACCCAAAATAACATAATTTCTCGTCTGTAAAATTTATTAATAAAGACCAGTTTTAAAATGATAATATATAGTAAAAAATGCGACAAACTTTAGTAGCAATGGCATGTTACATCTGTTTGAAACTTAGGGTAACTTAAGCAGCAACTGTTTAAAATAAACTATTAATTAAGTTTTTATCCTTTAACCGAGTCAACGTATCATTATAGTTTGGGTCAATTTAAGTTAAACAGCAATTGTTTGAAATAAGCTATTAAAGTTTTTATCCATTATTATTTGAATGTGTCAATGTATCATTTTAGTTTGGGTCAATTTTTGTTAAAGAACAGTTGTTGAAAATAAACTATTAAATAAGTTTTTACCCTTTAACCGAGTCAATGTACACTCTTAAGACAAAAGAGTGAAATCCACTCCAGTTGGAGAAGTGCATTTTCGACACCCTAAAGGCATGCATATTTTCTCAGACTGAGTTAAAATCACTCGTTTGGAGTGATCCTGTCGGAGGTTTAACACACAAAGGATCCACTCCAAAAGGAGAAGTGCATTTTCCAGTGAAATCCACTCAGACTGAGGTGAAGTGGGAGTGTTTGTTTTAAGAGTGTATCATTATAATTTCGGTCAAATTTTTTTAAAAAAGCAATTGTTTAAAACAACCTATTAAATAAATTTTTACACATTTCTATTTAACCGTGTCAAGATATCATTATAGTTAGGGTCAATTTATGTTAAACAGCAATTGTTTAAAATAAGCTATTAAAAAAGTTTTTATCCATTATTATTTAAACGTGTCAATATATCATTATAGTTGTTCATTGTTACCTCTGCCGAAAAGGGTAACTTTGGCCTAAACATAGAACCCAAGTACTGAGTTTCTTTTTTAATATTTTTTACCATGAAAAAGAATTACCGCTCCCGAAAAGGCCAAACGAATTTTTAAAGAATAAATTTAATGAGAAATTATTAGTTTGAAAAGTGTGGCCCAAAATTACTCCATTAAAAAGATTTTGTATTATACTTACAAAACTTAATTTGATGGCCAAAAAAAAGTACAAATATTTTAACTGTACATATTTTAAATTTAAATATTTTAAATATAAACATCGTAACACCACACATATATTTTCAGTGTGTATACCCGGATTTAGATATGAATTGGAATTCTTAATATTTATATGAAGAATTGCATTAGTTGAACATACAACAATAGCAACCAATCAATAACAACCATTTTTATCTTACAAAACACCGAAGGGACATGATACACTAAACACGTATTGTTGTTAATACGAATGCAGGTTTAGAGTTTTCTAAAAGAACTTTCCAGAATTTTAGAATGAACTTGAATCGTGCTTGTCCGAAAAAATATCACCCTTTAGTAAACAAGGCATTCTAAATGTAGTAGAAAAGTATCTCTCTCTTTTTTTTCCAGTTACTTGATGGTAACAAAAAATCTTTAGCACAGACAGATAGTCTATCGGTCAATACCAATATATATTGACAGCACATTTAAAATATTTGATATCGTATATAATGTCAAGGTACCTATACCTTGTCATGAAATTATCAAGAGATTCTTAGAAAATACTTACGAAACTTAGCAAAAGAGTTGGGCTATTATTCACCAAATAAAAGTAGGCGAGACAAAAAAAATTAGGGTTAAGGCTGATTTGCCTTTATCTATCACGTTTGATGAGACAAAATAAAACTGAATTATCATTTTCTCATTAGAATACTAATTCGAGGCGATTTTTCTCACTTATTTTGCAATAATCTTAAATAAGGATTTAATCTTTTCAGCCCCTGTGATGCCATTTGGCATCTTCTTGTTTGTGATCATAATTTCAAAAAAGGGCTGACATCTATTGAGATTAATAAAAAAATATTTTTTACTACAAAAAAGTTTGAAGAATCGAATGATGTGCTAGTTGATATCATAAATGGCTATAGACGATAAAAAAAAAACTAAATTAATGCAAAATTGTCAATGGGACTGAAATGGTTAAACTTTTTGAAACATCGTAAATTGACAGTAAAATCATCTCCTTTTATTAAATACTTCTTTGTGATTTCTGAGAGTTATTTTTAATGTAAAAAACGAAAGAAAATAAAAATAACTATTTAAATATCGCTTTCTTTCTTTTAGGAGAAATCTGCAGAAACGGACTTACCTCTTTTAGAAGCTTGGCTCGTTGCTTCTCTTGCTTATGAATCTCGCTTTTCACCATATCTGAACAAATATTGTCGCTGAAAGGAAAATCAATATTATTACTAACCATAAAAATTTTATATCATAAAACATAATAAATTGCTATTCAAAAATAACATAATTAATTTACTAAAATAAAATGTAAAGCCTACTGTCTGAGAGAAAAAGGTGTCTGTCAAAAATTTTAGCAAATTGCAAAAAACTCTAAAGATTGTTGTCGTTTGAAGCTAAAATAAAATTTTCTAAAATAGATAAACTTATATCACGATTCCTACAATAGATGAAGTTGATAACGATTTTTTTATGACAAAAAACTAATTTAGAAACGTTCCTGATGTCGTTGCAATATATTTGACAGATTAAATGTTTCATATAATCTTCAATTCTAGGATAGACTTACAGTAAAATATAGAAAATTGTATCAAAAAAATACTTTGAAGGTTAAACCAGAGATCATATTTCTATCGAAAATTTTTACTTATATAAGCGTCATTAAAATATCATTCAGCAATTTCGTCTATTTTATGAATAAAAATGACCTTATTATCAAATTTGTGTCAATAAATTCCCATTTAGAGTTTTTTTATTCGAGTAAATTATTTGAATAAAAGTATTATCATTTTAAGTGGATTAACCAGGAAAGCATCAATTGAAAAACATGTTGAAATATTTAAGTTTTCTTAAACGGTTCTCAAAATAAATTATTTCATTATTATCAGTCTTAAATATTTTTAATGAAAAAATTACTGCTAAACTACAGCATTTATTTTACTGACATTTGCAGCAAGTAAGATAGTAATATTTATTAAGACGATACGCGGCACCTAAAACATTATTTCTAGAAATAATAAAATATGTATGTAAATTATAGGGGTTACATATAATGTTCACTCTAAATAAACATTTTCTAGAAATAAAAACAAATATCTACAATATTTTTTCATTTATTTAAAAAAAAAGTCAGAATTTTGAATTTTTTTAAAATGCCTCTTCTTTCCATTTTGAAAATAACTCCACCAATCTTTTATAGTTGGATTTTAGTACTATTTTTTCACGAACTATGCATGGATTTTAAAATGTGAGCTACAGTTAAAAAGTAACATGCATTTATACTGAAAATTGCAAAAAATTAAAAGATTATTGTGAATTAAACTTTTAAAAAAAAACTATACATAGTAGACCTTATTCCATGTATAATTTTGCGCACCATATATATGTATAAAAACACAGGTTAAAAATTTCAAAATTATTACTTAATTTGCAAAAAAATGTTTAAAAAAATCTTAGGGATTTGTTAAAAACCAGAATTGAAAAACGCAAACAGAGAAAAGAAGGTTGAAAGAACAGACCAAAAACGCATTCAAACTTATTGACTCCAGAAAATACTACATGACTTTTCACAGAAGATATCATTATGAAACGTTCAGTAAATGTTCAGAACAAACTTGTAAATAATAAAAAGTGAAAACTGAAGAATCGATATTTTGAGCAATTTTTTTATCCCCTTAAGCTCTAGACGTGGGGTATTAAAACAATTATAGGCTGAAAAGCAATGTATAAATTTGAATTTATATGAATGAGCGCAATTAGAAATGCATGCGCTACTTTGTTAACAAACAGTCTTTGGGACAAATGATATTTTAAATACACAAGAAAGTTATAAAATGTCGATCTTCATATGAATATAAACACTTTTAGGAATGACTAAAACTGTTTTTTAGCAGAATTTGTGTTCAAAACCAAATAAGTTTTTCTTAAAGATTGTCAAATAAAATATTGAAATTTTTAAACATCAACATTTAAAATTGATTTAGAAATAATAATTGAACTATGTAATATAATTTTTTTTCGTAATTTGAAAATAATTTTTAAAAACATTAAATATTACTCCACCATTCAACACATATGTACTTACCAACTAAAACTCGTATCGATGTTCGAAGGCATGACAATGTCTTATATGCAACTTCTTCGATCGAAATAAAAGTGCTCTCTTCAAGCAATAAAATTCACCGAATTTATTTAATTATATTCGAAAAACAATGAAACGTCAAAATAACTTTTAAAAAATTCTCTAAAAGAAATCTCGCTTAGTTAGAAACTCATTTACAGGCTTGTCGCCCAGATAAAGCCAACCTCAAATTCACTAACTGATCGTCTGAGAATCAGTAACTCGAATGTCAGCTTTATAAAAATCAATAAGAGGACTTTTGTAAGACGATCGAGCCAAACGAAAATTGTTAAACATTATTCATTTAATCCAACAGTTTTTTATATAGTATTTGTTGATTACGTATGAAAATACGTAAGCAGCAGAATTCTCGAATGGGAAACCACATTCTTCACGTCGAGAACTCACGTTTACCTGCCCGCTTACAGAAAAATCCAGAACTTTCTTTTTAAAAGGTTTGGCCTTGCTTTCGGTCTGTTATACAATTATGACGGGACTGATTACATATTCCAAAACATAACCTCTTGTAATCGTTTTATCCTGTTTATGTAAACAATGTTAAAAATAGGAGGAAAGGTCTACCGTTTTTAAATTAATAGGTAGTAACAATGTAAAACGACTTTCAAGTCGTCATCAGAATTTGTTTCTTTTACCGAACCTAAGAGCCGATTTCCCATGCAAAGTTTCTGATAATGTTGGGGAGACCGGAGATTGTTTTTCTCATGGGGAAATTTTCACACCAGGCTTTATATTGAAAATGGACCTTTGGGAGTGCCAATTGAGTACTTGGTTTAGGGTAATTCCATATGTGACGGAATGACGATTTGAATTGTAGAATTGAAGTAAAACTATTACCACGAGAATATTTTCAAATAAAAATTGGTTTTTCAGTTTATATATTACTGTGAATAATTAAAAGATATTAAAAAATGATTTTTTAAAAGTATTTTATTACTTCATTTTTGACTAACTTCTTTTTGTGTGACGGAGTGACATTTTTACAACCACGACTGCATCCAGGTAATTAAAAATGGAAATTTCTGTGAATTAACAATGCATTGAGTTTTTAAACTAATGCATAATTTCAATGGAGGCCCAGTGGCCTAGTGGTAGTGCTTCGCATTGCCACGCCACAGGTCCGGGGATCGAATCCCGGACTGGGCGAGGTTGACTCAGCCTTTCATCTCTTGAGAGGGTCGATTAAATGGGTAACAAGCATGCTTGGAACTAAACACTGGGGGATGAGGCTGACCACCCTACAGGGACATATGCCTAGCACCCCAGAGCCCTAGGTCACGAAAGCTGAAATGGGCATGGCAGGCCTTGGCCCAGTGATGGGCTGTTGCGCCGGGGAGTTTAGTTTTTAGCATATCATAAATATGATATGCAAACTATGTAAAATATTTAGAACAACCTACCTGTAACATGGTGCAAGCTATTAACCGTTATTTGACGCGACGGAATGACTAATAGTTTCATAAACATAAATAAATGTTTATGAAAGTGTGTAAAGTAAAGTAAAATAAAAGTGTGTAAAGTAATAAATTTAATTTTTTTTTATTATCTAGAACACTAATAGGATATTAAATATTACATTATATACATTTATTCACATGTGAAAGGTTTTTCAAACACGTATCGAGGACAATTTCCAAGTAGTTGAAATGCTGGCTGAATTAACAGAGCCAACAAATCTTTTTTGTCTCATCGATCTTCTTTTTCGGGAAATGTGAATACTTGTCCTCTATCGTCCTGCTTTCTTAAACCACGTTTTGAAAACTTTGAATATATTTGTAAACTTAATTTGCAATAATTACAAAAATATTACAATTTAGCCTTTGGGGTTCCACTTGAGAACTTGTTAAACGAAGCCGGACCAGAGGGCATGGTCAGAAATTGAATAAATCATGCTTTAGAAGGGAGGTAAGAAACATTATTTTTACAATAGAGTCGTCAATGAGTGGAATGCTTTACCAGAATATGTTGTGTAGTCGAAGAGAGTGGAAGATTTTAAAAAGAATCTCGATAACTATTGGAAACTGGTAAGGAATTATATATATTTTGGACCAACCTTGCTGGGCCTCTGGCCTGTTGTTGGTCGACAATTTTTGTATTTGTATAAGTAAGAGATCATATATCGCCTACAAAAATCTTTGCTCCATTGGTTTTGTCATCTTGTCGTCAGAACCGATTTTGTGATTTTTTTTAACATTGAGTAACTTTTCATCCTTATGCTAAACCTTAAAATAAACGTTCCATATTTGAACTTACTTTTTAATCATTGCGTGTGCTAAAACCTTTCTTCTCGTACAATTGTATTTTATTTCACAATAACTTAAACTGCTACTCGCCAAGGGACAAGGAAAATCAAAATATAACAACTCGGCAGGTTTTGCAAAATTTTACGCGAAACGTATTCCAACAATTTCTCGTGCTAGAAAAACGTGCTTCGATAATTAAAAACAATTATTAAAAAAGAAATATCTAGAAAGAAAAGAAGTAATGCCAGTTTGGACTTAAAAGTGCAAGGAAGGCAATGATATCATTTTTTTCTTCTAAATAAATATAAAAGTAAAAATAAGCTAGCAATAAATAAGAAATCAAGAAAAATTATCCCCGGCCTTAAATACGGGGTCGGTATCGTTAGGTTTTGAATTAACGTCGCACTAGAGCTACACCAGGGCTATTATAGCGACGGGCGTCGTATTTTAGAACCACAGTCAAGTGACGAGCCGGCACCTGAATAGGCACCCAACGCAACCGTTAAGGGCGACATCGTACGCATCTTTATTACTTTGAAGGATATTTAACGTGCACTCCATTACACGGGGTATTATTCCTCGGACATTTTTGGCTTCACGGTCCGTTTATAGATCGGCAGTTATTTTGGCGATGCCCGGACCCGAACCTGGGACCTTTCGCTTGCTAGGCGAGTGCCTGGCGGACTGGGCTCCTCAGTCCCTCACCTACGGTGTCGGATTATCCCAGTGGCAGTCAAATGGATATTTTACATGCGACGGCATCTCATTCAAGAAGTCGCACAGTTAAATGAATTTATTTGTCATACACTGCCACTGCAGTGTTGTTTAACATGACTACTACTTGATTAAAAACCACAGGTAAAACAGTCAGTACGGTTTTCCCCTCCGTCATGCAGTTTTCCATCAAGTAGTGGCAAAGTAAAGTGAATAACGGGACGGCGGTATAGAAAAATTAAGTCCAGTATTTTTAATGCTAGCTTCCAAATTCAGCTGTTTTTACAATAATACAGTCCCTGTAATGGAGTCCCGTAAAAATTTTTGTTCTGATTAGGTTTGTTGACGGAATCGAGTTAAGCACATATAGGAGAGTAAAAAAAACTTGGGTAGACATCACCATATGGTGAAAAAAGTTTTTTAGACGCCATTTTCCAAAATGGCGGACGTCGATTTCGTTTTGCATGCATTTCTGCTTCTGAGACCGTTGTACTCATCATTTAGGTGTCTAATTATATGTTTTTATAGGCGAGGAATCAACTAAGATGGTTTTTAAAGTTACATGACTAATATTTATCAAGCAAAATAAGTTTTTTGCTATTTTAAACAAAATATCGGAACAAAAGTAGTAAACAAACAATGCCTTATTTGGAAAGTAATATTCTCACTTCATGGCACTGTGGATGTAAGATAGTACGTGCCCGCCTTATAAGTCCATCAAGACCGTGATGGGTAGACAGATTTTCAGGATGGGAAAGTCATTGGCACACATGTCATATGATTATGTGGCATGTATAAGATACATTGAGTACATATTTGGCATAGAGGTTCTCTGGGCAAAAACATATCTCGGCCTGCTTTAACATCCATAAAATTACTGTTATCTGAGAGCAAAAAATTAATAGTTAAAGCCACCTCTGTATACGGTGTTACAGAAAAATGGCTCTCAGTTCATTTCATGGGAGTCTGCAACTGGTGATTTCGTTTTGTATGTAATTCTGCTTCTATGACAGTTATACTTATCATTTAGGTGACTAATTATATGTTTTCGAAGTCAAGGGATCGACCAAGAGGGTTTTTTAAGTTACCTGACTAATACTTGTTAAACGTTATTTGGAAAGTAATATTCCTGCTTCAAGGCTCAGTGGCTGGGTGGAATAGCGTGCCCGCCTCAGAAGCACAAGGTTGTGGATTTTCATGCCCTGGATGAGTCGGTTTATTTTCAGGGCGGAAAAATCGTCGACAAGCCTGTTGCATGATTTTGTGACAAGTAAAAGATACATTGAGTTCCTATTTTTCTTGGGTTCTCTGGGAAAATTTATTTTTTACTTGACTAATATATTGTCATCACACGTTAGTACACTATCCTTCTTCATAAATGATTTTCACCATTTTCTTGTGCTCATAATGGTCATTCAGGTCCAGCCAAAAAGTATGGTTTTCGTAAAATTTCAAGTTAAGGACGATCTACTTTGTAACGGGACTGTCTAAAAGATATATGGTAAAACACAGTTTCGGACGATCGCGTTAACTAAACGTTGAATATATCCTTAAGAATGCGATGACAGTATAATTGTTCCAACATGAGCTAGATATTGTTAGCTGGTTTTTTCCTGCGACTTCCACTCTCATGCATGTGGAATTTCTTTCATTCATTCCCAAGCCATTAATAAAGGGTATAAAATTTTTTGTATTTACAATTTTTCAGAATATTTTTTTCGTAGTTGAAATTGCAAGATTATCCGGTATTTTCAGACTAGCAATATGTATCCATATCATTTCCATGTAATAAACAATCCATCTGAATTCCCAGACTATATTAACATGATAGGTAATTTAGTTAGAAAGTTTCTTCTAGGAAATAGTATGACGGAAGCACTAATTGAATGCTATTTATTTAATGTAAAAACAGCTAAATCAGTTAAGAATAGATTCCACTATGCCAAGATCTTAGATCTAGTCAGACTTACTGATGGATAATTTTGAAGATGCTACAATTAAGATGGGCATTTTAGAAATTTAACAAGGAAACTGTTACGTTACACTTCAAAATTCTCAATTCTAAATTAAGTTTTGGGCAACGACTTTCACATTTTTAGTAGAAGTTTTTTAGTAAATTCAAAAGAAAGAATCAATGTTCTGCATATATTTATAAGCACTAAGGGGTAATAATTCATATGAAACATACATCCAAACTCATTTTCCTAAATTTATCGGTACAGATATGTATTTGTAGATAAGATGCTCTCCGTATGATGAATGCCAAAGTGTATGGAAGCGACGGATATGAAAAAATTAGAATTTATAGTTGAGTAAATAAAACATCAGAAACATGACAAGATTCCCAAACTGAAAAGGGAAAATAATAGTTAAGGCAACACTGCCTTCTCAAAAAATAGTACTGCTGTACAGCAAAGCAAGAGGTTAAACTATGAAGAACATTTTTTTATATGATCTACTTTTATTACAAGCATGTTCTTCGACACTATTGATTATTAGTCGGAGGGAAATTAATCAGTAGTGTGGGACTGTGTGGGATCGGAGAGACAAGGAATCGACTGCTGAAGTAAACTTCAAAAGCATCTACTTTTGACTGAACTGGAGGAGAAACTTGATCAGATGCAATACCGTGCATGATGTCACGGGTACTGCTTACATAATTTAATTCATGTCAAAAGTTTGACAACTCAAAACTAAAGAAAGGTTAAGAAGTTCGGATCTTTAAGCCATTGTTGAAGAAGCAGACAGCAGAACTATAATTATCTCTGCCATATTTTTGAGTTTGGGATAAAACACCGTGTAAACTGACACTGATCACTGAGATATCAATGGTCACCAATGTTGTTGTTCTCATCGTCTGATGTTCATTTAAACTCTTCAGTAATGTACTGTAAGAATTTTGATTAAAAAGGAGATGAAATGAGTCGGTGATGAAATGCTTTGTCTTTGTGTCTTGTTGCCACACTTGGGGAACAACTCGGTGTTGCAAGTTACAATGATTTAATCTAGGAACACATACTTAAAGGTTGTGATGTCCTATGACAATTGGAACGAAATTATCTGCACTAAAAGTATTAAAAGGAACTACCAAGAACTTTGATTCGTGGAATATATGCTTAACCCGTTCATTACTGAAACGCCCGATCAACTAAGGATTTGATAATGTTATTCCTATCAAATATTACGAGGAAGCAAAAATACTTCGTAGCGAAAGGGTTAAACCTATAGCAGAACTATTTTCCATAGAGAAGACTACTGCTAATAAAATATAGATGGAACAAAGACGCAAATGGTGTGCTAAAGCCTCATTTGTAACTTAACAAGCCCGATGCAGATTCCCATGAACTGAGAGCCATTTTTCTGTAACACCATACAGAGATGGCTCATGCTATTAATTTTTGCTCTCAGATTACAATAATTTTATGGATGTTAAAGCATGCCGAGATATGCTTTTGTCCAGAGAACCTCTACGCCACACATGTACTCAAGGTACCTTATGCATGCCACTTAATCATATGGCATGTGTGCCAATGACTTTCCCATCCTGAAAATCTGCCTAACCATCAAAGTCTTGATGGACTTATAAAGCGGGCAGCTAATATCTTACACCCACAGTGCTGTGAAGTGTGAAAATTATTTTCCAAATTAAGCATTTTTTGTTTACTACTTTTGTTCCGATATTTTGTTTAAAATAGCAAATAAATTATTTTGTTTAATAAATATTAGTCATGTAACTTTAAAAATCATCTTAGTCGATTCCTTGCCCATAAAAACATATAATTAGACACCTAAATGATGAGTACAACGGTCTCAGAAGCAGAAATGCATGCAAAACGAAATCGACGTCCGCCATTTTGGAAAATGGCGTCTAAAAAACTTTTTTCACCATATGGTGATGTCTACCCAAGTTTTTTTTACTCTCCTATATGTGCTTAACTCGATTCCGTCAATAAACCTAATCAGAACAAAAAATTTTACGGGACTCCATTACAGGGACAGGAGTACAAACTAACATTCAATAAACATATAAAAAAATATTGAAACATTGGAAAAATAATAAATATCGAAATATAATTTTTTTTTAAATTAAAAATAATAAAATCAAGTTTCAAATTTTTTGTCATGTAATGTTTTTATATAGTTTGAACTAATAAACATCAATTTTGTAGTGAATTTGTCAAAATTAAAGATTTTTTGACGTGTCCCCTTAAAGGGACAAAATATTGGCTTATCACATTGCGGACCGTACCAATTTTGTCTAGGGGGAGGGTGAATAAGCACAAAAATAATCATTAAATCCTCAATATTTAAAATTATTTATAATCATAAAATGTTATTTTTTAAATATTTTAAATTAAACAGCACCCAAAAAATTGTTTAAATGTAAACATATTGCAGAAAAACAGTATACATGTATTTCCCCCATTTGTTTTCAACAGAAAAAACTAAGTGTACCATTGTTTTTCAATTAAAAAACATCAATTGCGCCACAAATAATTCCAGAAAATTATATAATAGATAACCGCACATTGGGAAGAAATAAACAAATAGAGAATTGCATTTATAATTCTGAAGATGTTAAGTTTTACCCAAATAGGGAAAACATGAATTGAATGTTAAACAGTTTTGGCTCTATTGAAAATGAGTGAAAAAACTTCGCGAAACACGATCTTAATTTTTCAATGCGATAGCTGCTTATTTAAGTGATTTAACTGCAGCTAAATTGTTTTGCAATAATATTTTACCCAAATAAAAACAAGGAAAGTTTTGTTTGAAAATTTTAATTGAATTGTTATGTTTTTGATTTTGAAGGATGTTTTGGGGTTTTTTAAAGATTTTTTTGCTTTTGTTTTATAAGAATCTTTTAATTTTGGGTTTTTGAAATAAACAAATGGTCACAAAAAACGAAAACAGTTTATTTACTCTTTCAGTCTCAGTGATGCCATTTGGCATCACCATTTTTCTGAACATAATTTTAAAAATAAATAATAGGGCTGACATCTATTGCGATTAATAAAATATATTTTCTAATAGAAAAGTTTGAAGAATCGAATAATGTGCTTTTTGATATCATAAAGGTCTATAGATCATCAGAAAAAAATTCTAAAATGATGCCAAATTGTCATTGGGACTGAAAGGTTTAAGGTAGGCGAATACCCAAAATTTCCCAAAATTCTAAAATTTTTACTATTGCTTTAATCTTTTCTAAATTTGGCACAGTGATTTCAAATATAATGACTAATACTATTTAGGCTTTTATTTTTATTTAAATATAATTTATTTATTTAAAACGGTGTTTTTCTACTAAAAAAAGAGGTTTACGCCAACTAGTCTACCACATTGAATTTTCATCCTATGAACATTTATTATGTGTTAAATTCTTTGTTTTGAACTGATATATGCAATGACCCTCTAGAGTTACATACAAATTACAAGAAAAAAAATTAAAGAAAAATGTTATAAAATAACCACACAAAAAAAAGATTTTTTTCGATTAACTTACACGTGGACATTTAAAAAAAAAAACTTGTATACTTACACCAGATGTTAGAGGTTCATGGCACAGATACATATTGAAATAGCATCTGTGAAAAATTTCAGGTAAATTAATGTAAAACTTTTTATGCTAGAAGTGTTGGCGCAAAACCCCTTTTTTTTAGTTGAAAAACACCGTTTAAAATCAATTATATTTAAATAAAAAAATTGCCCAAAAAGCATTGTTCATTATATTTGAAATCACTATGCCAAATTTGAAAAAGATTAAAGTAATAGTAAAAATTTTAGAATTTTTAGGTATTCGCCTACCTTAAACCCCTAATGCGTTTCGATCTTTTAACAATATTTTATTAAACGGATAAACAGAATGATGAATTTTCATATAGTACATTTTAATATACGAATTTAAATTATTTATTATTAATTTATAAGGGAAAACTTTATAATTGTCTGAACTTTTCATTTTAGAATACTAGGGGGCTACGCCCCCTGCTCGCTATCGCTCGCCAACCCCCGGAATTGCTGCGCAATTCCATTGGCCGCTTCGCGGCCGGCAGGGGGCTTCGCCCCCTGCTCGCTACCTTTCGACAACCCCCGAGAATTGCTACGCAATTTCTCTTTGTTTGCTCCACAAAGAAACATGCAAGACTATTAAAAGGATACTGCCAATGCAGGAATGCTCATCTCTAAGATCTGGTCGCCAAATCGGGCGATACGCGCGCCAAGATTGGCTTGCACAGACAAAGAGGTAAACACCTGGTTGCGGTTAAAGATGGTGAACTTTTAACAAATACAGTTTAGTTTTGAGAATTTTGAGACCGGTAGGGGGCTTCGCCCGCTGCCCAATCTCTCTCAGCTCCCAAGCTTGCACCCTTGGATTACTGTGCAATCTCATCGTAGGGGCTTCACCTCTAGGCTCGCAAGCGAGTAATAACTCGGCTCGCACCCTTCAATTGCTGCGCAATCTCATCGTAGGGGCTTCGCCCCTAGGCTCGCAAGCGAGTAATAACTCGGTTCGCACCCTTGGATTACTGTGCAATCTTCGTAGGGGCTTCGCCCCTAGGCTCGCAAGCTAGTAGATTGCGCACTGGTACCTCCTCGAGGCCGTAAAGAAAAACCAAACACTAAAATAAAAAGCAAACCAAACTTTACCCACGTTACATTTCAATTTCTACTTCAATGCCTTAAAAACCGCTAGTGAATAGACATGGCTGGCCACCATACACTTTGTGGACCTGACACTTATACCGATTGAGACCTTCAGTAAAAAAATTGGAGTTGTCGACATAAACTGTAGGTAAATTCCTACTTTAGGGTCTGGTAAAAAATTTAGCCACTTTTTAATGAGTGATTCGAATAATTTTTTCCAAGCACCGGACCACAAAGATGGTTTTAATTAAAGCACATTTTCCTTTTACTTTGGATAATAAAGAATTAATGTTATCAGTAAAATTCTTGAAAATTAATGGAATTACAGGTAAAATCCTACTTTTTGGTCAAAACTTTTCAACATTAATTAGCCGTCAGAAGTATTTTGCACGCAATATTAGTGTAATAAATAAATGGGGTTGTTTCACGGAGGATCTGGCAACAGCTTCACAGTCTCGCCTTCATTTTCTCGAATTACTTTTGTTTTGCAGACCAAAGTTATTTATATTCAGGTTAGTGTGCTTGGTCATTGAAAAAAACCTGAATATATCTCGACCAACGAACCTACCAAAACAAAAGTAATTCAAGAAAAATGAAAACAAGACTGCGAAGCTATTGCCAGATCCTCCATGATACATTTATCGTCGGTCAAATGCAGGACCGGATTTCTAAATAGGCTAAGTAGGCTGCAGCCTAGAGCGGCAAATTTTCGGGGGCGGCAAATTTTACTACCAATTAAAGCAGAATTCGGCATAAAAAATATTATAATGATACTAATATTTTTAAGAAAGAAAACAAATAATTTACATTATTGCGTAAATTTTAAACGTATATATTGTATTAATATTTAGTAGTAAATATGGTAATTGCACGCTCTCACCCTAGTCCGGTAGTTGAAAGAAAAATAGTAGAAAAGTTTAAAAAATTTGCCTATTATTTCACTTTCGATTTAGAGTGTAAAGGTACATAGATAATTCTAATATGTAAAAAGAAAAAAATAGTCACAACGATTATATCGGGTGGTATATGGGTGCAAATCGATCGTAGCCTACAGGCGGCAAATCTTTAAATCCGGCCCTGGTCAAATGACTAAATTACGAATGTGCTATACACAGGGACGAAAAAACTTTTTACTGTTAAGCCCAGTGTGTAAAATAAGCACGACAGCTAATCTCTAGAATTGGTATACATTCGTGGTTGTACCAGACTACATTCTTAGATTTTGTATTACAAATTTTCTGCAGCTTACACCTTTATTAAAGCAGATACGACAGTGATTGCGCCCTCTAGAAGGGAGATTGTAGGCTTTATAGCCCATTACCCAGCTCGCCAGAAGAGACAGTCGCAAGAGACACACAAAGGGCGACACAAACACATAGACAAATAACAACCCCCCCCCATTTATTGACAAACACAACCATCCATGCCTTTGCCGGGATTCGAACCCGAGCCCAGCAGCTCCAGAAACTTTTTTTTTTCAAATTAGGAAATTTCAGAATGTATTATTTGTATTTTTTTTTTCAGAGGAAAAGAACAGACTGGCTACAGATTCAAATTTTAAATAATTGAAAACCCGAATTATGTAACGCAAGAGGTTAGTTCGACGAACCAAAAGTACCTACCTATAACTTTCGCGTAAATGAGTACAAATATATTCATATGACAACTTAAAGTACAGAAATTATAATTTTATTTGAAAATTAATGGAATTACAGGTAAAATCCTACTTTTTGGTCAAAACTTTTCAACATTAATTAGCCGTCAGAAGTATTTTGCACGCAATATTAGTGTAATAAATAAATGGGGTTGTTTCACGGAGGATCTGGCAACAGCTTCACAGTCTCGCCTTCATTTTCTCGAATTACTTTTGTTTTGCAGACCAAAGTTATTTATATTCAGGTTAGTGTACTTGGTCACCGAAAAAAACCTGAATATATCTCGACCAACCAACCTACCAAAACAAAAGTAATTCAAGAAAAATGAAAACAAGACTGCGAAGCTATTGCCAGATCCTCCATGATACATTTATCGTCGGTCAAATGACTAAATTACGAATGTGCTATACACAGGGACGAAAAAACTTTTTACTGTTAAGCCCAGGGTGTAAAATAAGCACGACAGCTAATCTCTAGAATTGGTATACATTCGTGGTTGTACCAGACTACACTCTTAGATTTTATATTACAAATTTTCTGCAGCTCACACCTTTATTAAAGCAGATACGACAGTATAACTCGCACCAATACCTAAGCTATGATGCCAACAACTCACCATCGAAAAGATTTGGTATACTTACTTCTTGTAGTCGACAACAAAGACATAAGAAAAGATTCACTTCACTATTAATTACTATGAACCAAAACCAACCACTCTTCAAAATAATCATCAGTGCCGTGAGCGTAACAATTTAGAAAAATAAAATCAGTTAAAACACACACTCTGAAAATAAAAGTAACGTAAACATTTAAAAAACGCCTTGAAAAGTTTCAAAAGAAACAACTTATGTTGTTGTTGTTGGGTAGTGGTTTTGCTGGATTTTGCTGTCCCTAGGGGCGCTTATTCCAGACATTATCCAAGTGAAAAGAGAGTAGGGGATCAATCTCGTTGGATCAATAAAGAAACAACTTATTTAAAAAAATAACGCTCTGTTTGTTTTTGTTTACGATTATGGTGTTGCCATTCGTTAAACAAATGGTAAGAAATTATTCGCCATAGTTTGTCCTCGTCTCGTCTGGAACGACCCATCACTACAGCGACTCAATAATGACAAAAAATATATAATTCAAACTATTGTAAAGCACATATAACAGTTACAACTGTAAAAAAAAATATAAGTTTTCATTTTTGGTATCATTTAAAGTGAAATTACACCAATAAAACATTTTTCGAAACACTATGTTTGGTTTGGTTGAAAACTTATAAATTTTGGTAGGCAAAATGCAACTTTTGGCTTTTTTATTATTTTTTAATTAAAAAACTAATTTGAATATTTTAAAAATATTTTGTGGAGATAAATTTTGGACCATTTTCTACGTTCTAAAAAAAAATTGGAGTTGTACTATAAGAATTGTGTCGTAGAGATTAAAAAATCATGACTGTAATTCCAAAAAAAAAAAATAAAGTACCCATAACTTACGAACCGGCTATATATTGGGTATATATGCAATTAGCAATTTGTTCATAATAAGAAGTCTACAAAATACTAAAAATTCAGAAAAATCGTAGAAGCCAATTTTTTTTTATTTCAATTTAGGCTAAATACGCCTTTTTTGCCCTTTTACAAACTATTTTTTATTAAAAAAACTAATTTGAATTTTAAAAAAATGCCTTGCAGACAAAAAAAACCTATACTCTTTTCTACATTCAGTAAAAAAATGGGAGAAAATTGGTGAAAATTGTGCCGCACAGATCAAAAAGCATGACTGTAAATAACAAAAAATAAAATAAAAAAAAACCCATAACTTACAAACCGGATATATATTGGACATACATGCATTAGCAATTTGTTTATACATAAGAAGTCTACAAAATACTAAAAATTCAGAAAAATCGTAGAAGCCAATTTTTTTTTATTTCAATGTAGGCTAAAAACGCCTTTTTTGCCCTTTTACAAACTATTTTTTATTAAAAAAACTAATTTGAATTTTAAAAAAATGCTTTGCAGACAAAAAACCTATACTCTTTTCTACATTCAGTAAAAAAATGGGAGAAAATTGGTGAAAATTGTGCCGTACAGATCAAAAAGCATGACAGTAAATAACAAAAAATAAAATAAAAAAAACCCATAACTTACAAACCGAATATATATTGAACATACATGTAATTAGTAATTTGTTCATACATAGGAAGTCTACAAAATACCAAAAATTCAGAAAAATTGTAGAGACCAATTTTTTTTTTTTCGATTTTAGTCAAAAAAAGCCCCTTTTTAATTTTTAATTAAAAAACTAATTGGATTTTTTTTTAATTATTTTGTGGACATGACACTTAAACCAATTGAGACCTTTAGTAAAAAAATTGGAGTTGTACTCCAAAAATTGCGCCGTACAGATCAAAAAAGCTTACTTTTTTTTAATATAGAGAGAAAAGTGTTTCTATGTCACTTCCAACAAAAAATAACATTTTAAAATTTTATTTAACCTAAATTGTGCGTCAATTCTTATCGTATATTTTATGAAAAGAAATTTGGATTTCAATTATTTGTTATATATATAGTATCAAATCTAGCATTTCGAGATAGCAAAAATGTAACTGTTCAAGGTGCAATCTGAAATAGTCGAAATGCATGAACTAGAGTTGTACTTTTATCGTTAGGCCACATGAAGCAACACTAACTATAGTGCCAAGGAGTTAGTGACTTATTAATCGAATTTTTTTTTGTTAAAATGAAAGATTTCAATCAGTGCATTCCTTAGATTCTGCGATTTTGCGAGACAGTGTATTGCGACACCGAGGTTTGCCGAAAATGCCTCTATCTGATGAGTGCTTTCGAAATTCTCCAAAACTACTCTTTCTCGCCCAAATCGTCTAGCGTCCTCCAAAGGGCAAGGTCGTCACGCAAAAAAAGACGAACTGGCCACAGTCTTGACCCAGAATAGAAACGATGCTTAATTATTGATATCTTAGATCTTCTATCTCGAGAAGATGTGGAAGTAAAAAACATCCCTCAATCTTTTCGTATGTTAAGGGGCAACTTACAAAAAGGGTTAAATCATAATTCTTCAGTTAAGATAGGTAGGTAGGTTTGAATTATCATCTCACTAGAGCTACACGAGGGCTATTAATTTAGAAACCACAGTCAAGTGACGAGCCGACACCTGAGTAGGCACCCAATGCAACAGTTAAGGGCGACATCGTACACAGGCAGCATTGGGACTTTGGAGCGTATTTAACGTGCCCTCCCTCTACACGGGGTATTATACTTCGGACATTTTTGGCTGCGCATGCCGTTTATAGGTAGACAGTTATTTTGGCCATGCCCGGACCCGAACCTTGGACCTTCCGCATGCTAGGCGAATGCCTAACCGACTGGGCTCCCCATCCCTCTCTCCGGTGACGAAGGGGGAGAAGAAGGATAACAGGAATCTGAAATAGCTACTCCTTTAAAAGAATACGTGATTCAAATTCCTAACTTCATTAGTACCTTCTAGAGTGTTCTCTGTTTTTGCGGTTGGGCATGAGCATCAAAGATGATCAGAACTTTGTGCACTTACAATCGGCCCTTGGGCCTCACTATGAATTGGTTCAAAGGGTCATCTTCCCTGAACCAATAAGGTAAGGTCCAGGCAACCCTGAAGGAATTTGACAGATTTTGTCTCAAGTAATGAACTTGTTTTTGGATAATCTATTACCTTTCAGTGACAAAGATGAGATAACAAATCGTTAGAAAAAGGGTAAGCTCAGACGAAAAAAGAAAGTTGAATGTTTAGTTAAGTTATGTCTTTGCTGGTAGGTTTTCTTCTCAATTGGTTTTTCGAGAAAAATACCTGCATGGGTATAGGGTCTTTTAAACTTTCTAGAAAAAGGTTTTAGTAAACAATCTTGTCGTGCGACACTTTGGGAAGAAAAACTTCGACTTTTTTGTACATTTTTAACCTTTTCTTCATCGTATTTGTATTAGAAAACACTTTGTTACTTACTATTGTTTAACCTTTTCCTTACTGAAGCGCCCCAAAACGCCCGAACAACTAAGGATTCAATAATGTTAGTCCTATCAAATATTAAGAGGAAGCAAAAATCCTTCGTAGCGAAAGGGTAAAAATTTGTAATTTAATTTTTTTTAATTAATCGCGCATCTTCCAATTCTATACTTTTATTGATCTAACTCAATGGTGAATATATTTGTCCTGTCAATTTCATGGCAATTAAGCAAATGGAAACAAACTCATTTTCCATTTTCGGAACATAAAAATGTGCAACAATGTCATGTTAAATTTAGAAGGGAAATATAAAACAAAATAACAAATTTAATGAATAAAAATAACGAACATGTGTTTGAAGCACCTTCTTTGCAATTTAAATGCAGATAGATCCACTACAAAAATCATTTCCAGACTAAGAACTAATCACCACATAGGTGGTGAATAAAAGAAATAGACAAAGACGGCAGGAAGGTGTATAGAAACTGTGACAACTGCCCAGATACGCAGCTTACACCAAACCACATTTTTGAATGGCAATTAAGCAAATGGAAACAAACTCATTTTCCATTTTCGGAACATAAAAATGTGCAACAATGTCATGTTAAATTTAGAAGGGAAATATAAAACAAAATAACAAATTTAATGAATAAAAATAACGAACATGTGTTTGAAGCACCTTCTTTGTAATTTAAATGCAGATAGATCCACGACAAAAAGCATTGCCAGACTAAGAACCAATCACCACAGAGGTGGTGAATAATAGAAAGTAGACAAAGAGGGCGGGAAGGTGTATAGAAACTGTGACAACTGCCCAGATACGCAGCTTACACCAAACCACATTTTTGAATGGCAATTAAGCAAATGGAAACAAACTCATTTTCCATTTTCGGAACATAAAAATGTGCAACAATGTCATGTTAAATTTAGAAGGGAAATATAAAACAAAATAACAAATTTAATGAATAAAAATAACGAACATGTGTTTGAAGCACCTTCTTTGTAATTTAAATGCAGATAGATCCACGACAAAAAGCATTTCCAGACTAAGAACCAATCACCACAGAGGTGGTGAATAATAGAAAGTAGACAAAGAGGGCGGGAAGGTGTATAGAAACTGTGACAACTGCCCAGGTACGCAGCTTACACCAAACCACATTTTTGAATGGCAATTAAGCAAATGGAAACAAACTCATTTTCCATTTTCGGAACATAAAAATGTGCAACAATGTCATGTTAAATTTAGAAGGGAAATATAAAACAAAATAACAAATTTAATGAATAAAAATAACGAACATGTGTTTGAAGCACCTTCTTTGTAATATAAATGCAGATAGATCCACGACAAAAAGCATTGCCAGACTAAGAACCAATCACCACAGAGGTGGTGAATAATAGAAAGTAGACAAAGAGGGCGGGAAGGTGTATAGAAACTGTGACAACTGCCCAGGTACGCAGCTTACACCAAACCACATTTTTGAATGGCAATTAAGCAAATGGAAACAAACTCATTTTCCATTTTCGGAACATAAAAATGTGCAACAATGTCATGTTAAATTTAGAAGGGAAATATAAAACAAAATAACAAATTTAATGAATAAAAATAACGAACATGTGTTTGAAGCACCTTCTTTGTAATTTAAATGCAGATAGATCCACGACAAAAAGCATTGCCAGACTAAGAACCAATCACCACAGAGGTGGTGAATAATAGAAAGTAGACAAAGAGGGCGGGAAGGTGTATAGAAACTGTGACAACTGCCCAGGTACGCAGCTTACACCAAACCACATTTTTGAATGGCAATTAAGCAAATGGAAACAAACTCATTTTCCATTTTCGGAACATAAAAATGTGCAACAATGTCATGTTAAATTTAGAAGGGAAATATAAAACAAAATAACAAATTTAATGAATAAAAATAACGAACATGTGTTTGAAGCACCTTCTTTGTAATTTAAATGCATATAGATCCACGACAAAAAGCATTGCCAGACTAAGAACCAATCACCACAGAGGTGGTGAATAATAGAAAGTAGACAAAGAGGGCGGGAAGGTGTATAGAAACTGCGGCAACTGCCCAGGTACGCAGCTTACACCAAACCACATTTTTGAATGCCCGGCAATGAGTGGCAATTTGAGAGACATTGGGGTTCTGCCATCATTAATAGATCTTTATGACATAAATATACAAAAAAAATTAAAGAAGTGGTTATCAAAACACATGGTTTCGTCTAACTTAACATTCACATTTCGGCAACGTCATAGACATGACAAAAAAAAGACGAACATGTGTGCTTGTTAAATCGTTAATAAGTAGTAAAACTTGATTGGATTTCCAACAAGGAATATTAATGACCAAATGATGACGTCCTTTTATTCGGAATATTTAAAACCAATGTCATTTAACGTTATAATTGTACGCATTGTCGTGTCAACATTCAGTCAAAACGAATTGCGCTTTGTTTGAAAAAAGCGAATTTTCTTTTAATCATTCGGAACGGCATCTCACATTGCATAGTGTGTTGTAGCCGATACGGCGGGCAATGGTTAGGGTACCAACCTTTGGAGCTTCTGGGTCCGGGCTCGAATCAATATAAAGCATGGATGTTTGTGCTTGTCGAGTATATGCGGAGTACGTGCTCGTTAAATCTGTTGGGTCCGAAAGTCCTGTGGGCGGTCAGTGCACAGTTTCCCAGGGGTACAGGTCCCTGGAGACTATTTCCCTGTCCTTCAGGGACATGTCAAAATTGCGGAGGTGGCGCGTGATAGATGGTAGAATATGTCGCTTATATGTGTGTGTTGTGCCTGTATTACTTGATAAAGGGTTATAGGCGGGTCCCTGACCAAGCACACAAGCCTGAAAATATATGTCTACCAACCAACCAATTAGTTGTATCCAACTTTGACGTTCCAATTGTGAACGAAGAGCGAATGAATTAACAATCTAATATGCATACTGTTGCCATATGGCAAAAAGTAACATAATCCACTTTATTCTGTTAAAATAGAGCTCCTTCTCAATAAATCTGTTTTTTTTTTTCATCTATTACATCATATTTTGAAGCTTTAGTTACTAATAACCATCATACATGACAGTGGTAAAATGCATTCAAAATTAAAGAGCGAAGTTATTAACTGTTGTGAAATTACGTCTTTGGCAGTATTCAAAGTTTAATAATATCAGTACTAAATACAAATAGTTTTGAAGAGGGTTATTTTAAAATGTATGTAGTGGTTTTCTAATCATTCTTATCAAAATTGGAATTTTGTAGTTTTCTGCCACATGTCTAATATTTTAAAAATTGAAATTATTTAAATTCACTGTTAATTATTTAAACTCCAAATGCAGTTAATTTTTTTTCAGTATTTTTCCCATAATATATGAGTATTAAAGATACAAATATACTTTTCGGGATGAAAAAAAATTATGCATTACAGGCTTAAATCATTTGAAAGGGCATTTCACATCGCATATTTTGTTGTATCCAACTTGGATTGATGTCCCAATTATGATCGAATAGAGAACCATCATGGAATAATAATTTTGCATTGAATCCACTTATAATTGGCTACAAAACGAATATTCCAGATTTATTTCTTTTACCGTAAATGTGGACGACTTCCTTGTATTTGTTTCAATCGTGGTCGAAAAAGCGATGTTTTGTTCCAAGGTTTTGTTTTCAGGATCGAACCTGGATGAAAATTCTTAATTGATGGCAACTGAAAGTTATACCAAAGGAAAATTGTTCAATTTAAAATGTCGTGATTAAGATAAATAAAAGAAAATCTATTGCTATGTTGTTGTTTATCCATACCGATCCAGGAAAGTAAGAAACTCGGGTAACAAAAAACTCCACCAATTATCAAATTATCCTCTGCTACAGAGAATCAAAGAACTTTGTGTAATATATACTGAATGCACTGCTTACACTCTTAAAACAAACACTCCTAATTTAACTCAGTCTGAGTGGATTTCACTCCTCCAGACTGGAAAATGCACTTCTCCTTTTGGAGTGGATCCTTTGTGTGTTAAACCTCCGACAGGATCACTCCAAACGAGTGATTTTAACTCAGTCTGAGTAAATATGCATGCCTTTAGGGTGTCGAAAATGCACTTCTCCAACTGGAGTGGATTTCACTCTTTTGTTTAATTGGAGTGGATTTTTCCAACTGGAGTGGATTTCACTCTTTTGTTTTTTTGTCATTGAGTAAACACATTAGTTTTTACTCAATGACTACCATAAGCACCTTCATTTCCTAATAATAACAAGTTTTTTGTTTTAATTTGTTCTCCGAGTAATATTTTTTCCTACTATAAAGTACAAGGCTCGATATAATCTCCATATGCCTTTTTTTTTTTAGATACTATGGTAGATCTCTACCTTCGAGAGATTATTCTTTTATTTCTTAAAATTTACACTTAAAATTTTCAGCATAATTGCAAAACATGAATATTAGAACAACAAAGATTAAAAAATTAAATATTATTATTATTTAGTTTATGGGCAAAAGGGCTGACATTCATCCAGATTTTTTCAAATATTTAAGGCGCTACTCCTTCCTTAATTTTGTAGACTCAAGTCTAATTTAGTTTTTTCATTATTATACAAGTGTGAAAAACAAAACTATGTTGCAACATTTTGAAAATAATGAAAAATAAATTTTTAGAGTAATTAATTGTCAAGGACACTCAATTTTTTGAGAAAAAAGAACGCATTTTAATGTAAAATGTATTTTTTTTTGTAAAACTTAGACAATCCTATTTCATAAAAACTCAAACAGGTTTGTTTACCTCATCATACAAAGTAGCAGAAAAAAAATGATATAATAGCGTGATTTTCTGTGAGCGTTACCAAAACCGACCATAAGTTTGCAGTATACAAATGTTCTACGAGAAAAAGGGTAAATAGTTCTCATTTTTGAGTGCGAGAATCGAATACAAAAAGGTATTTCACATTCAATAAACAAATTTATTTGTTATTTCAAGACATAAATTTTTTATTTTCATTAGTTTAGCTTCAGTTAGAGTGTTATTTTAATTATTTTTTTCCTTCGATTTTGACGTAACAGGGCGCACGAATATCAGGGTCGAAGGAGCAGCCAATGAGAGTACGCGAAATTGCGGCGCCAGCAGCGTTGTTTAAGCAGATTCCTCCGCCTGGTACATTTCTCTGCTGCAAACTTAAGCTCGGTTTTGATGTAGTTGGTTTTAGAAATATTTATTCACGTCATCTGAATTGTAAGAAAAACACATGAACCAAACATCTGACGACTACCAAATTTGAACATATTCTTCAAAATATAAGGTATCATTTCTGATAATATAAAGGAAGGTATCTGAGGGTATCATTTCTGATTTTTCGACAATTTTAAATTATTTTTCGATTTTTATCGTAGAGGTCTACCTGAAAAGCTCATTTTAACGCGGGAGAAGCTTATTGGCCATTGTCGTTAACAAGTTAAGAAAACGCAACCAATGCCAAGTTTCTGGAGACAACTTCTTTTGCAACTTGGGCGCAAGTTTTTGGCTCTTTTTGGCGATTCATCAACTCTCATTTAGAACTGTATTGCTCTCTTTTATTTATGAAGTTCTAAATATGTCCCTATATAATTAATTTAGTAAACCCTTTCGATAGAGACGGAATAGTCGCATTTAGAGATCCGTTACACTCTTTAACAGTGACGCGTTTATGGATGTTGGGGGCCATAGGCGACTTCCGAATTTGGGGCCCCTCGCCCCCACCCCCCACTATTCAAACAGAAAATAAAAATAAAAAATTGAATTTAAAATTACTGAATATTCTTTGGGTGTAAAGAGACAGTTTTAGTATCATATTGTAGAATATTTAGTGTACTTTAAAAACGTTCTTTGAAAGACTCTTAAGAAACTAGTCCTTCAGGGTTACTATCGCCAAAATTTCAAAAAATCCCGATTTTTTCCCGTTTTTTTTTTCTTTTTTCGATTTTTGACAAAGTTGCACTCGGCGCTCGAGGTCGAAAACTTAGTTTATTCATGATGCAAACATCATAAACAAGTGTGCAAAATATCAGAACTACCGGATTTCACGCATACTACCCCATTCTTTAAGGCGACAAAGTTACTGAACTATTATATATACATACTTATTTTCCATTTGTTACTTTTCTTTTTGCAAATTGGTTTATCACCACGTCGAAATATTTTTTTTTTTGTTTCATCTGATTCAATGTTCAGATTCGGTAAGGCATAAAGGTGTATTTGTCCAATCATATTTTTCTGCACAATCTTTATTCTTTTTAGTGCAGAGAAAGAACATTCTCCAGTTGCTTTGATAATCGAAATTGTTAGATAAATACGCAAATAGCATTTCCACACTTGGAAAAGTCGATTTTAATCCGTGTTGCAGAAAGGTATACATTTTCGCTGCAAACCAAAGTTGTTCTTTTCTTACAAGTATTAAAAATGTTTTATTTCGTCTCAAACACAGTTGTATGTCTAGGTCAGTGGTTCCCAACCTGGGGGCGATCGCCCCCAAGTGGGCGATTTGTGTTATCAAGGGGGCAATAAATAGTTTGGGGGCGATAGGGGGGCGATGAGTATTCAAAGGGGAAAAATCAATAACACTGTACTATAGTAAAGTAAAACCATTCCATTTTTTATCACCATGACAATTTCAAACTGACATTCTTGCAAGATTTGAGGATTTGACCAAGTTAAAAATTCCTGATTCTATTGTTGATCCATTCCTTTTTAATTCTGTGGTTGTGGATAACCTTGATAACTCTTTGTAGACGGAGTTTGTAGATCTGAAGTATGACTGTGAGGCGAAAATCATTTTCAAGCAGAGAGGTTATGAGTTAGCCTGCGTGAAACTTATTTACACTGATTCTAAACTGTGTTAAAAAACTGAACTACCTCTCATCTCGTTCCGTCAATATATTTAGTTAAAAAGGGGTTATGTTATCCAGCTTCTCACTAAACCAAGAAATCAATTGGACATTTGCCTCAAAGACTTACGCATGAACTTAAAAAAAGACAGAATAAAAAAGTTTTCAGCATTCAATTTTTTTCTTTATTTTTTATTGTCAACTCTCTTAAATTTTCCGGAATTGAGTTTAAAGATCTTAGTTAATTGTTTCACTTTCATTCTTTGAACAAATCTAAAAAAAAATTGAAAGAAAAAAATTTATATTTGTTTTGAATTATTTAAGAGTAACCGGATAAAGCTGCTTTGGATGTTTTTATACATGATAGTACAAGTTTGAAATTATAAAATTGCTTTATTAGTTACACTACTCAAATTATAATTGGACAAATTATAAAAATTAAAGGGGGCGATATGTGTTACTCAACTTAAAGAAGGGGGCGATGTTTCAGAAAAGGTTGGGAACCACTGGTCTAGGTATTTGTTATTAATTTTAAAATTAGGGGGCCCTCGAAATCTTGAGGCCACAGGCGGCCGCCTCTGACGCCTATTGGTAAACGCGTCGCTGCTCTTTAAACAAGAGAGTGAAATCCACTCCAGTAGGAGAAGTGCATTTTCGACACTGGAAAGGAGTGAATATTAACTCAGACAGAGTTAAAATCACTCGTTTTTTGTTTGATCCTGTCGGAGGTTTAACGCACAAAGGATCCATTCCAAAAGGAGAAGTGAATTTTCCAGACTGGAGGAGTAAAAATTAATCAGACTGAGTTAAAATCGCTCGTTCGTTTTAAGAGTGTAGCACTGGGAGCAGTCTATTCAATACAAATTGTTATAGGTCTTTTCAGAGAATGCAAATACTAAAAATCCAAGTTGTCACAGTAAGAAATGCATTGACAAAAAAATAATAATAAGTGGCATTAACCTTTAGAAATCGTTATTGAAGAAGGCAACCGTACACAATGAGGAATTGGCATTGCCTCATAGTTTATCCTCACACGCAAAAACATTAAATGCTTACAAAAAAATAACAAGTTCGTATAGTTCGCGTATTGGCAGAAGGCAAAACAAAAAAGAGTTTTAAAACCTTTAATTTTTGATGGACAAGGAAAGTTCTTGCTGTCAAACTCAGCGTAAATCCCTTGACAATTATATTAATTTCCATCAATAGATGAAAGGAAATGACGTTATTGCTGCAATAATATTTATTTTTTAGAATTACTTTTCCTTTAGTCTAAATTAAAAGCTTATTTCTGTGTATGTTTTTATGTAAAGAATTTATGACAAGTGACTGCAGTAAGTATCAAAAGAAATCTAATTATATGCCATTTCGAAAATTTAGCAAAACTTACGTCAATAATTTATAGGTTAAAGTGGTATTAAAGTTTCCCTGTAAGGTTCAATATTGCAATTAAGCTGTTTTGTAAAGATTTTTTTGAGAAATTTTATTTGTAGTGTATTTTTTATTTGAAACCGTTTGAAAAAACGTGAGAAAATATTCCTATAATCAAGTATGATTATGATGTACCTTCAATAAGTTTAATGATTAGTAATTTTAATCATTAATTCAATGACAATGCTAAGTTATTATTGACTCACAAGCGTTTCAACGTACAAATAATGCTTACTGTGTCGAAAAATATATCATTGAGACGCCAAATTAAAAAAAAAATAGTTTGCATAAAAACATAATTTCAATGCATGGTTTTAGCCTAATTTTCTTTTTTTTTAATTCGAAAGAATTTTAAAAAAAATGAAAAAGTAGGTATTGACATGCGGTCGATGTCCGTCTATCTGTCCGTACCTCCCTTCCAAAATAGGTTCTATCCATCCGAAATTAAAAATTATTTTTTTGGTAAAAAGGTATGACTTCAGAGACTAAACTTTCATTCTTTTTATCCGACTGTCTGTACAATCGGATGGACCTAAAACTATTATTTGTCGACGAATTTCCCATTGGATTAGCATTGAAATTCAATTTCGAGTCATTTAAATCACTGTTGTCAACTCAACAATGGCTTGAGAAACTTTATTCATTTAAAAATAATATTATTTTAAGCAAAATTTATTCTGGTCATAAATCAGTTTGGAATGACGATGACGTCAGGAATGTGATCATTTGATTGTTTTATATTTGTTTACTAAGTAAGTGATCAGACATTTTTTTGCGTATAATCCTGATTAGCTTTAATTTACATTTCGTTATTTTAAGTGCATTTTGGAGTAGTTTCATGTTTTTTGTTATAAATAAATATTTAATTACTCGTAGAACTACAAAAAATCAAGCAGACGAAAAGTAATATTAATTTTATTTGCGATAGAAAATTAATGAAATTAGTTTATTTTGGCTTTGAAGTTTAAATTATACCTGGATGCTGTGTTTAATGAAACTTATTCTAATGTGTATAAATTTTATGTGGAAAAGGTTGTATATGACACTTATTGTTACGAACTTAGTTGTTTCCCGAAAAAAGAATTTCAGTAAGTATTTAAGTATATAACAGGAAAGAAGGCTATTTTAGTTCTTTTAGAACTTATTGCTTTAAAATATCACGACCAAATATATGAATAACGCATCTTTTGTATGGGTAAGACTGTTTAGAATTTGCACAAACATAAAAAAAGTCAGACAAAACCATATGACAGAATAAGAAAGCGAAGGAGAAACGTACGCTTTTAAAAATACCTTTACAAGTCCTTGCTAAGGAACACTTCTAGATCCTTTGAGCTTGAGAATAATAATCTAACGCTATTAAAAAACATTTATGCACGTTCTAAAAAGCTTATCACGAAAGACACAACAAGTAATATTTACCACCACACAAAAAAAACTATTTTTTTGTTGTTTACATTTCTCAAGGATCGTTGACTTAAACGGTGAGTACAAGAAACTTCTAAAAAAAAAAAATTTAGACTGTTCCAGAATATCGTGTCATGTCTGGTCATGTGCGCCATTTTGTTTCTCAATTAGCTGCTTTTATATGAGAAAGCTGTATCTTACATTTCTTCAAAAATTGCGACCTGGTGTCCCCATTTGTGGAATTTTTTAAAATCATCCCACAAACAATTAACAAGTTAATTAGTTCCGAAATTGAACTGGTCCGATAGAAGAAGATCCAAATACCAGTTTTCAGCCTTTGATTACAGGCATAAGTCATTTATCTCAATAAAAAATGAAGTTGAACGACTATCAATACGATATTAGAGTAAAAAAAATATTTAATTTTTTTCTCAAACTTTTCAAAAAGTTATTTTAGTAATTAATTTTAAAGGCGTTTTGCATTAAAAACAATGCTAAAATAAGCTGTTAGTTACAAATAAGTGATACGGCCGTTTTGTTGCATTTGTAGCACAAAAAATGTGTATTTTTAGAGTTTAAGGCGTGTCTCAAAGTAATTATTAAACATATTTTTTTTAATTTCTTTGCAAAACATACTTTTTTGCATATATTTTAGCAAAACTATGGTTAGATTAAGGATATACGTGTAGGATTTTACTCGGGTCTTAAGAGGTTTAATAACAGTAAAGTTGTATACCCACATTGTATTGCACCGAGACAGAGAGACTCAGAAATAATTAAGTATTGTAGAGAAATTATTTCATTATTTTGTGCGGAATTATTTCACGAGAGTATTTGTTTAATTTTCTCTCGACGACTTGTCTATCATCTCGCGCAGTTCTATCTTTTTGAAATTCAGTTTGTCTTTGGCGTTTAAAAAGTTAGTTAGGTTTTTGGCTCTTAAGAATTTAATAAAAGTTTCTATCTTTTGAATTCTGTCATTTATGTCCATTGTATTGTAAAGTAACATTACTATAGTTTGTATAATTTCTAAATCAGTGAAATATTATTTAAAAGGGTTCTTATTTCAAGAGATCTTCTACTTTCCAGCGATATTTAAGAAATTAAAATCGCTCAATGTAAACATATTCTTATTCCCTGAATGGTCAGAAACAAGCATTAAAGTAAATTAATTTAGAAAGCAACAGCAACGCCATCTAATGACAAACAAAGAAATCGCAACAATGATCAAAACAAATTGCACAAATCAGTTATTTTGTGAAAACAGCTGCCCCTATAGCACAGTACATCAGATATAAATGCGCAGATGCTTAACCCTTTCAGTCCCAAAAATTTACTGCACTACGGAAACATCTGATATTAACAAAATAAGCTTATTTTAGGTCAAATATGAGATTTCCATAAGAAAAAAATTAATTTTAATTTTTATATGGTTTTTAAAATAATGCCAAAATTTTTTAACTGTGGAAAACAACAAAATAAAAATATATATATTAACTAAAAATCCTTCGAGTTATATATTTTTAGGTATCTGACCATATTATTGAAAAAAAATTATTGTCTAATAGAATAGAGTGTGTAGAATCGAATGATGTGTGTTTGGATGTCATAACGGGAATAAACATTTAGAAAAAAAATATTGAAAGTGATGATGCCAAATGGCATCACTGGGACTGAAAGGGTTAATACATATATTTGGAAGTTGATGTTAAAGTGTTAGAACGCATTTGTATTACATCAATACATTTACATACCCATAAAATTTAAGTTTTTTAAAAATGAAATACTTTTAATACAACTATAAATTTGCATTCCAATAAAATTAAATTCAATCAAAATTTGAATGAAATGTAAAAAAAAATTAAGTACCTTTGATGTGTTGTATCGCCTTCTGTTCCTACCTTGTTTCATGAAATTGAAAACCACAACTTACAGTCAAATTTACGCTAATCTAAATTTTCCAATCAATCAGCGAGTTCTTTTTATGAGCGACATTATCTTCAGCGACCCCGTTTAGAAGATTCGGGTAATTCGAAGAGAGGCCCTCTGAACACAAAGACGCCCTTTTCTCGGATTGTGCTTCGATAAAACGTTCAACTATTTTGACAAAATTATAAATTACAGTTCTATTAAAAATAATTTCTAGTATCTCTTATTTCATTAACGATGATTATCAAGAAAATTTGCTGATTAGCTTTCTGCTAAATTAAACATAATATACACTGTAAAAAACTATTTAAAAAAAACTAATTTATGTTATTTTAATTCAGAAAATTTCCGTTTTCTTAAAATATTGTAGTTTTCTGTAAAAAAAATTCTAAGCAGTTGACAGAAATCCTCTGCAATTTTCACTTTCACATTAGGCGCGTTTACATGAGCCATCGAATCCATGGAATGCCAAAATCCCCATAAGGGAAAAAAAGAGGTCGAGCAGGATTTCTAATCCACATGATAGACTGCGGCCGAATCTATGGTAAGAAACATCAAACCCTCCTTCATTGGAGGGTTTGCGAGGCCCCCAATGAACCTTGCAATTCCGGTTCTGTCTGGGAAAAAATCCCAAAGAGGGAAAAATTGCTGAGGTTGCTCTTCAATCCATGGATTCGATGGCTCATGTAAACTCGCCTATTGATTTTACTCAAACTCGAGTGTATTTTCACGTTCTACTGAACTTATAAGGTCAGAGAAGCGTTTCATGACGTCAGGCTTTCCGTCCTGTTCATAGTGCCAACTTTAAGAAAGAAGAAAAAACTTGCTATCAGCACGGCCGACAATGCTTGGGGTCGTGTTCCGAACAGGTTTCAAGAGCAGGTTTGTTCTTCATCGGAACAGCTGACAATCAGAAAAAGACGGAAAAAGCAAGGATTGGTTGGTTGGTTGGTTGGTTGGTAGACATATTTTCAGGCTTGTGTGCTTGGTCGCAAGGACTCGCTTATAAACCATCGTCTTTTATCCATCAAACAAACCAATGAAAGAAAGAAAGAAAAGAACCATCGTCAAGTAGGACAACACAAGACACACACACACACAAATGACAGATGCTGCCATCTGTCTCCACATCCACAATTTAGACATGTCCCTGAAGGTGAGAGGAAAAACCAAAGATATTTTACGGCCTTAGAAGTTGCTACAGTTCAGTTACAACTTTATAAAACCAAGACTTTTGTTAAAGTCGTATAATCACCCTTCTGTAGGTGAGAAAATCATTCTATAACTATGACAATACTACAATCTTCCGATTATCTATACACACACTACATTATCGTTGTCATAATCAATTGTTCAATGTATTTCCGTACACACACAGATAGAGGTCTTTGAACCCCCAATCGAATTCGAGAACGGACAAGCAGTTATTGCTATCACTGACACACTTCTTCGGAAAACGTGAGTGGGTACGAGCCGACACAAGACTGTTGACCTAATGGATTCGAATATTTGTCAAAAGTTCGGATAATTTAGTAGAAAACACCAATATTTACAGTATGGTAGACTAACCAGTGAATGAACGCTTAACACTTTGACTGCGGCGATAGAGATTAAAAATTTGCATCGATAGAGGCTGATGTGAAGTAGAAGAATATCCTGTTTCTTAAACCAGTTTGTTACAATAGAAATGAACTATTTGTTCTTCATTTACAATGAAATAAAAATCTTAGTTGAGGTCGTAAAAGTACAAGGTTAGGTTGAATTAAGTCGCTAACTAAAGCTACACGACAGCTAGTCGTAAAAATACGAGGAGATGATCCTGGCCTTTTCCGATCGGATAACTCATCAACTGTCACCAATCGTTGAATTGAAAGCCAATAACCAGATTAGTTTAAGTGATTAACTTGTTATGAAATCATCAATAAATTTACATAATTCATATTTTTTGGGTTGTTTTTGTTTAAAAAAACTACAACAAATAAAACAGAGACTATTTGCAATTTTTAATAGCTAGATAGTTCAATAAAAAACTAAACCGCACTGCGAAATGCAGTATGTCTGGTCGCCCTTTACTTCAAACGAAAGGTTTAATTTCCTCGTAATTTGAATTTGAATGTACTCTTTCAAATCCTCAAGTATTATTCCAAGCACAGTGGGATCGGTTGCAAAAGTGTAAAAACTAATATTCTACTTCCTAATCTTCAAATTGATCATCAAATAACCTTAAATTTGCTTGCGGTGAACCCGGGAAAGGGCGCGCAGGGTGTAACGTACTATCGATGATTTTTTTTTTAGAACTAATATTCTTATGCTACTTATGTTTTCCAAAGTTCTCCAAACGTTTAGAATTGTTTAGAAAGTCACTCGATCAACTTACGTTCTGAATTTATCTTCTGCAGAAATACCCCTAAAAATAATCACCATCAAAATGTGTCGTCAATAGTCAGCGCCTGCTCAAAGGTTCACATAATTCAAATAGGTGACAAATAACACAAAAACTGCATAAGTTTTAAACTATATGAACGGAAATTCATCACATCTGGGATTACTAGGTGTCAATTGAATATCAAACAAATGGGTAAATGAAAGAGCTAAATCGTGAAGTTTGTGTAACTACTAGACCATCACGTTTATCAAGTTTACAAACGAACTTAAACTCTTAAGAACGGTTGGCAAAATGGTTCTATGAATTTTGTCAGAATGTGCTGTTATCGATGAATCGGAAAAACAGGACGCGCTGGCGCGTCCTCAGCAGCCGAAGTGCTAAGCACAATTTGTTTTAAGAAAATTCATACATTTTAAGAAAATATAGCTGGTGGGTTTATGACAATGTGAACGCATCTGTCATTATATGTAAATTCTACAAAAAAAATTAAGTGACTTTATATTGCATTACTTTGGGTCTTTAGGGGGTCCAAATAAAAAATGGTGCAAAAGCCAAGTGAATGAACAGTACTTTTACCAGTGAATGAACACAAAAATGTCCAGTCAATAAACATGTTGGATTTTAATTACTGACCAGGACCAGGACAACCAATCAGATGTCAGATAGCTTCCCACTAGATGAGAGGAAGTCAATGTTGCCAATCCATCCAGTGGAATGATTTTTCAATCCTTACTTTTTAAGTGTATTTACCAACTGTTCATTCACTGGGGCCTGCATTCACTGGTCATTCTACCCTACTGCACCTTATTACTATACCGTAGTGTGATCACTAAAAGTGGCTAACTACAATGGCGTGTTTTAGGTCTCGGGGTCCGTCCGTGGCCGAGTGAATAACATATCAGCCTCAGGATTCCACTTTCTCAGGAGTGGGTAGGTTCCAATCTCGCCTACTGCCAGTCATCGTATAAATCGGATCTCTGTACTAGGAAAGAGTACAAGATCCAAATCGTGACGGATGGGCCCGAGTTCACTGGGACAGATGTGCTCGTTAAATCTGTCTAGTCCAAAGTCCCGTCGGAGTCAGCGTACGATGTCGCTCGAAGTTCCGTTGGGTGCCCGCTCAGGTGTCGACCTCGTCACTTGACCAGGGTTCTAAATTACGAGGCGTTATTTGGCTGTGTTAAAGCTCCTAAAAGGAGGCTAGAAATAGGCAGCCGGAACAATTATATTACCATTACATCACATTATCTATCAGATCTTGAGGGGCTTCAGAAACGCTCAATGGAAACAAATTCTTTCTCGGGCCTAGACTGGCGAATCAAGATAGTGTGGAAACAAAGCACCAATAGAAAGAATGGAATGATGACAGCTGGAAAACTACGTAAACTGAAACAAGCCAATTCTTCCTCAGCAACACTACAGCCTGATTTCTACTAGTCAGTTTAAACCATCTTAACCTACCAGAAGCTATAAGTCTCCATCTGTGTACACCAAAACTCCCCAGCCACTACTCCACATTATCCAACCATCTTGTTCATACCTGCCACCTACCTCCTCCCCTTTTATTTTGTGAAATGTTATTTTATATTGGGTTTTCTTCTTCAGGTCTGTATAGGTGGCAAAGTTGAGACACTTTAGGCGCGTTTACATGAGCCATCGATTCCATGGAATTCCAAACCCTCCATTAGGGGAGAAAGTGGTCGAGCAGGATTTCTATGGAGGGTTTGCTATAAACTCCCCAATGATAAACCTTCAATTTCGGTTCTGCCTAGGCGAAAATCCCCATGAGGGAAAAACTGCGCAGTTTGCTCTTCATTCCATGGATTCGATGGCTCATCACGAAACTTCTGTTGTATCTAATGATCCATGTTCTTGTTTTCTATTATTACTGGTCGAAAAAACGTCCTTAAAATATGTCACTCAAAATTAGTATATTTTCATTTGACTTATTCAATGGACTTTGACTGGATTCGACATGTTTGTTATGAATCTGTTGACGTGTGAATTAAAAAAATTTACTGATTACATGAAGTTAAGTAGTTAATTTAACTAACACATTTTAACTTCAATTTAATTCTACGAGCGCTAGTTTTCAATATACAGAAGTCGTTACACTCTGTTGAGTCTTATTAGTAAAAAATCACAGTAAAGATTAATATATCATTAGTATAAAACCGTTTTTTCTAAATTTAAACTATACAAAGGTGATTTAAATAAGAAGATTGCATTGATTATATAAGTATGTATTTCTCTGTGACAATAAAGATAATTAAAAAAAAATAGGAAATTTTGTTAGTTTGTCTGTTTTAAACTACTTATTAATAATTTTTATTGGTATGTCTGCAACCAACAAAGCTATGACATAAACTGATTGAGTGACAAATCTAACGCACACTTATTTGGCACAACGAAAATATGAGGTACATAAAGATACAAATTAAAAAAATAAAACCTTGGAGTTTAAAACACCCTATACGACTTATAAGTTTGCGGTATTTTAAAATTTGAGATTATAATTATGATAGTGATTGACTGTTTTCCTTTCTTAAAAATATTAAGCGGTATATTGCGGTCCAAATATTATGCACTAAAAATTGCCCACCCTCTTAAGTGTGGTATCTTAGGACATCAATCTCTACATAACTTCGATGATTAAGGAAACTGCAAAATATATAACAAATATTTTTATCAAAAACTCTTATTATGTTTTTATCAACATAAAAGAAATATCTATTATGCAATATAAAAAGTAGGTCTTTAGCAGAAACAAAAATTGAACTAATAGACCCAATACGATATTTCCCTGAGAATCTCGCCACTTGAAAAACGGGCACAAAAATGTGCAGCTGATAAAGTGATAATAAAATCACTTCCTCAACAAATACGCGCTACATATCTTAAGTACTTGAGTTATTTCATAATAATACTTTAATACTTTGGGTATACAGTAGGGAAAAACTATACATTATATAAAGAGCTAAAATAATTCTTATAAACCTTCCTTCTTTTCCTAGTTGTGCTGACTTTCAATGCAAAAAAAAATCTGTGTTTTTCTCAGTAATTACAAGTTGTGTTGAAACAATGCAAAAATTGTATGACGATCAAATAATGTTATTACGAAAATTGTGTTGAAGGCCAAAAAGGCAAGCACATTCTTCCAAATTGTAGTTTAGTATCTGCTTTTTAATTTTTTAGATAAATAGCTATACTAAATTTTAAAATTTATAGATTCCGGTGCTTTGGCGCAATAATATCAAGGGCCAACTTTACAACATTTTGTGTTGTTTCAGAACAATTCTTGAATTGAAGCAACACAATAATTTACAATATTGTGTTGTTTCAGAACAATTGTTGAATTGAAGCAACATAATATATTTTACAATATTGTGTTGTTTCAGAACGATTCTCGAAATGAAACAACAAAATATTTTACAATATTGTGCTGTTTATTGAAACACAATATTTTACAATATTGTGTTGATATTGTCAGAACAATTCTCGAATTGAAACAACAAAATATTGTACAATACTGTGCTGTTTATTGAAACAACACAATATTTTACAATATTGTGTAATTGTTCCAGAACAATTCTTGACTTGAAGCAACACAATATTGTAATGTTGTAATTTTTACACAGTACTCGTATTGATCTTGTGCAAACACATGTTTTCAGCACAAATGAACCCACATTTTTTTCTGAGTGTATGGTTTCTTTTGCATGGCTGTAAATAATTAAAGTGACACATACCCTTTAAAATAATTATTAGCACAATTATTTTCCATTGCTATTATACTAGAAAAAATTCAATGAGACAGATGAATCTTCGGCTTTTCTCCTCTAAACAAATGTAGTTTATGAATGTGGTCTTTTTTTTTTGTTTCCTTCAACAAAACTTGCTCTTAAAAATTGGCATCAGATGGATAAAAATTTGTTTTGGTGTCACAGGTCGGATGTTATCCTTTGAATACGGAACATCAACAGATTAGTGAAAAGATAAATCTTTAAAAAGAAAAGTTATTGCCCCATATTATTTTTAATCAGAATATCTGCGTACTTTTCATTTATATAACCAAAGAACTATTTTGAGACATCGCACTGCTTCTCCTGAGATCAAATCGATTATTGTCATATCTAAGATATAAGAATCGATAAACAAACCTAGCTAATAAAAATCAAGCTAGATATGGTAAGTGTTGTTATTAATCTTTGTATACAGTACGACCATAGGAGTACCATAGGGATAGTAACACAATTCCGCCTAGTAAAAAAAATAATAATGAAAGAGTGTATTAATTACCCGAAATTCAATGATTTTCAAAAACTAAATACTTTTTCCTTTAATCGTCACGAGATTTAAAGCATTTGTCGATGAAAGTTTTTCCGCAAAAGCCCTTAGTTAGAATATTTTATGTTTTTTCTATACTAATATTTATGCGATAGGAATATCACTTAATTATTTATGTAAAAAAAAGCAATTTTCACGCCAATAAGTGCTAAGTTGCCAATCTGTTTAAATTGATATAAAGAAACAAGACATACAAAAATAAAAACCATTGTTATCTGTGACAAGTTAACGTTTTTAATTCGGTAAGGAAGATGTTAATAAAAATCGCAAATGGGTTTTTTTATGGGCTAAAAAAAAAAAAAACCCGGCTTAGAATAAACGCTACCTAGACTGGAGATGAAAAGTAAGATTTTTGGAGAAAAAAATTGTGTTCAATTTTTATTAACGGATTAAAGTATTAGATACGATAGTTCAAAGCAATATATTTTAAAATATATATTAAGATTGAAGTACTATATCACCAAAAAGTTAAGGGGTCCAAGGCAAAAGTTGCAACGAAAGAAAAGCAAAATTTAAAACAATGTTTTAATCAATATATCATATGTTCATACAATAGAAGCACCGTGTGTATAAAAATAATAAATAATCTTTGATAAATTAAAAACAAGTTGGTTTGTTACAGAATCTGTCACTTACACCGCTTCCTGACAACATTTACGCTCAACATGTCTGCTCAACAGACAGGCGGACGGACGGACTGCACGATTATAAAACCGTCCACTTTTTACGTTATAAACGTAATGTGGAAGCTAAAAAACTTGTACGGCATTTTATACATTATAGCTTCAATACCAAATATAAACCTTAAAAGTTTTAAGTGGAAAGCCTTACCTGTAACTTTTACCAGGAGCAACAGTTATAGTGGTTTTGAACCTACTCGTTAGTTTAGTTTGGGTGATATATAAAGATCGACAGCACAAAATAAAACAATTTAGGAAAAGTTTTCTGCGGTTAGTAGACTATTTCGCAAGTGCAATTAAAACAAAATAAGATTTTTAAACGATTAATAAATCATGTGCGTTTGAAAAAGATGTATCACACATTTTTTTTGAAAAATGGTGCTGTAAACATGTTGTAATACAAATAACAAATGAATTGTAAAGCAACAGCAAGTGCTATTACTCATTAAACTGACTGCACTGAAGTTTAAGGTTAGGTTAGTATTGCATTATCGTCGAAATAGAGCTACACGAGGGCTATTGGCTACGGAACCAGTCTATTCAGAACCACTCAAGTGACGATCCGACACCTGAATACAGGGTGGTTATAAAGAGTGGTCTGTAGCTTGATTGAATAATCCGAATGCGACAAAAATTGAGACACTTACTAATCAAGAAGGAGGGGAAATTATGGAATCATAAAAAATGAACTCGTCCCTTGACCAGGGTCGTAAATTACGAGGCGTAATTGGCTGTGTTGGCTGTAATTGGCTACGCTCGTAATTTAGAACTCTGGTCAAGGGACGAGTTTCTTTTTTATGATTCATAAAAAAGAAACTCGTCTCTTGATCAGGCCTCCAAATTACGATGCGTAATTGCCTATGTTGGCCGTAATTGGCCATAATTGGCTACGCCTCGTAATTTAGAACCCTAGAAGGGTAATTCAGAATTTTTTAAATTAGAATTTAGAAATTTTTTATGATTCCATTATTTTCTCCCCTTCTTGATTAGTAAGTGTCTAAATTTTTGTTGCATTCGGATTATTCATTCAAGCTACAGACCACTCCGAATAGTGAGCGTTTTTTTTATAACCACCCTTTAGACACCCAACTCAACCGTTAAGAGTGACTTCGTACTCAGTGAGGGGACTTTGGAGCATATTTAGCTTGCACTCCTTCTACTCGGGGTAATATTCGTCGGGCAGTTTTGGCTGCTGTTATTTCGTCGATATCCGGTCCCGAAAATGGGACCTTCCGCTGGAGCATACTTAACATGAACTCCTGCCACTCGGGCCGATCCAGCGGCGTAGTGGTTAAGGCATTGGCCGCTGGAGCTGCTGGGTCCGGGTTCGAATCCCGTTCAGGCATGGATGTTTGTGTTTGTCGAGTATATGCGGAGTACGTGCTCGTAAAATCTATTGGGTCCGAAAGTCCTGTGGGCGGTCATTGCGCAGTTTCCCATGGGTACAGGTACCTGGAGAAAATTTCCCTCCCCTTCAGGGACATGTCTAAATTGCGGAGGTGGCGACAGATGGCAATATCTGTCATATGTGTATGTGTGTGTCTTGTGTTGTCCTACTTGACGATGGTTTATAAGCGGGTCCTTGCGACCAAGCACACAAGCCTGAAAATATATGTCTACCAACCAACCAATCCTTCAACTCGGGATATTATTCGTCGTGCAGTTTTGGCTGCGCGGGCCGTTTATAAGACGGCAGTTATTTCGTCGATGCCCGGACCCGAACCTGGGACCTTCAGAAAGCAAGGCAAGCGCCTTACTGACTGGGCTTCCCATCCATCTGAAGGAGTGGAGAGGAAAAACGTGTGACAATTAAAAAATTGTTCAAAATTTTTGCGTCAGATTGTGCTGTTACCCGAAAAGGCAATGAAAAAGAATCATAAAAGCAACAGTTCAAGTGTAAGTGGCACGTTAAACTTATTGTACCGAAACTTAAAGCGGATTTGATTCAATGTTTTTGGCCTCAATAAAATTAAAAACCGATTCTTCTCATCCGATTTTGATATATTGTCTTTCCGTTGCTGATGACCAACGTAAGTAATGGTTTCAACAAGCAACAAATCATTATTATTTCGGTATACAAATTGCATTTTACAATATCTATACATATTACAAAAAATCGTATTTTAACTCATCTTACTGAAAACTGACAATTGAAACTATGTCAAACTAAGTGGAAGGTTGCGTATCAATCAATAGTAGGGTTAAAAAATGAAATTATCATTAACACTGGTTTTACGCACATTAATTGAATTGTGAGAAGTATCACAGAAGTAATAATAGTTGCCTTGACTTCTTTATCCTTTCTTCTGGATAAATTAGAATAATTGTGAAATTGTACTTATTCTGTTTTAGGGACTAATAGAAGATCTGACCTTCTTAAAATAGAGGTCATGAACAATTTACCTAATTAATTCGTGGAATAATTATCACTTCAGAGATTACAGGAATTACGAAAAAGAGGAAATTACTGTTTGATTTTGTATTACAATGACAAATGCAATAAGAAATTATACTTTGAGTTCCAGTATTTGTCGTAAGATGTCATATTGAAAGTTGCCTTAATGAGTTGTTAAAGATAAAAGCAGGAAAACGAAACTTCAGGTTAATTAATCCAGACACTAGAATGAATGAGGGTTCGAGCCCCGGCTGAGTCGTCGGATTTTCTGGATGGGAAAATTCTGGGCACGCATGTCATATGATTATGTGGCATGTGTAAAAGATCCCAGGAGGGCCCATTTGGCCTGGGTGCTCTCGGCAAAATTAAATCTCGGCAAACTTTAACATTCACAGAGAGCTCAGATTCATTGTAATCTGTGCGTCAAAATCGGTAGCGAGAGTCGCCTAGATGGTGCCACAAAAATGGCTCTCAGTTCTGGGGAATGTGCCGAGTCTGCAAAGGCTTTACCGCCAATGTTGCAGCCCCATTAGAGAAAAAAAAATAATGAATGAAATGGGTGAACATGCATAGCCATTTTTTTCCAGTGAAATTGAAAAACACGGCATTTTTAAAGCAAACTTAATGGAGGAAATATTTATTGATATAATACAAAAAATTATTTTCATATTAAAGAATAAATTGAATTTTTAACAAATAAGGCGTGCCTTTGAGTACAGAGCACCAATTGTGGAGAATCGATTGAAGGCAGCAAAGTAATGAAAAATGGAAAGAACTACTTCTCCTGAAAATATTCTCAGTATCGGGAAAATTTTCGAGAACTTCATCGGTTCAAAATAGCTCCGAATACATGGTTTTCGAATTCGAGAACACACACGTTTTTTGAATATAAGTTCAATGCGTATTCTCATTTTGGATTGTGGACGCATCGTATCAGGAGTTTTCGACGCAACAGATGGCAGCACTAAAAAGCAATACTAGTAAATGGGTTGGTTGGTTGATATACATATATTTTCAGGCTTGTGTGCTTTCTCAGAGAGCCGCTTATAAACCTTCGTCAAATAAGACAGTCACAACACACACACTCACACTCACACGCACACATATACGTGACAGATGCTGTCATCTATCACGCGCCACCTCAACAATTTAGACGTGTCCCTGAAGGGGAGGGAAATAGTATCCAGGAACCTTACCCGTTGGAAACTGCGCAATGACCGCCCACAGGTCTTTCGGACCCAACATATTTAACGAGCACGTACTCCGCATATACTCGGTGAGTTTTCAGCGACCAGGTCTCGATCGCGGGACCTTCCGATCCGTAGATCGCTACACTGACCACAGGGCGCCTCACAGCCCTAGTGAATGGGTGTTTCAAAATTTTTGGTATTATACAAAAGAGCATTAAAAATAAATAAGTTTTGAATGTCGTAATAGTATAGAAATCATAAGAAAATATAGTATATATCAGAGGATATTGACATGATGATAACGTACATTGTACATCCGTACCCTCCTTCAAAAATCGGTAATATTTTGTCAATTCTTAAAAAAAAAAAAAATTTAGAAAAGTATAACACCAGAGACCAATCTTTCATACATTTTGTACGCCTGTCTATCCTGACATCTATCGATAGTTCTTCAATTCGAAATGTAAAAAAAATAACATTTTAAAAAGTTGCATCCATTTTTTTTTCATTTGTATTTTAATCAACACACACGCACATATAAATATCGATCAATATTATTTTAGAGGTAAACTATTTCAAGCCAAATGCAAAAATATACATGATGAACCATTATGAAAATAGCTCATTAAATTTTTCAGTATTTCTTCAGTAGTATACTGTTCTTCTCTGCGATCGAAACTTTTGATTTGTACATTTGATGCAGAAAACCTTCAAAACATATAAAAATCGTAGTCCAACCTCAACCTTGGCAAATAAAAGCTGCATCATGTGATGATGGTGGTTACTTAAATATCTCGTACGATGTATATATTGTCTTTTCTTTTGTGAAAGTGTGAATATATTAGGGGTATACCTATGAAATGACCTTATTTGAACAGATGGCACTGTACCCGGGTTAATAAAAGTGTGGAATCGTCCTACTAGCATTTTTTCAGACTACTTTTAACCTTCCACCTGCCAGGGGCATTAGTTACTGCTGTGTTTTTTTCATAGTCACTCTAGGCTTCAACGATGTCATGTTGCATGCCAACAAAGGGTCATTTGCGGGAAATTTTAATCCATTACTTTATTTTGAAAAAAACTGCTGCTAAAGCTTTTCAAATGCTTCAAAAAGCTTATGGAGACAATGGTCCATCTTAATCATTTTGGAAATGAGGGTTTGTTTGATTTAAAAAAGCTGATTTTGATGTGATAGACAAAGATAATTGAAAACTACCAAAAAGATTTAAAGATGAAGAATTGCAAACAATTTTGGATAAAAATCCAAAAATGTCGCGGGTACATATTTCAGAAATGTTAAATGTAACTCAGAAATGTATTAGTGAACGTTTTCATGCCTTGGGAATAATTTGCAAGGAAGGAAAATGGGTACTACATGCTTTAACAGAGTTACAGATGGAGAACAAAAAAGTCACTTGCGAGCAACTTTTGAATCGACATCAAGGAAAGTGTTTCCTGCATCGAATTGCCACAGGTGATGAAAAAGGGATATATTTTGACAATCCTGAACGAAAAAAATGTTGGTTGAATCCAGGGTAACGCTCAACATTGACTCTAAAGAGAAAATCGCTTTGAAAGAGACAGTTCCTTGTGCTTGGTAGGATCAAAAAGGCCTTCTTAAGTATGAGCTACTTAAACCTGGTGAAATAGTTACTTCTGATCAATATCAACAACAGTTGGTTGATTGGTTGGTTGATATACATATATTTTCAGGCTTGTGTGCTTGCTCAGAGAGCCGCTTATAAACCTTTGTCAAGTTTAACAGGCACAACACACTCACACTGACATGCACACATATACGTCCCAGCCAAAAAATTCTGCAGAATTGCTTCACAAAAAAACTTTAAAAAAAACTTCAAAAAAACTTCACAAATTCTGAAGGGATTTGAAACACTTAGTCTGCAGAATTGCTTCAAGAAAACTGCAGTTTTTTTGAAGTTTTCGTAAAGCAGTTTTTCAGAATATTTTGGCCTTTTTTTAAGAAAACGTGGTGCCATCTAGCGAAATGTAATTAAAATAAAAATTATAAATAAATAAATTATCGAACGAGTGGGCTGTTTTTTTGACCATTTTGGGAAGTAGGAGCGCGGGATTTGATCTGATGGGAATTGGGTCGCTGTCTAATGCCCTAACGACTGTGCCACGGAAACTTGTTATGAAGTTGGTTCTGTAAATATATGAGCAAACTATATTTTAGTTAGAAAATATTCTCGCTCGTCTGTTGCTTCAAAATAACTATTTTTTTAAAGTGCCGAAAATACTTTAGAATGGCTGTAGAATTGCTGCAAAAAAACTGCACATACACCTGTGGTCAATTTTTACATTTATATTGCTTCAAAATAACTGCAGTTTTCTTGAAGCAATTCTGAAGACTAAGTGTTTCAAATCCCTTCAGAATTTGTGAAGTTTTTTTAAAGTTTTTTTGTGAAGTTTTTTTAAAGTTTTTAAAGAAAGTCATAAAAAACCGCAGATATATCCATAGTCAGGCTTCACTTTTCTATTGCTTCAAAATAACTGCAGTTTTTCTGAAGCATTAAAAATGACTTTAGATTTGCTGCACAATTGCTACAGAAAAACTGCATAATCCCCATTCGATATACTTCAATTTTCTTTTGATTCAAAAAAACTACAGATTTCTTAAAGATGACTGCAAGATCGAATTTTTTTTGAAGCAATTCTGCAGAATTTTTTGGCTGGGGTGACAGATGCTGCCATCTATCACGCGCCACCTCCACAATTTAGACAGGTCCCTGAAGTGGAGGGAAATAGTCTCCAGGAACCTGTACCAGTGGGAAACTGCGCAATGACCGTCCACACGATTTAACGAGCACGTACTCCGCATATACTCGGTGGGTTTTCTGCGACCAGGACTCGATCGTGGGACCTTTCGATCCGGAGATCGAGACTCTGACCACAGGGCGCCCCACAACCTTGTTTATGTTTACTTTTGGTGTTTTCGTTTTTTTATAATTTGGACTTATTTATTACTTGATATGTGGTCCCGATGAGCATAATTCTTTTAATTGTAGTTAGTAGAGTAAGTAAATGCTGTTTTTTGCGCTGAGTTCAAATATTTAATGGTATACACAACAATTTTTAACAGACATTTTATACATTAATTAAAATAAACATTCTACAATTTGAAAAAAATCGTGAATTAACAAAAATATATTTTGTTTCTAGTATGGGGATTTTGACCCTGTCGGGTTTATGTAACAGACCCCGATTAAATGGTTCGAGCTACTTTAAAGTTTTTTTTTTCTATTTGAAAACTGTTAATACCTCCGTTAACTTAAATTTTTCACAAATTAAAAGTGTTTAAACGATTCGGTTAAAAAACAATCCATTCAGCGAAAACTACAACTACAGTACTGATTGTTGGAAAGCGAAACTTTACGTCACCCATTGATAACTTATCACCCTTTTTTTTTGTTTTTAAAAAATCATGTCGATGCCGGTTGGTTCAACGAAATACATACGATAGATAGCGGTTGTCAAGCAGTTTGAATACTGGCGTAAAATGTAACACATAGCTTGTTTACTGCTGTATTTACAACGAAAAAGATGGGTACCTACCCGAAATTGAGGGACTTGAGCTTCCTTCAATTTTTTTTTCGCCATCCTATCGGCGAACACTGGCAGATTCCTGTGATGAAAGATGATGACGTGTTGTGGAGCATTGTACTTGCCTACTTGAACTCTTTTGAGGAATCGAACAAAAGTGAACTCGATCGTCATTTTTCCAATCTACTCGGAAAAAAGGTAGGGAGAGGTATTAAAAAGAATGTCCAGAAATGTAATCCTTTTCTCTATAATAATGCTTGCTTTGGTAATGAAACCATAAACTATATAGTAGAAACCTTCCATGACAAGATAAATAATTACTGTAAAAACAACCCATTCTGTTTCTGGTCAAATGAAGACACCCTTTATAAGTGTCTCCAAGCCTCCTCCCTTTTGTTGGAATGCAATATTATACTTTGCAACGATTCAAACCGTTTCGTTCAATTGTTTCCCGATTTTCTGCCAAGGATTTACTCTGATATTGTAATCATCTTTGTAAACTATTCCTGTGATAATGTGCCAAGTTTTTCTTTTTGCATGTCGAATGAGTTGGGATATAGGAAGCAAAAGCAGGCGTTACAAGATATTCTTAAGAAAACACAATTTGCTGAAAGGAAACACAATCTAACACCTGTTATAAACACCATCTGTTCTCTTCCCGGTAAAAGTCAGAATTTTATAATTTCACTCTTGGAAAGTGATGTAGCTGAATATATTCCCTTGATTTACAAGTCTCCATATATTCTTTCAAAGTTACGGGATGCCGCATTTGAGACAGATCCTAAAATTGAAAACAGTGAAGGTAAAACTGCATTATTTTATGCATTGACAAAAAATGCATCCAATTTGCTGTATTTTTTATACGATCATGCTGTCAATGCTTGCTTTCAAACTAGTGGAATAGAGCGAACGGTTGATTCAGCAATTGTTGTAAATTTAATTGCAGTTAAAAATTTGTTAACTGACATGAAAGAAAAATTGGATGCGTCCAATTTAGACATCAACGTTAAAGACACTTCATTACGAAAATTAGATGAACTTTCTCGTTTCAACGATTTTCAAACTGAAGTATGCAGAAGCATAAACTTTGTCAGATCTACTTCACTTTCTGTAGCCAGTAATGTAAATGAGGCCAATGAACGAAGGAATATAATCCTGAATATTCTTTATTACTACGAAAAGTATTTTGAATGGAATAATGAAATTGGTCCTCATGAAGGGGAAATTGCACTCTTTCAAGATTTTTACAAGCATGTGGACTATTATGATAATCTCGACTTTTGTTCAGCGATAATGTTCTTTGACAATTCTTTTCTGTTAAAAGAAAGGCTAGAGCTTCCCCTAAATATGTACAAGAAAGTAGAATCAAAATTCTTTATTTTCATTTTTTGGAGAAAATATTTTTCATTTATTGTCGAGAAATCTCCACGTCTTCACCTAGTATCCCGTATGATAATATTCCAAGAGCGTTTAGCTTTAAAAAGTTGCCTTAGATCGTTCAAAAAAACCATAGAAAAGAAATATATTTCCGGCACCAATACAGTTTTTCAATTACCCAAAAGTGAAGTCAGAACTCTGAGGAACATACCGGAAATTTACGGCCAGTTCTTGGTTTTGAGGTTAAAACATTACTTCCACGCCGTTGCAAGCATAAATGTTATTGACTTTAAAGCTGTTCTCATTCTTGAAAGAACTCTTCAAGTAATTGGAGAATGCATAAAAGAAGGTGAAGAAGAAACAGACGAGTTAAATGGAGAAAATGTAGTTGAAGATAAAAATTTTAAATCAGTTCAGAAAGTATTTTCCTTAATAATACCTGAAGGACTTGTATCGATTTTAAGGCAAATTCGAAACGAATTCGTTCATCCAAAAGAGTTAATAAACTTCTGGTACCGAATTTCTGCAGAAGGGGACTATGAACTTTTTAATGTAATACGAAATGAAATTTTAACTCTTGAGGGAATTTTCAGTAATGTATTTTGTGCTCAAAAGTATGAAATGGAAAATTATGTGAGTTCACTTATTCAAATAGCCACTACTAATGCTAGAACAACACAAATTTCAGAACTTCACAAACTTAAATTAATGCAAATTTTATCAACAACTGATGGTGAATTTACTAATAAGGATAATTTCAAATACAATTGGAAAAGGTTGTTTGATGAACTATCTTCTTCTATGACCTCCTCTCTTAATAAAGAAGAAAACGTTATAAATAGAGGCTCAATATGGCAACTTAAGTACATATTTGATAATTCTTTTTGTGCATTAAAAAATGAAGTGATTTCTATGAAAAATATATGTTTTAACGTAAGTGAAAGTATTGATTATATGGATGAGTATTTTTTCTCGATTGAGTATATATTTTCTTATTTAATACTAAAGGATATGGATTTAAAACATGATCTTAAAAGAAAACTTGAAAACAAGCTGCAACAAAGAAAAGCTCTCTTCGTGAGTGCACTTGCAGCATACCCGCAAACATTTGATAACAAAGTATTTCACGAAAAAATTGTAGCCATTCTCTGTGATTATGAACAAATTAAAGAAGAAATATTTTTAACATCAAACTGCCAACCCAAGAAAAAGGTGCAATTTTCTTTTGAGCATGTCGAAAAGTTTAAAAAGATTTTGAAAGAAAAGTGTTATCTTAATGGAACAGAAAAGAAAACAATACTAAAGAGTATTCCAGAAGATATCAGAGAAACCTTAGAAACCAAATGTAAGGTTAAAAGGTTCTTGGAAAAGAAAGGATGTCTAGAACTGAACAAGGCGGAATTTGGCGAAGAAATTAATAAACTTCCATTGAAGCAAAGAGAAAAGCAAGAACTGTTAGACGATTTTGGTTTAGAAGATAGCAAAAATTCTCAAATTATCATTGATTCAGTGCTACGTAGTTACTATTCAGAACTGCAAGATGCTCTTTCTAAAAATGAGCTAAATAGTAAGAAACAATGGGAAGACATATGCAATGGCTTGAAACTGCCAGAACATTCTAGAACAATATTGAGTAAGTTAATCAAAGGGACTCGTAGGGAAGTTCAGGAACAAAGAATTCACTTCCTTAGAAATCGCATAAAAGAACTAAAAGCCATTTTAATCGATGAGGATGCATCCATCAAGAAACTATGGGAGTCAGCACTAAGCACAAGAAGAAAGTCGTATGTGCAAGAGCGGCTGGTCCACGTATACCTAAATGATCCCGGAACTCAGGCAGCTTTGGAAATGCTGCTATTCGATTGCATGATATTACTCGAGACTACGGACCTGAAGGACTTATTTCTCCAAAGTTCCGACTTCTATTAATTTAACTCATCGACGGACCGTACTCTATTAGACTATGCTAATTCTCCTTTGACAATGCAAGAAAACAACACCTCTTGAAATCACAATCTTTATTTTTAGTTGGCACACTAATTCTTCTCACACATCTCATTATTCATGCACAAATATAAGGAACACTAAGCAACTTATCATTACACCGACGGGAGAAAAGAAGGCCGACTGTAAAAAACCCATCACATAAGCGTTTCAATAACCACCAGAGGTCAACTCTGTTCACAAGACCTCGGTCAGCAATGGCTGCCAAAAAGCCACATCACACACTTCTTCAGAACTGGTTGCCATCGCAACAGTCACAGCATTTCAGTGGCCGCAGATATAGCGACCTCTAAGGTATTTTAAATTACGCGGCGCAAACATTCTCCCCCCGTTGCAATGTTATAAACATTCAACATATAAGCAATATAAATTTCACAAAATTTCAATAAAACAAGTTATAAAAGTCAATAAACAGAAAACTTCCTAGAACAATAAAATTCAAATACATAAACCATCAGCAAATCAAATATCAAACACATTTTAATCTAATATGGGTAGTAAACATACGCGGGAAATTGCTCTTTTATATACTCCAGTCTGGGTTTTTACCTTTACAACCCGCACCAAGTTATCATTACCACTATATAATTCCAAAATACGACCCAAAGGCCATCGAAAACTAGGTGTGCAATCTTCCACCAGAATTACCAGATCACCTACCTTTACATTCGCCTTTTGGAAGCGCCACTTGGTTCTTTGCTGCAACCCGCTCAAATAACTACGGTTCCACCTATTCCAGATTAGCTGGACCAAACGGGTCACTTTTTGCCACTTTTTTAAACAATTTTCATTGAACTTAGTTAAATCAGGTTCAACGATAGAATTAAGTGATCGGCCTATTAGAAAATGTGCCGGAGTTAAAACTTCAAGATCATCAATAGAACTCGATAAAGGGGTTAAGGGTCTGGAATTAAGCATTCCTTCAATCTGAACACTAACTGTCAGAAATTCCTCATAGGTTAACCTTGTCCCACTCACAATTCTCTTAAAATGATATTTAAAGGATTTTACGGCAGCCTCCCAAAGACCACCGAAGGAAGGTGCTCTCGGAGGAATAAACTTCCATTCGATTCCTTCAGCCGAAAGATAACCCGCTAGTTGTTCATCTGGTTTTTTCACTAGATTTAATAACCGTTTAATTTCGTTATTTGCGCCAACAAAATTTTTACCATTGTCAGAATACAGTTTAGCGCTTTTACCACGGCGGGCAAAAAACCTTTTTAAAGCCGCTATGAAAGCCTCAGAAGTTAGATCCGATACCATTTCCACATGAACGGATTTGGATACAAAGCACACAAAAATACATATAAAAACCTTATGAAAAATACCCTTCCTCTGGTTACGATATTTAATCATAAATGGGCCACAGAAGTCTACCCCAGTGCAATTAAACGGATAATCGGGAACTACCCTATCCCTGGGCAAGCTACCCATTAACTGTGATGTCACAGTTGGATTAGCCCTATAGCAGGCGATGCATTCATGCACTATTTTTCTGCAAATGGAACGACCGTTCAAAGGCCAAAATTTTTCCCTGACACAATGTAACAGTGCGGATGCACCAACATGCAAGTTTTTGGTATGAAAATACTTAATTATGCTGCTGGTCAGGGCATGACTATTTGGCAGAATAGCAGGATACTTTGCATCGTAGGACAAATCAGAATTTCCCAAACGTCCTCCTACCCTCAAAATACCATCTTGGTCTAAAAAGGGATTCAAACTTTTTAGCTTACTATTAGGCAGGACATTCCTCTGACACTGGATGTTCCTAATATCTGTTGGGAAACATTCATTTTGAACCATTTTAACCATGCATTTTTCTGCATTTCCTATCTCTGTGACACTAAGGGGGCCAGAAAACTTAACATTGGAATTTTTCAAATTATTTACAAATCTTAAACAATAGCACAAAATACGAAGAATTCTAATATAATTATTATTAATGCACAATAAATCAGACAATAAAGATAATTCACAATTTGTTGCAAGATAAGTCCTAGTCATAGGCATATCAGGTCCCAAAGTTACCTTCAGTTCACGAGAGTACTCGGAATCAGTCTCCATTGGCAACTCAGGTGTCCCACTGGACAATTTTCCTTCTCTGATAAACGGAGGTCCATTCCACCACAAATCAGCGTTCGGCAGACTAGCAGGTTCCAACCCACGGGAAATGATATCCGCAGGGTTGAGAGGCGACGGTACGTGGCACCACTGACAGCCCTCTGTCAGCCGTTGAACCTTAGATACGCGGTTGCCTATGAAGGTCTTCAGGCGATTTGCAGGTGTTTTCAACCAAGCAAGTGCAATTGTTGAATCGGTATGCAACATAACTCCGCTCATCTGACACCTCAGACAGGAACGGATTTTATCCATAAGCTGGGCAAGCAGAACACACGCACAGAGTTCTAATCGCGGAATTGAAAGCACTTGAATAGGTGACACTCTAGATTTACTCGCTATTATTGTAGATTTCACAACATCACTCGAATAGAAGCACTGCAAGTAAACGACAGCTCCATAGGCTGCCTCGGAGGCGTCGGCAAACCCTTGAATGAAGATTCTTGACGCGACGTCTGTGAAAACGTATCTGTCGATCCCAATGTCTTCAATACATTTCAGCGTGGCCACAAAACTATCCCATTCACTTGCGATGGGCTCAGGAAGCACATCATCCCAACCAAGTTGACTCTGCCACAGCCGTTGGAGAAGAATCTTCGCAAGTGTCACCATTGGACCCAGGAATCCGAGTGGGTCATACAGCCTGGCAATGACACTAAGCACCTCCCGTTTGGTGTATGAAGATTGCCTCGAAATGGACACCCTGAACACGAACTGGTCTTGAGAAGGTTTCCAGCAGATGCCCAGGGTCTTCACAGCCATCTCTGAGGTCTCCGAAAACGAGTGCTCGGTGTCTGATGACAGCGAGCTGTTCAAGAGCTCATTGGAATTCGAAGACCACTTGTGAAGGGACATTCCACACGTCTGCAAGGCATCGATCAGTTGACTCTGAAGGGCCCGGGCTGTCACCAAGTCAGGGGCTCCACTGACGACATCGTCCATATAGGAATCATGCAGCAGAACATCGGTAGCCAACGGGAATCTTAACTTCTCGTCACTGGCTAGTTGCTGTAATGTTCTTATGGCAAGAAATGGTGCACTGGTTGTGCCATAAGTAACAGTCTTCAGGCGGTAAGTTGAAGGCTCATCACTGGCTCTTGCCTTCCACACGATTCTTTGAAGATCTCGTTGACTTGGGTCAATCAGAATCTGTCTGTACATCTTCTGAATATCGGTGGTGAACGCAAACTTGTGTCTTCTGAACCGGGTAATTGTTTCGAAGACGTCCTCAGTTACCTCACCCTTCATAAGGATGTCGTTCAAGCTAGTACCTGATGTTGTTGGAGATGACGCATTAAAGACCACTCTGAGCTTCGTCGTGCTTTTCTCAGGACGAAGCACACCATGATGGGGAATGTAGTAATGTATGGAGGGTTCACTTGACTCCTCAACTTTTTCCATGTGCCCCAAGGCCTCGTACTCGTCCATGAAATCTTTGTACAACGTCAAGTAGTCTTGATCTCTGGACAACCGCTTCCACAGCGACTCGAGCCTTTTTAAGGCAATACCCTTTGATTGTCCCAAGCACGACGAATCTTTAGCCAAAGGCATCGACACCACAAATCGACCATCCTCATCTCTCTTATGAGTGCTCACAAAATGTTCTTCACACAACGAAGATTCTGTACATTTTGGCAGTTCCCCTTCAACACTTTCAACCTCCCAAAACTGCCTCAATGTCTTGTTCAAGTCCTCAAGAATCAGTCCACAATGAACACTACTCTCGAACTCTTGGTCTACAACACCACTTACCACGTAGCCAAATACGGTATTTTGTAACACCAGTTGCGAGTCCTGAGCCTGGAACTGACCTGGTTTCAACAATGAATAAAAAACCTCGGCACCCAATAGAACGTCAACAGCACCTGGAACACTGAAACCTGGATCTGCCAACGTAACAAATTCCGACAAATCCTCCTGCACATTAACTAACCTATTTGGGATCACATCGGTTATTTTGTTTACCACCAACATTGACAATTCCCTCATAAAACTTTTGCTCTTATTCGCAACCATTGTCTTAACACAACTAGAAATGGCCATTGTCGCATCGTTAACACACGAGACCACAGTGTTAATTTTTTGCATCTTTAACTGCAACCTCTCTGCGCAAGCTCTAGTGCACAGACAAGATTGAGAACCCACATCCAACAGGCACCGCACTTCAACCCACTCTGAATACCTATTCTTGACTAATGCACGAACAGTGCTTAACAGAACACTTTTTGTACGACTTCTTTCATAGCTTGTTGCAACAATTTGATGTTGAGGAACCATCTCCGGTTCTTCTCTCCTTGGTCTCTGGTTTGGAACGAAAGGAGCAGCACTTGCCCGCAACCCAGAATCTCTATTCTCTTCGCGGGGGTAATGAATCAACTGGTTATGGGGCTGGCCACAAAAACAGTTCCTATTTGATGGGCATTCTCGCAATTTGTGAGGCGATAGGCACCGGAAGCACAACCCATTCCGTTTGACTACATCTGATCTAGCCCAAACAGACAGCCTTTTAAACTGTGGACACGTATAAAGTGGATGGGTCACGTTATTTTTACAAATAACACATTCCGTACTTTTTGTTTGAGCCATGAACACTTTGGGCTTATCAGATCGCCAATTATTTCCTCTTTGCGTCTTATTTCCCATAAACCGTTTTGATTCTACCGGAGCATTCCTATTAATCGGTTCACTTTTTATTTTTGACGATAAGAAAATATCACATTCCCGTCCAAGCTGTTGAGGTCTGAAAAAGGTCTCGCCCTGCTTTACACCAATGTGAGTCATCAGATCTCGATCGAGGGTTTCGAAAATCTTATCCGACACGATAAGTTCGCAAAGGGACTTAAAATCACTTACATTGCGCAACTGGCAATAATAGGCAAACGCGGCGGTTAACCGAGAAGCAAAATGCACGTAAGTCTCGGAGGGTAATTTTTGAGCCTTTTTAAAATTACTAAGGCATTCTTGGGGGGTGGATTCGAACTCTTTCAATACTAAATCTTTAATTTTAGGATAGTTACACAAGTCTTCCTGGCTCACATACACCAACAAATTATTTATTCTTTCACCCAAAATGTTTAGCAAGATCTCGGCTTTAAGTTCGTCAGGCACATCTTTGGTCTGGAAGGCTTTTTCTAACGATTGAAAAAAGAGATTAAACGACTCTGAACTGGAGGGTATCGGGATTGTCAAGGTCTTAACACTTTTAATTAAACTTTCTAATTTATCCCTTGAGGAATTCAGATCCGATAGTTCCAAAGACTGAGAGGTATTTGGCGAGTCTTTTCTGGCATTTGCCAAATCGAGTTCTAATTTAAGCTGGGATATCTTTAATTTTTCTACCTCCTCTTCCCGTCTCTCCTTTTCCGAAGCCACAATTTCGTCAATGATGCCTTGGACTACATCGGGATTAGTTTTAAATATTGTACTCCCCTCAATTAGTTCTCGCAACCCAACAACTTTGACATTATCGGGTATCGTCAACCCCAACTCCTCCGCAATCAGCCGTAACTCATTCTTTCTTAATTTAGTACTCAAAGACATGATCAATTAATGCAAGTTAAAGAAAGGCAATTCCCAGCAACAATTTAACCCAAAAACCGTATATCCAAAAGATTTAATAAAATAAGTATCGGGGTTAGTTTTAAAACACTTTCACACACAAACACAACATTCAACTTAACGCGACTATTAAAAATTTCAGAACCGAAGAACCACAACACCTCAGTTAGCATATACAACTAACTGCTAAAAAACTCCACGCAACACCACACACACCTCAGCTAGCATAAAATCGCTAAAATCTTCAACTTAAAAACACAACAACACTCACCAAACAGTCGAAACTCGAAGACGCAACATTCACAAACTCTTAAAACACAGACTAAAATCCTTCCATAGGTAGCTCGGAACTTATCCTGGCTCGATCGGACCAAAATATTTCTCCAAAGTTCCGACTTCTATTAATTTAACTCATCGACGGACCGTACTCTATTAGACTATGCTAATTCTCCTTTGACAATGCAAGAAAACAACACCTCTTGAAATCACAATCTTTATTTTTAGTTGGCACACTAATTCTTCTCACACATCTCATTATTCATGCACAAATATAAGGAACACTAAGCAACTTATCATTACACCGACGGGAGAAAAGAAGGCCGACTGTAAAAAACCCATCACATAAGCGTTTCAATAACCACCAGAGGTCAACTCTGTTCACAAGACCTCGGTCAGCAATGGCTGCCAAAAAGCCACATCACACACTTCTTCAGAACTGGTTGCCATCGCAACAGTCACAGCATTTCAGTGGCCGCAGATATAGCGACCTCTAAGGTATTTTAAATTACGCGGCGCAAACAGGACTTGTGTCGCAAGACGACCAACCTCTTCAACGGAATCAACTTGAGAAACGTGCTGGCACATGGAAATCCCTTGCTGGAGTCTCTGGGCAGACTGCTGGACCCAAGAGACTTGCCTTCGGAGTTGGTGCGAAAAATGATCGACCTCATATCCGACCTTGACGTCATTGACTGCATGGTAGGCATTCTCGATAAAATAGGCCATGTATTTGAAACGTTTATTGAGTTCATGAATAGGGACGAAGATGATGGATGTAAAGAGATCCGGGAGAAAATTGCCAGCAGCCATAATTGGGAGCAGTATGCGAAATTGGTTCCTCGACAGCGAGGATCGACGACAGCGAGCCCATCTACCAACGAACCTACGGTATGTATTCCAGTGTATTTGTAGTCAGTCTCAAAAGTTTAGACAAAAAAATTAGTCACAAAAGTTTTGCCTGAAAAGGTTTGAACTAGTAGCAAATAATCGAGCATCGGCCAAACGTGCTTCGCAAAAAAGTACTGCGACATCGAGCCGACGCGTCGGAAAGGGATTGGCGATGTCCATCGCAGTGGCGGCTTTTCGTCCTTGGCAAGCGACCATTTGCTTATCATGTGCAATCACTTACCGAAAAATTTTGGTGGTCGGCAAGAGATCGAAAAGGGCAATCGGCAGCACATGGGGCCGATGTACAAAACACGACCTTTTGCCAATCGTCAGCGACTAGTTACCGCCCTTTTTGCTACCCCAAATGGTCGGTTATCGATCGATTTAATTTCACAAATCAACCGGTTTTTGTAGACGTCGGAGTGACAAGTTTGCGCGATACGTCTCCCCGATCTCGTAAAAAAAAACCCTATCAATCACTTGCCGACGAAATCGATGATTGGCCAACCATTCGCCGATTAGGCTTGCTGCCTGGGTGGTTGACAAAAGTGGTGAGAGTAAGGATCGAGGAGATATAAAAAAAATGATAATATCATGAACAAATAATAAATTATATTTGAATTAATAGTGAAAAGTATCCGAAAAATCGCTCTCAAAAATACAGAAAAGTACAAATGAATGCACGTTTAATGACCAAATTTCGCATTTTTATTGCTTGAATTATATTTATTTTTGATGTGATAAATTAAAAAACACGATACCTAAACACGTTGTCTATATTTTTGAGACAGATTTTTTGGGGACATTTTGCTATTAATGATAAAAACATATATAATTCCTTTACGATTCATTATATTTTTAATACCATTCTAATCCTTATTATCACCACTATTATCACCCAATACTTTTCAGTTAAATTATGTGAATCAAAATATTTTTTGCCTAAACTTTTGAGATGGGCTAGATAGTAATTATTAATCTATATACATAAAAGGCGACTTCTGTTTGTCTGTTTGTTTGTATAGGACGCAAAAACTTAAGAACCACGCAACAGATCGTCACGAAATTTGGCACAAAAATTCATGTCATCTCCAGAACAAACATAGGCTAAGAATTTTTTGAATCAGACCATTCCTTCTATCGTTCGCGAACGTTTAAGGGGAAAAGTACACCACTTTCGCTCAAATCCGATCATTTTTTCTCTTTCGTGATGCCATCAGGCAGAAAAATTTAAATAAAAATTTTTAGAAAACAATTTAAATTGAAAATGTTTAATTTATTTAATATTTGTTCATTGCCTTCAGAAACTAAATTAATAATTTGAAAAAATAGTTGGATATGTTTCAAGTTACGTAATCCTACCAGTCTCCATTCTATTATTTTATTGTGTATATATGATTTTAATTAATAATTTTTTAAAAGCATAGTTAAGCTTTTACGGAACTATGTTGTTTTTTGAAAGCTGCGCCTTACAGATGCATATTAGGGTTTCATGTCTTCCTTTTTGGCCAAATACTTTGCCAAACTCGCAAAATTATTACAAAAAAACGTGCAAAAGAGCATTTTTTTAATAGCTGGTTGGTTGTGCGATGGTCTTTGCGCCAGAGCTGAATGGGTGTAATGGTAGCTATATATTTTCCTCGCCAAATTTTTCAAACACGCCAAATGAGCTAAAATGTTTTTATTCGGAAAATTACTATGACATTATTCGTTAATTTTATAGCATTTTTTAAATTTTGAATTTTCAATGTAATATAAGTAGCGGGATTTTGTACTTTAATAACGAACGATATCAGCAACATAAGCTTATTAAAAAGCAAATAAACTTATAAAAAAAATGCAAATCGTTTGCTGTTTGCTGGAGTGGCTTATTTTTAATTCTTACTGATTATTTATTTACTTAAATATGTATTCTCTTTAATTTGAGCTTCTTATCAAAGGTATTTTTGAAATTAATCAGACGGAACGGTCGTTCCGCCCGCCAATCTCAAAATGACGCCAAGGGGTAAACGGCAGTTATGTATATATACAGAAAACATTTCGCTATGTTAACAGCGAAATTGATTTTATTTTCTACCAGGCAAACTAAACATCATGGAGCAATAAAAAAAATACAGTAGAGAGGTTTTGTGGACTACTTTAAATAAAAAAAAATTGGATATTCTAGAGCAAAAAGCAGCAGAGAAAAAAATTATGGAAATTTTCGAAAATGAAATCTTTCGAGCAGTTTTAGTCAAATTTTGACCTAATTTTAGAAGAGACCTACAGCCATTACTAGACCATGAATATCGAAGCTGTTTTTACTAAACGATTAAGAATGCCGCAATTCAGCCCCTTTCATAGGTTTGAAGTTTCAAAAATATCTCTTTCTATTTTTAATTAATTAAAATCTATATTACTATTGGCGGTATGAATGCGCGATAAACAAGCCGTCCTAGCGGCCAAGTACCTCAGGCCAAACGAGGTTTGCTATATTTTCATCAAAGAGCGTCAGAGTTCAAAAACACAACGAACAAGCCGCCATTACAGCTTTTAAATATATGATTAATCAAATATCTGAATCAACAGATTAAAAAAAAACTTTAGAATTCTAATTAATAAACGGAATGCGCCATTTAATTTTTTTGGCGTTTTAATTTAAAGAAAATATATCAACAACGATAATGGAATGAATGATAATGAAATAAATGTAAGCATTCATATTTGGTTGCCAGATTCAGTTCAAATTAATATTCAAACCTTTTAAACACTTTGCTTTTTCTATGAAGAGTAAGAAATAATATTTTTATAATTGCGTGAAAAAAAGCCGACTTTTACATTATAATTTCAATATCAGACGCGTTCACAAAGCTAGACTTTTTGAAACAGTGAAAAAAAGTACTTTTTTTCACCCAAAAGCAGTGAAAAAAAGACTTTGTCGCACTCTTTTTATAAGATGCCAACATTTCAAGTAAAATTTCGATTTGATAATACTCATAAAATCCAAAGATTTATCGATCTGCTGTATTTAAAAATATTAAGCGCGTGAATTATTTTTGAATCAATGATTTTTTTTTCACGCGATGGGAATATTTCTTAAGTCACGCCCTTCGAACTGCGAGTTCATTGGTTGCTTTCTTTGACAAAATGTTGAAACACGCTTATTGGTTTTTTATAGCGTCACGCGCTCCGAACTGCGAGTTCATTGGTTGTTTTCCTTGACATCTCTTAGTCTATCTTAGTCTAATTAGCACGTGAATTATTTTTGAACCAATGAGATTTGATTTTTTTCACGCAATTATAAAAAATAGTGTATGAAACACGTGCGAAAAGTAAACTTTTTAAAACACGTGTCTTTATTTCACTCGCTCGTACCTCGCTCGTGAAATAAAATCCACTTGTTTTAAAAAGCATTACTTTTCGCACTAGTTGCATAAATATCTATTTTTGGTTCGCGGAAATTATATAACTCTCAATAAACATTGAAATCTTGTCGTCAATTTTGTAGTCATATAGTGTCTGTGTATTTTATTATTTTTAAAAAAACTACTGATATCCCTCCAAAAAACTTCGTAAAAGTAAACAAACGCCAACCTAAAAAAAAAAAACATACATTTATTTTATAACAAAAAAAAAGTCATTACGAAAGTTGTAGCTAAAAAAGCCCTGATATAAAACGAATGCCAATCTCTTATTTAAAACTTCCTGGTCATAATTAATAGTATAATTTAAGTTTCGCTGCCATAAAAAAAACTTTGAGGTTGGTGCCCATCTTAATCCCCCTAAGAAAACTAAGTCACGCAAACGAACTTGAATTGCTACATCAAAATAACGAAGGATACTGCTAAAAATTTTTTTAACAAATATATAATCTTAATACATTTATATAAAGGTATAGAGGGTGGTTAAGATGGGGGGGGGGAAGGGGGCCAACCAGTCCAAGGGAAGACCAACCTCAAATATTTTGTTATTGCAGCGAAACTCAAATTATACTATTAATTATGATCAGGAAGTTTTAAATAAGTGATTGGTATCGTTTTATATCAGGGCTTTTTTAGCTACAACTTTCATAATGACTTTTTTTTTGTTATAAAATAAATGTTTTTTTTTTTTTTTTTGGGGGGGGGGGGGGGTTGGCGTTTGTTTACTTTTACGAAGTTTTTTGGAGGTATTAATCATTACTATATCCAAGATGGGTAATTAAATGGAAAAAATTACTGGGTAATCTTCATATCTTATGTAACTCAAATGAAAGAAAAATTAGTTAAATTGACTATTAAATTATTTTTTCACCTCTACCCGTGCAACGTCGGGTATAACAGCTAGTATTTAATAAAGAGCTAATATTAGGAAAATGTTGGCCAATTTTTTAATATTATTATTTTTTCCAATGTTTTAACTTACATTTCTTACTTAGTAACGCCTTTTTGCATTGGAACAGCATTGAAGCGAGCTCACTAACCAAAATACCACTACGGCTACATGTCCAGTAATGTGACGTCACAGTATTCCGTATTCCGTATTTAGATTATAGTAATAAATTAACCGTTCAAGGAAAACGTTCACCTTGTGCTTCTAACTTTCGGTTGATGACTCAAATATTTTTTTTTTCTTTGAGTCTCTAGATAGTGTTTTTATTTTGGTGGGCAGAGTCGTGACATCCTCGGCAATACGGCGACCCGCGCCCACCAACATCCTTATCCCGGTTACGGTGATGCTACGGCGAATTCCCTATTGGCTAAGTGGGCTTTGAATTGGCACTAAATAGCCTCAAGCAGTGAAAGGAAGCTTTAGCTACATCGCTAACACTACAGGCAGCCGTCACTTTTTCTGTACTAGAGTCCTTCCGATTACAACGCAAGCGGCCCGTCCGTGGCCGAGTGGTTAAGGCATCCGCCTCAGGACTCAGTCTTCTCAGGAGTGCGGGGGTTCGAATCCCACCTACAGCATGTCATCCTATAAATCGGATATCTGTACTGGGAAAGAGTATAAAATCCAACTCGTGACGGTTAGGGCCCGAGTATACTGCGACAGACGTGCTCGTTAAATCTGTGGAGTCCAAAGTCAAGACGGAGTCAGCGTACGATGTCGTTCATAGTTCCGTTGGGTGCCCGCTCAGGTGTCGACCTCGTCACTTGACAGAGGTTCTAAATTACGAGGCGTTATTGGCTGAGTTAAAGCTCCTAATGGAGGCTAGAAATAGGCCAGCCGGAAACTATTATTTTCTTCCACCTTACTTGGGTTTGGAATGCAATTGCGATCAACCTCACAACAGCCTCATTAGCCTCAAACAAGGTACGTTTAGATCAGCGACACTTTTTTTCCTAGAGAGCCATGCTAGGGGGTAGGGGAAGAAACTTCTTTCGGAGCTTGCGTTGTAATCGAAAGGACCATAGTACAAGTCGACCATAAGTAAATCTATTTTTCTCTATTACAGGGTGGCAACGCCGAAGTCAGTAGCAATGATGTACCAGGTCCAAGCGAGCCAGAGCCTCTAGCCTAGATTTCCGGTGAAAATGATCGACAATTAAACACGTAATTGAAGGTATGTACATCATTTTATTCTCTTGCCATTTAAACTCTGTTTTGTTTGTCGTAATGATATGTTTTAAACTTGTTCTGGCTGAGTGGTTAAGGCATCAGCCTCAGGTTGCAAACTTCTCAGGTTCGAATCTCACCTACTGCCAGTCATCCTATAAATCGGATATCTGTACTGAAAAGAGTGGAAAAATCCAACTCGTGACTGATGGGCCAGAGTGCACAGGGACAGACGTGCTCATTAAATTTGTGGAGTCCAAAGTCGCGACGGCGTCAGCGTACGATGTCGTTCGAAGTTCGTTTGGGTGCCCGCTGAGGTGTCACTTGACCAGGGTTCTAAATTACGAGGAGTTATTGGCTGTGTTAAAGCTCCTAAAGGAGGCTAGAAATAGGCAGCTAAAAATTATTACATTACCATTACTAAACATGTTCTATTTGAGGGGGGGGGGCATGAATAAATCACATGATGCTTCTATGGGGGGGCGAGATAATTTTCGAGCCGATTATCACGTAATTTTACCCCGCAAAAAATCAACGTAAAATTTTTCAAGAAAATGGAATTAAAAGAAGGGAAAATGGACTTCACACAGAAATGTTAGACCAAATGTGATTCTTAAGTTCTTTCTCACCATCATCAGATGATGCAGCTTGTATTTGGACCATCCGAGTTTGGGTTGGACGTTTAATTAGTATAAGCGTTTTGAAGTTTCCGGGTATCAAGTACTTAATCAAAAATTTCGATATAAAAAGTTTCGAATACACATTTGAAAAAACGTAAAAGCTCTCACTTGCTTATATGAGGTTAGGTTAGGTTAGGATTGACTTATCGTCGCACAAGAGCTACACAAGGGCTATTGGCGTCGGGAACAAATTTTAGAACCACAGTCAGGTGACGAGCCAACACCTGAATAGGCACCCAACGCATCCGTTAAGGGGGTATAGGACACAAAATCTTAAAAAAAAATATTATCTTAAAAAATAACGCAAATATTTGGAATAATATAACACAAAAAAATCTTTTTATATCTGCAGTAGAACGTGAGATATGTAGCTTTTTGTGTCATGACATCTGTGTTGGCCAACCACGTTTATAACTTTTGCTTCCTCGTAATATTTGATGGGAATAACATTATCGAATCCTTAGTTGTTCGGGCGGTTTGGAGCGCTTCAGTAAGGAAAGGGATAAACTTCAAAGCTGTTTTTCTCTTTGACCGTGTTTTCGATGATAAATTGATATAAGTCAAAATCTACTGCCCATAGAGTGTTAAAATTTTCCACACATTTTTCAAACATATATCTTTAATTTGTCTTTAGGGATTAGTTGTAAATAATTAATTTTTTATTTATTCATTTTTAAAATAAAAGTGAACCTGTGAAATTATTAGAAACAATCTCAATATTATTTTTAAAAAAAACTATGGCAAATAACAAAAATCGGTAAAGACAGTTTGTTAAATACATTTTCCTGTTTATAAAAATGCTAAATTTTTGTTTGTCAATAAATAATTTTTTGACTTATAGCAAAAATAAGAAACATCACTTTTTGACACATTTTATTTTTTTAAATAAAAAATAATGATAATTTAAAACCTTTGACTGTCTAAAAGTGTAAGTATATTTAGTATACATTTATGGAAAAAAAATTTATTGATATCAGCAATATTAAAAAAAAAATTAAAAGTGTCCAATGCCTCCTTAAGGGCGACATCGTACGCAGCGTTAGGACTCTGAAGGATATTTAACGAGCACTCCCTTACACGGGGTATTATTCGTCGGACATTTTTGTCTACACGGACCGGTTACAGGTCGGCATTTATTTGGCGATGCCCGGACCCGAACCTGGGACCTTTCGCATGCTAGGCGATTGCCTAACCGACTGGGCTCCCCAGCCCCCGACAACCATTAAAGAGCGTCATCGTATGCAGCATTGAGTATAAGAAGCATATGTAACGTGCACTCCCTCTACATTATTCGTCGGACATTTTTGGGCTGCACGGATCGTCTATAGGTCGGCAGTTATTTTGGCTATGCCCGGACCCAAACCTGGTACCTTCCATTTGCAAAGTGAATAGGTTTACCGACAGTAAAGCCATTCACCTTGCAAATGGAAAGCCTGATGCCCACCCCCCAGTCCGATTTTTAAAAAAATCTAGAAAAGTATAAAATATAGTCTAACAGCATAAGCTTTTTTTGTAAGTCTATACTACAGTGCTCAAAATAATTAGGGGAATTCATGGTTTAAACCATTTCGCCCCCAATGATTCCATTTAGTATTATCAGTTTCCGATATTTTTTTCTCACTAAGTTGAACTTGTACTTATTTATCGTTAGATGGAAGAATCATGTCTTTTGAAGAATTAAATAATGTTTGTTTTAATTAAATGAAAATATGAAAAACATGGTAAAAATAAAATTCAGTCCAAAAAACTTTTATGAAATAAATTGATTCTAAATTCTTCACTCTTTTGCATTCTTAAAAGTCTAAACTTTTGATTTTACCTTTGTTTTACAATTAAAATTTTGAAAAAATTACTGATACAATTTATTCAAAAGTCCCGATTCCCATTTTTTGCCCCTTAAATTTAAGTTAAAAATTTAAGATTTGTTTCTCTGTTTTTTACCATTTCAGTCTGGATGCATAAGGAATCTACTTCACAAATTTAAGATTTTTATAATATAAAATAAGAAGTCGGAACTGGACGGTTAAACAAAGTTCGCAAATTGCTCCCCTAATTGTTTTGAGCAGTGTATAAGAACTTAAGGGGTAATGGCCGCACTGGACCGAGGGTCTACAAAGCTAAGTGCATCAGTGTTAATCCAGTAGGAGAAACAAGTATTTTCTCTGCCTCATTTCTCCGGCTGCAGTGAACATTCTTACAAATGACTTTTTTTTTGTGATAAAGGTAGCTGACTTATAAGTCCCGGCAATCCCACTTTTTGAAATAGGTTCGAATATGTTTTTTTTTTAATTTCCAATTTTACAAAAAGTGCTCGAAGCAATTTTAAAAAGTAGGATTATAGAGACGTGAAAGTTACCTACATTTATTATTCAAAAGAAACGTTTGTAAAAATATTCACTATAGAGAAATGTGGCAGAGACAAAAGTTTTTTAAACATATTGGATTAACACTGAGGCACTTGAGTTTGGAGACCCCTCAACCAGCGTGCCCATTCCCCCTTAAGTGAGTATCAAAGTAGCAGGAAAGTAGGCTATTCAAATTCTTTAAGATGTAAATGGCCCAATCCTAGTATTATATTTAATATTATTTTTGACACTATAGTATACTAATACTTTTTTAATAATGAGTAAACGATTTTGAAAATGATGGAGTTAATGATAAAATAATCCTTACAACAATAATGCATACAGTATTACAAACGATATCGTAAATCAATGGTTCATTGAGAAATTGCTTGTTATGTGTTTTTAGAACTAGGTTAATTTTGTTAAGGCAAAAGGAACAAAAATAAAGGATTATTTAAAAGCTAATTTTAGTAGGATGCGAGTCTTAATAGAACCTTAAAAATGATTTCTCTTTTTAAATGCATGTACAAATAATTCATTTTTTTTACTTTTAGGTATTCGAGAATTTATGCTGCTCTACTTTCAAGTCTAAACACGACTGAACTTCATCCTTTTAATTATTTCATTTCTGGACTATAAGCTTAATTAAAGATCTACTTATTTGTGTATATGATTGCATACTGAAACGTTTATATATAATAAGAATTTTTTTCTTAGAATTAATGTACTTGAATTCATTAATTCTTCATCAGTATTATAGAATGGGGGTAATGTTTAAAAAAAACATCCAATTATTTTTATGTGTTAACGCTGAATGGTTGAAATTTATAGAGATTGCAATTGAAGAAAATTAAAATTATTTGTATATTATTTAAAATTGAAAGTGCTTTAAGGTAGGCGAATACCCAAAATTCTAAAATTTTTACTATTATCTGTGCCATGAACCTCTAACATCTGGTGTAAATATACGAGTTTTTTTTTAAATGTCCAACTGTAAGTTAATCGAAAAAAAATCCTTTTTTGTAGTTAATTTATAACATTTTTCTTAATAATTTTTTTCTTGTAATTTGTATGTAACTCTAGAGGGTCATTGCATGTATCAGTTCAAAACAAAGAATTTAACGCATAATAAATGTTCATAGGATGAAAATTCAATGTGGTAGACTTGTTGGCATAAACCTCTTTTTTTAGTAGAAAAACACCGTTTAAAATAAATAAAATATATTTAAATAAAAACAAAAGTCTAAATAGTATTATTCATTATATTTGAAAGCACTATGCCAAATTTGGAAAAGATGAAAGTAATAGTAAAAATTTTGGAATTTTGGGAAATTTTGGGTATTCGCCTACCTTAGTTGTATTACAATCGTGTTAATTTAAAAGAAATCTCTAGAAGTGAAATTCATTAATTTTGTCTTCACATATTTGTTGTAAATTCATTTTAAATGGTACTCATGCTCTTTTTACTAGAGGAGAATAATGAAGAATATTGGAAATGTAATTCATATTGGAGAATATTGAAAATGTAATTCATAAAAAAATTAAACTGTGTAATTTATAACTCTAATTTGTTTTTCAGATAATAAAAAGAGTACTATTACATTGTGCTTGTTTTTTTTTTTTTTAAATTTGTAACTCGAAAGGCGGCTAGCTACATTTATAATAAAAATATATCTTAAGAGTCCAAAATAGATTAGGAAACTGTTTTACTCGTAAGGGCAGAAACAAAATAAAAAACAAACCAAATAATAACCATAGACCAAAAACAAAACTCAATAGAAATATTACTTTCTTAAAATAGAAAAATTCGCTTAATGTTTTCGGACATGTTAAAACCCAAATTACAATTGATATGACCTTAGTGGACGAACGTGCTAAGCCACATTTTTGAAAAAGAAGTGAGATTTTGCTTCATTGTGCATGCCATTCCTTTCTTTAAGGATAACTCGGCCGCGCAACGGTTAGGGAGCTCTAGCCTTTGGAGCCCCTGGGTTCGAGTTAGAATCCCGATTAGGCATGGATGTTTGTGTTTGTCCCGAGTTCATACGGAGTACGTGCTTGCGAAATCTGTTGGGTCCGAAAGTCCTGTGGGCGGTCAGGCGCAATTTCCTAAAGGAACAGATCTCTGGAGACTACTTCCCTCTCCTTCAGGGACGTGTGTAAATTGTGGAGGTGGCGCACGATAGATGACAGCATCTGCCGCGTATGTGTGTGTTATGTCTGTCTTAATTGACGAAGGTTTATAAGCGGGTCTCTGACCAAGCACACAAGCCGGGAAATTTATGTCTACCAACTAATTAAGGATAACAAGATTCCCCCTTTCCATAAATTTTAAGTTAAGTATATTTTTTTACCTTTCGCAAGCGCCATTTTTGACGTATCTCATTTTCAAATATTTATCACTTAGCACGTTCTTCTTCTAAGCTGCCGCATCGGTGGCTCAATCGTTAGGATGCTGGCCATTGGAGCTGCTGTGGTCGGGTTCGAATCCCGGTCTGGCATGGATGTTTGTGACCGTCAATAAATGTTGTTATTTGTCTATGTGTTTGCGTTTTCCTCTCTTTGTGTGTCTCTTGTGCTCGTAAAAACTATTTCTGTACAATAGCTTTCTTTATACAACAGCTTTCCAAATCAACACATTTAATACCGTAAGATCCCTAATACCTAAGGACACGAGTTAATGTAAGCAACACTTGCTGAAAGAGAAATCAGAGGGAAAAAAAGCTCTTTATCCTTCCATTTGAATTCCATTCCATGCATCTTCGTAGTGGAGATAAATTTTGGACTTTTACTTACGATAATTTCATGAGTGTGCCATGAATATCATTTATCCAGTAAAACATTAAACCTACGACACACCTGTGGCTTAAAAAAAAAGACCATGCAAAAACGGATCATCGATGACGGAGAAAAATCATTATACATGATATATTTGCGGAAACGTGATACACACTGCTCCAGAAGCCCATATCGGTGAATATTCATTAAATAGTTAACAGGACGACACTTGTGTACGACCTAGAATCGACATAGACGTTCCTCACATTTAATAATCAGTCGTCAATGGACCCAGCTTTAAAGGTTAAAACTATGTCGTAGATTTGATGTTTTACTGGATTTTCGATATTCATGGTGCACTCGTAAAATTGTCGCAAGTGAAAATCCAAAATTCATCTCCATCTCGGAGATGCATGAAATGGCATTCAAATGGAATGATCTTTTTATCCCTCTGATTTCTTTTTCAGTTTGTCTTTTAGTTTCTTTTAGTAAGTGTTGCTTACATTACTCATGTCTTTGCGTATTGGGGCTCTTACGGTATTCAATGTGTTGATTCGGAAAGCTTTTGTACAAAGTTTTATTGAAAAAACCGTATCGTCCTTAGCAATTGTCCACCAGTGCATATGTACCTACCATATCATTCAACTGAGCTCTTCAGTTGTGCTATCATTGGGGAATGTACACAATCCGAACCTTTACACCAAAACTTTCCATCGCAAATCTGTTTCTGTAGAAGACTTTCCACTGATGCACAAGCTATCATAAGACACAGAAAGCAATACAAGAAGAAATTTCGAAATTCGCTTAAAGAAGTGATAACGAGACCTAAGTAAATGAATGTGTGTAAAATACGTATATAAACATATTATTAAAGAAAGTCATAAAATGACAACAAATGGATTAATTTTTACGGAAAATAAATTTCAAATTGGAAAACTTTTCGCATCATTTGGCGAATAAAATAAAATTTAAATAGTGAAAATATTTTTTTATGAAACATGCAATAAAGCATAATATGGATACAACATAAAAGGATATATTTAGGGTTATCATCTTGGATTTAATTTCAAACTGTAGGATTTTAAAACATTGATATCTATGATAAATTCAATAGGCTGAACATTTATGACGTTATAAGCGAGTTGTCGTTGAAACCGAGGTCTGACAGCATAAAACGTAACTCATTTTATAATACAACAATTAAAATTACAAAAATGAAGTTTTAAGTTTCAAAGCTTTGTTAACTTTTAACAATGCAGTTGAAACCAAGACAACAATGTTTTAGAGTTTAATCGTTGTAGTTGTTGAAGATTCCGAAAATGGAAACGCATATTCTTAATCGTGATTTTAAAACCAGTAAATTTAGCAAATTAGCTAGATTTAGGCAGTGGATTAGGTAAGTATTCGAGTTTATACTTTGAAAACGAAAGATAATGGTATATTTTTGATTTATATCAGGCTGGTGAAGCCTTCAAACCGCCTTCAATACAGTTCACTACATCAGAACTACGTTTCTATGTAATTCAACAATACTTTAAGTTCGACTTATGCTAGAATGAAATTCATAAAGATTTAAGAAATTAGTGTAACATTTTGACGTTTCTTCAAGTTTTACTCTAATTTGAATACTTAATAAAAAAGACCTTCGTATAGCTGGTGCCAGTATCTTATATATGAATTATATGACATATAAATATTATTATGAAGACTTTTCGAAACTTTTATAGAAAAAATGAGACAATACACATTTACAATTTTTTTGTTACAAATGTTACAAGTTCAAACGAAAAACTGAAGCTCATTTTCTCGTTTCTATCTTTTTGTCACCTAGTACGTTTTCCAATTCAATTACTTATCTAAGGTTTCAACTCAAAATGTAATATTTACTGTTTGAAAACACATTTTTAAAATTTTGTTAAAAGGAAAATTTGGGGGAAAGACGCTAACCAACCGAATACGTACGAGGGCACACATCGTATAATCGTATAACTTAATTTTATGAAATATTTAACTATCCTTATGTTGATTCGTGTGTGTCAGAATACTTATTTGTTTTTCTTTTACAGAAATCTATTCACATGCCGCAAAAACCGTCATCGACTTCCGTCGAAGTCATTAAAAAGGATGGCGAGTTCAAGGAAGACCCGCAGGTTCATCCACGAGACCAACTAACTTTGGATGAAATTCTTAGGAGGGAGGAGTTAAAGGAAGACCCGCAGGTTCATCCACAAGACCAACTAACTTTGGATGAAATTCTCAGGAAGGAGGAGCTTGAAAAAGAGCAAAAGCCCAAACCACAGAAGGGCCAAGTCGAACCTCCGATCTCAGCTGAAGCAGGCGCTGGCGACGTGGCCACCATCCCAAGCTCATCCTTGCCGCCAGGCTACGCAAACAAAGACTTTGTGTCCTGCTACGCAAACTCAGTTTGTCAATGCATTTTTAGCTTCGACCAAATTACGACATGCATCGGTCAAGATCCTTCGGTCGGCAAAGCCCCTTCAAGAGCTGTGCCAGAAACACGCACAGCCCAAGGGGGCGCTCATGGACACCCGCGAGCTGAGGAGGGAAGCTGGCCGCCCCTTCTCAGACAGAGAACAACAAGACGCGGAGGAATTCTTCTCTGTATTGCTGAACCAAAACGAATCCCTGAAAGCCCTGACCACCAACATCGTCTCCAGTACAAGAAAGTGCCTGAATCCGTCCTGCAGTCACGAAATAACTACAGGGGACCTCGTCACTTGCTTCCGTTTGGGCACCGATCAATCCACCGTCCACATCAAAGAACTTGTCAAAGAATGCAGCAAGTGGGAGTGCCTGGGTGACGAAGTGCGCTGCCCTCTGTGCGACAACTCGTGCGCCCATCACTCCGAAGTGGAAGTCCCCGCCGAAATATTGGTGTGCCAGTTAATGCTCTGGACGGACAAGGGACACAAAAAGAACATCAAAGTTAAAGGAATTCCAGATACCATCCTCAAATTGAAAGACAACAATTACCAACTTCAAGCAGCGGTGTTCCATCACAGCGAAAGTTCACGGAGTGGCCATTACACCGCCATTCGAATATACCCCAAAGGTCAATGGATTAAAATGGATGACACCAAAGTGTCCGTCAAGAAAAAATGGCCACTAGGTACAACCCCATACCTTTTATTTTACAAAAGAATGTGAAGAGACATATGAATTGGTCAACAACAAAATGGAACTTGTATGTCTTGTGAGTGATACACAAAACAAAGACGAAATATATTGTGCTGACAAGTGGAGTCTCTCAAGCTTCTAAAGACTGAAATGGAACCTGGGAAGATAGTATTTCCGAGTCATCAACCTAAAGACAGATATCAAGTCTCCGAAACCTGTATTCAAACAAGAAATTCTCCTTTTTCCAATGGGCCAGTAATGACAAGTGGAGTCTCTCAAGCTTCTACAGACTGAAATGGAACCTGGGAAGATAGTATTTCCGAGTCATCTACCTAAAGACAGATATCAAGTCTCCGAAACCTGGATTCAAGCAAGAAATTCTCCAATTTAAAGTGGACGAGTGCTGACAAGTGGAGCCTCTAATGACTGAAATTATACCTGTGAAGATAGAATTCCCGAGTCATCAGCCTAAAGACTTTTTTAAGGTGGGGCTGGGGAGCCCAGTCGGTTAGGCACTCGCCTAGCATGCGAAAGGTCCCAGATTTGGGTCCGGGCATCGCCAAAATTACTGCCGACCTATAAACGGTCCGTGCAGCCAAAAATGTCCGACGAATACGGCCGTGTACGGGAGTACACGTTAAATATCCTTCAAAATACTAACGCTGCGTGTGATGTCACCGAGTCATCAACCTAAAGACAGATATCAAGTCTCCGAAACCTGGATTCAAACAAGAAATTCTTCATTTTAAAATGGACGAGTGCTGACAAGTGGAGCCTCTCAAGCCTCTAATGACTGAAATTATACCTGTGAAGATAGTATTCCCGAGTCATCAGCCTAAAGACAGATTTCAAGTGGGGCTGGGGAGCCCAGTCGGTTAGGCACTCGCCTAGCATGCGAAAGGTCCCATGTTCGGGTCCGAGCATCGCCAAAATTACTGCCGACCTATAAACGGTCCGTGCAGCCAAAAATGTCCGACGAATAATACCCCGTGTACGGGAGTACACGTTAAATATCCTTCAAAATATTAACGCTGCGTGTGATGTCACCGAGTCATCAACCTAAAGGCAGATATCAAGTCTCCGAAACCTGGATTCCAACAAGAAATTCTCCATTTTAAAATGGACGAGTGCTGACAAGTGGAGCCTATAATGACTGAAATTATACCTGTGAAGATAGTATTCCCGAGTCATCAGCCTAAAGACAGATTTCAAGTGGGGCTGGGGAGCCCAGTCGGTTAGGCACTCGCCTAGCATACGAAAGGTCCCATGTTCGGGTCCGAGCATCGCCAAAATTACTGCCGACCTATAAACGGTCCGTGCAGCCAAAAATGTCCGACGAATAATACCCCGTGTACGGGAGTACACGTTAAATATCCTTCACGTTAAAAGCCTAAACTTATTTAAAGCCTCTAAAAAACCTGGATTCAAAAAGAGGCCGTGCGCGATCGGCTTTAGTCTTATTCCGAAAAGTTGCAACCAACCAAAGGTCTTTAGCGTTTATGGAATGGAAATTTTGCATTGAATAGGAAATAGGCCTCTTGGGGAACCCTGCCTAAAAGAGGGTAACGCATCCATGAACAGTACCCCTTGGGTGATGTGGAAAGCTGTTCACGCTCTTTAAAAATAAAAAACAAGAAGTTCTGAAAGAACTAAAATAGCCTATTTTCCTGTTACTTAAATAATGAAATTCTTATGGGGAAACAACTAGGTTCGTAACTGTAAGTGTCATCTACAAAAGTTTCTATATAAATTTATACACATTAGAATAAATTTCACTAAACACAGCATCCAGCTATATTTTAAACTTCTTAAAGATAAAATTAACTATTTTCATTAATTTTCTGTCGCAAATAAAATTAATATTGCTTATCGTTTGCTTGATTTATTTGTAGTTCTACGAATAATTAAATATTTATTTCTAGCAAAAAACATGAAACTACTCCAAAATGCTGCTAAAGTAAGAATTGTAAATTAAAACTAATCAAGATATACGCAAAAAATACGCCTTACCAACTTACTTAGTAAGCAAAACAGAGTTTGTAGTATAAACAATCCAAAAATTGCCTTCCTGACGTCATTCCAAACGGATTTATAACCGAAATAAATTTTGCTTCAAATAATATTTTAAATAAATAAAGTTTCTCTCGAAAAATTTAATTTCAATGCTATTTCAATGGGAAATTCGTCGACAAATAGTCGATTTATGTCCATCCGATCTTACAGACAGTCGGACAAAAAATATGAAAGTTGGGTCTCCGAGGTCATAACTTTCTAACAAAATTATATATATATATATATATATATATATATATATATATATATAATATATATATATATATATATATATATATATATATATATATATATATTCAATATCGGATGGTTAGAACCGATTTTGGAAGGGGGATACGGACAGACGGACGGACATCGACCGCATGTCAATACCGCAATCATTATTAAAAAAAACGCAATTTTAAAAAAAATTTTAAAAAATTAGCTAAAAATTAAATTAGTTATCTTATTCTTTGAAATAAAGTTAACATTCCTTCCCGTTTGAATTTACTTCAGAGAGTTAAGAAAAAAATTGGGCTAAGTATATATGAATATCAGAGAAGTTTAAGTTTATGTCATTCCGAAAAATTTACAATTCTCCAATCCTTCTCGACTATAAAACGCGAGTTCAATTCAACCACTCTTAACCTCTTAAGCCTCGAGCAAAATGCTACATGTATATTTTTAATCTAAACATACTTTTCATACAAATATATATGCTAAAAAAAGTATGTTTTTCAAAGAATTTTTTTTAAAAAATATGTTTAATAGCTACTTAGAGACACGCCTGGAACTCTAAAAATAAACATATTTTTTTAGTTATAATTGCAACAAAAAAGTCTTTATCACTTATTTGTAGTAAACAGATTATTTTAAAAGTGTTTTTAATGAAAATTATCGTATTGACCCTCGCTCACCTTCATTTTTTATAGAAATAAATGATTGATACCTGTAATCAAAGGCTGACAACTGATAATTGGATTTTCTTCAATCGGACCAGGTCAATTTCTAAACTAATTAACTTGTTAATTGTTTGTGGGGAGGTTTTAAAAAAATGTCCCCAAATAGGTGCCAGGTAGCAAGAGGTTAATGATACTCCAGTTTCACATTGGAACATTGGCTGTAGCCCTTTTCAAAGAGCCAATAACAATACCAATAACGATGACAACAGCAACAATAACAATTAAATTATAAGGGTGGTTTATACTTCATAAGTATGCTAAGAGATGGCGTCATGAGCTATATCTGAGGTGCACTTTAATCGTTAAGAGGAAACATCATACCAGGGGCAAAAAAACTTTTTAATCAAAAGCGTGATGAAAAAATATTGGTAAACTGCAAAATTTTATACTTTTCACAGGAAATCAATAATAAAGTAGATAAAAGTAATTCATATGTTCCCTAAGCTAAAATTTCAACTTCTAAAAAAGCCGGCGATGCCAAAAGTGGATCAGTCATTTTATGATCATAGCTGTATAAATTGTCAGTTTCATAAACTATGAAAAGGACTCGCTCGCCTAGCATGCGAAAGGTCTCAGGTTCAGGTCTGGGCATAACCAAAATAACTGCCAACCTATAAACGGGCCCGTGCAGCCAAAAAATGTCCGACGAATAATACCCCGTGCAAGGGAGTGCACATTAAATATCCTTCAAAGTCCTAACGCTGCGCACGATGTTGCCCTTAACGGTTGCGTTGGGTGTCTATTTAAGTGTCTGCTCGTCACTCGACTGTGGTTCTAAAATACGATGCCCGTCGCAAATAGCACTCATGTAGCTTTAGTGCGACGATAATTCAAAACCTAAACTAAACAAGGAAAAAAACAAGTCAATTAAAGATAACAAACTATAGTCAGCAGATCTAGAATAGTTATCACTTTTACTGCTATTACAAGGCAGTGTAGAAAATACCACCCAATTCTCTAACACGTGTCTCAGTAGTTATTCTCGTACTTCCGCAGACAGCTACTCTGTAACAATACATAAAAAAAGAAAACAAAACAGATATGCATCATCTTGTATGATTGGAAAAGTACAAATTAATTATTGAAGCTGAAGATATTATTCCATACCTTCATTTCTTACCATTTGTAAGCATCAATTGTAATTAAATTCCGAAATGTAATTTTTAAATCGAGTTGAGCGAATCTCATCCAGCATTTAAAAAAATCAAACATAAGAGAAAAAAATGGAATTTAATGTAGATGAAATGAAGAAAATAAATATTAAAGAAACAAATGCTTTGAGGTTCTGAAAGGACATCTTTATTTAAACATCCTCATTTTTAAATTTACTACCGATTCGGCATAACATTATTTTTTTGAATGATTTTATACTTACATCGTAATAATTCTTTTTTATAATTTAAAAGTAAATATATAAGCCAGACGTTTAAATGAAATTTATCATATCCCTTTTCCACATAAAGAAATGTTTTAAAATTTTATTTCATAATTAGCCAGGAAAGTATTAAAAAAAACTACCTACTGAACTTTAAAGTATCCCTTCTTGAAACAGGCCTAAAATAATTTAATTTTATACAGTCAATCGACGATATTGATGTATTTTTTTTATTTATAGAAACGAAATGTTTTTTTGTATACATATTTCCTGCTGGACCAGAATTTTTGGACATTTTTTATTTGTTCAGAGAATTAGCAATTTTTTTTTTATTTTCTGTATATTTATGTATTTAAATTTATTATTTTTAGTATTTCTTTATTTACTTATATTGTGTTTTATTATTGTTTCGTATTAATTATAATTATGATTATTTTAGTCACATATAAGGGTTTCTTTCCCCTTTGTGACGAACAAAAAATTTCTGTAATGTTTGTTCTTTGTTAAAAAATGTGTTTGTTTAAAATATCTTGTCTTGTGCATTCTCGAAAATGCACAGTAAAAATGCACAGTTGGTTTAATAAAGAATACGAAGAGCCAAAATACGTAGGGTCTGGGGTAACCTGGTGTTTGATTCTGGCATTTTCGGGCGTTTTTACTTTCTTTATAGACAGACAAATATTCTTTTTAAAAAATTTGTTTGCAAATTTGATTTCTTTTGAAATACAACACTAAATATAAAATCTAAAAAAATAACTTCCTCATTTATGATAATATTAAGGGCAAACTACCAGTAATTTTAATCATTACTATGACTGACTTTGTCTTACCATGACTGACTGTGACATGATACATTTGACTGTATCAGAGGTTCACTATAACGACTGCATGAGTTTTTTAAAATAGGAAATTCTTTGAGTCAGACAGACATTAACTTCCCTTTGCTGCCGGAAAAAGCAAGCGACACTTTTCTTAAAACTCAACCAGGTAGCATCAAACCGACAAGCACTAAGATAGTTTGACGCAATATTAAGTAACAGTTTTATTTTAAAAAATATAGTTTTATATTGTTGCAATGACAATGTGAGGAGCCTAGATCCTAGTGAAGGCTACTGCATAGCTAATGGGGAAAACAAGGTTGGTGCGGTCTCAGAAAAGTCAATGGACACTGGCTGTTGTTGATTTTTTTTTCCTAGGAATACTATTACAGCTTATTTGTAATAAAGTAACATGAAACTGCACTTCACCGAATAGGCCGTGGAAGCCCAGTTTTCCTCTTTAAAATTTGTGGTGGTTCAATCAACTTTCTTTTAAACAAATGATTAATATACCATTTTGGATTAACAATATAACACCATTAGTAATAATTTTTCATCGATCGATAATCGAATTTTTTTCGTTCGCCGGTGAGCCGGTGGGAATTCGAATATCAGATTTTAATCTTAAATCGCTTTTTAATTTTATCGTTGCGATATCGATCCGTCATAGTTTTCCGATGAAGCGTAAGTTGATTGAATTTTCACCTTTGACCGATATCGAATCGATAACTGTTAGCAATAGGATTTCGTTTACCGATTGACGATTTCGTCTCGTACACTTTCAAATTACGGATGCGATCACCGGTAAGATTTTTTTCTAAATCCGATGAACGATCGAGCAAATTTCTATAAACAACGCTACTAGGGAATGCATATTGCATATCACAATTTGTTACAACAACAATTACATTGTCTTAGTTAAGGTATGGTAAATGCAACCCTTAAATTAATAAATGTTGGTTGTTATTACAATTGAACCATTTTTTTTTTCAAGAACTCCATTAGTCAAAATTTTATCAAAATTGAGTTTTTGATGTTTATCAATTCATCTTATGTAAACACACATTCTGTAAAAAAAATCATATGCCTCAATCGTAACAAATCCTTAGACCCAATGTTAATATATTCTTCCATGTTTACTCAAAATCAATAAAATATCATTAACATCCCTGTCAGACTGACTGCATGATCCGTCACCACAGGATATGAAATTTATTTTGAGATATTTCGGATATTTATTGAAATTAGTCTGTCTCCCTGATAGCAGTCATGAAGGCTGGGATTTTGATCGTGGTGCTTTTTGCTCTCAGCGTTGAGGCTGGTAGAAGTAAGTCCATATTTAATTTATTTTAAGAAACTCAATAGATTTACAAAAGATCTAAAATTATCTGAAGTAATGGGACCTAACCACTTTAGGATAATTTGAAATTCAGATAATTTAATCGGAAAAACGGTATATTCGATCAATTATTCTATGTATTGTTGAGCTGTGCGATAATGTAGTCCTAATTAAGTAAGTCTATGTTTCAGTATTTTTAAAAAACACAATGCATTTAATTTTTTTTAAAAAGGAATATATGCTGTTCAGTTTTGGTCGCCCTTCCTCGGAAATGATATAAATTTGCTCGAAGAAGTTCATCATCGTCCCTTTGTCAAAACCGCCACGGATTTTAGACGTTGGCGGATTTGGGGTCCGCGAACTTTCTGCGCTCCTCTGTACCTTAAGTTTTGTTATTTTATTAAAACTCTATATTATACGAAGTGTTCGATTATCCGACCTACCTACGGTCCTATTAAATGGGATAATCACGATTCTACAGTATATATTTCTTTGCTGTTTTGATACAGTATATATATTTCTTGGCTGTTTTGATACAGTATATACTTCTTGGCTGTTTTGATGCAGTATATATTTCTTGCCTGTTTTGATACAGTATATACTTCTTGGCTGTTTTGATACAGTATATACTTCTTGGCTGTTTTGATACAGTATATACTTCTTGGCTGTTTTGATACAGTATATACTTCTTGGCTGTTTTGATACAGTATATATTTTTTGGCTGTTTTGATACAGTATGTATTTCTTTGTTCTCAGAGTACGGCGGCGGCCGCTACTGGAACAAGTGCCCCTGGGTGCGATGCGACTACGGCTGCCTCAAGGTGAAGGACGACGAGAGCGGATGCTACAAGTGCGTGTGCGTCGAGGAGGAGGAGAAGCCCCCCCTCTGCGCACCCCTCCAGTGCGGCCCGGGGTGCCGCGTGCAGGACGCGTTCGACGGACCCTGTCCGGGGTGCGAGTGCAAGAAGGAAGGTGAGCTTGTGAAGAAGGGTGCTATACAGCAACCCCTCGTTATAAAGCCCTTATCAGACGGTACGGACGTCGTTCGTCAAAAAACTTTTGGGACAGCAAACGCGTCATCCAGGGACCGGCTACGACATGCGTGACATCACAGACTTAAAAGCAGTACTATCGCGGTATTCGAGGAGGAGGTACAAAGAGGAGGCTCGGTCATGACGTCACGACTGAACTTCGTTTTCGATTGGAGCAGCCGTTCGCTCAGCGAAAAAGTTGCGGATTTTTTCACTTCGACTCGAAAAAACTCAGCCAGCAAAAGCTGTTCGAAAAACCAGTTTTTGAAATGGCGTAGGGACGTCGCTGAACGAACGAGCTCTCGTGTGATAAGACCTTAACGCGCTTTCCGGGAGGCGAGCAAAATACCGCGATATAACCGAATGCGCGATATAACGAGCGACTTGATAAATATTATATTTTTGATGTTAGTTTTGCTCCCAGCAAAAGTTTTGTTTCTAAGCTAAAGCACAATATTATTTGAACGATGAAACTAAATCATAAATCCATATAAAATAATATAACTACTCTAAAAAAGGTAGCAAAAATTAAAAAATGAAATGACTTATTATTTAATTACCATTAAACCACATTATTGCACATCTATAATATTTCTCACTCATTTTGTTCTGAAATTTTCGTCTAAAGTTAGCTGCTTGGATTTTTCTCATTAAACCTGCTTTCCAGAAAATCTCAACGAATGAAAGTTTATTAACTGCATCTCGCCAATATTAGAATTGATTTTGAAGAAAGTATATATTGGATTGGGGGAAAAAACGGTGAGAAAATTAGAAGACATGAAACAAGGCGCGATATATCCGATTGCGCGATGTAACGAGCGCGATATAGCGAGAGGTTACTGTAGTTGTGTAACTCAATAATCATCAAGTTTAAGTAAGGTAACCCAAGTAGCAAATAATTGTTGGACGACCATCAGCCAAGCATCGTAATAAAAACCCATTTCGTTGGACTATGAGGTCAGGTCCTCCTCATCAAACGACGTCGCTACGATTTCCCAATGTCACGTTGATGATGATGCCGTGTCTAAAGACTCGGTTTCCTCGGAGTCCGTCAACAGTTTTAAGCGGTCGGACGTCCGACCGCTTAAAACTGTTGACGGACTCCGAGGAAACCGAGGCTTAAGGGGTCTAAGGAGTCTTAAAAATGTGCAAAGAAGGAACTACAAAGTATAGTTTGATCTGTCATGTAATTTTTTAACTACTCAATATACAAGTATAATTTTTTTTATATGTAATTCTACAAGATTTATTTATTATAAAAACAAATTTTAAAATTTATGAAACTTTAGCCAAAACTAAAATAAATGATATTAAACATAAAGCTATTTTAACACATTGTGATTAGGCTTGCGCGGCAAATTTTGAGGTCAAAATTGAAAAAATGACCAAGAAAATGACTTTATATTGTACAAATATGTACAAACTAGGACTTATACCTAAATTCCCAGCTCAATTTTAATTAGAAATTATTTTAAAATAAATTTAAAATCAAAATTTAAAAAATTTTATTAATTTTTTTAGAAAAAAGTTCTTAAAATAATTTCTAATTAAAATTGAGCTGAGAATTTAGGTATAAGTCCTAGTTTGTACATATTTGTACAACATAAAGTCATTTACTTGGTCATTTTTTCAATTTTGACCTCAAAATTTGCCGCGCAAGCCTAATCACAATGTGTTAAAATAGCTTTATGTTTAATATCATTTATTTTAGTTTTGGCTAAAGTTTCATAAATTTTAAAATTTGTTTTATAATAAATAAATCTTGTAGAATTACATATAAAAAAATTATACTTGTATATTGAATAGTTAAAAAATTACATGACAGATCAAACTATACTTTGTAGTTCCTTCTTTGCACATTTTTAAGACTCCTTAGACCCCTTAAGGGACAAAGATTAGTGACCAAAGGTCTCATATAGACAGCTTCAGCAATGTCACGTTGTCGGGGCAATTTCTGCAAGCTATCATTTGCCAACATATGCCTTGCCAACATATGCTTGCCACTTTATGCCGATGTTATGCTTATATTAGTTTGTTGTGCATATTTTACGACATTGAACCATTAAAAAAAGTATGTCAGTAGTGGTCTGTCGTTTTTTCAACAGGCTAAGCTCCTGGCGAAGCGTATGGCTATTTTGCCAAGGTTTTTGCCAGAACTCTGCTCCACGTCAATATAGCCCATATATCTATCACTATCAAAAATGAATGCTCAAAAACGACGAAATTTTCCTTAATTTTGACGATTCCTTTACTGGCAAATGCTCCGAGTTTTCGTTTCCTCAAAGTGAGGAAATTTGAATCGTCATTTTTATGAGGATTTGAATGTCGTCTAATCTAAGGAAATATTTCGTCATTTTTGAGCATGTGAGTACTCACATGCTCAAAAATGACGTACTCAACAATGAGATTCAGATTCCTCAAATCAAGATACAGAATCGTCAAATCACGATAGTAAAAGTGAGGATTCGCGTTTACTCAGAAGTCACGTGATGGTTTGACGAAACAATCCTCAAAATTAACGAAATGAGGCTTGAGGATACATGAATCGTCAAAAATGAAAGTGTTATTTCTGAGAGTGTAGGAGCTCTATAAAAAACAATAGGGCTTTTAAAATAAGCAATTATTCGACTTTTTATCTTTCAGAGGAAAAAGTGGAGCGCCGTCCTCGTTGCCCCTGGGTGCGGTGCGACCGCGGGTGCAAAAAGACGAAAGACGAGGAGAGCGGCTGCTTCAAGTGCGACTGCAAGAAGGAAGAAGACGAGGAAGACTTCGGTGGTGAGAATCCTAGTTTAAGTTCTCAGTAAATAGTCAATGTAAAAATAACGTAGGACGATACGGTGCAAATCAGATATACTGATCATAATCAGATTCAAATCTGACATTACGGTACGTATCCGCTTCATAATCGCGCCAAAAGTCGGCCGAAAACCCTACCGAATTGAGAGGATAGGTTTGAATTATCGCACGAGAAGGAGCCGAAAAACGTGTTTGTTCATTTAACACCGGCCATTCGGAAAACGCTATCGTTGCGAAGTCAAAAAATTTGAATCATCAGTCGAAGTCAGACGGTTGCCACAAAAAATTAATTATCGCAAAATCCGAAAAAATTGCGCCAAGGGTTACCGTACAGTAAATCTGATCCTTTCACAACAATTGAAGAGTACACGGGAAGAACCGATTGATTTTGTAGAGAAGTTTCCTTAGCAGGCCACTTTGGCGATGATAGCGAGTGATCGCCTAAATTTGTGTAAGGAAACCACTTCCTACCACAGAGATCATAGCTTAAGTAATAGAGTGGCAGATCACGTGACCTCCAATGCTAATGACGGGACGCGCAAGGAGCTCCCAGAAGAGCTCCAATGAAGCCAGTGTTGTATGTCACGTGATCTTCCCCTCTAATACTTTAACTACTCCCTCTGCGGTTCCTAGCTACCAAGATTCAGGCGATTCACGATCCCGGCGCTTAGTCCGAGCGATGAAGAAAGGGAGAAACCGGTTTTCTGCCACCAGTGTCCGCCAAGCACAGTATTGTGGGGGTCCGCCTAATAAATCAATCGGTTCTTCCCGTGTACTCTTCCATTAGATAGCACATGTGGGAACTTAAGTGACGAGATTTGTTTGCGCAGATTTGGACGCCAGGAAGACCCAGTGCAGCGAACCCAAGTGCCCGCCCGGGTGCACGGTGGGGAAGGCAGTCGAGGGGAAATGTCCGGAATGCGAGTGCAAAGAAGGTAAAAGGACACTTGTATTACTCACGCCTGCAATGAGGAAGTTGCACTTCCTACACGGCTAACTTTAATAACAAGGCCGGAGGAGCTCTTCCAAGCTGAGCGTATAGACGGAAATCTTGATGTAGGCCCGTAAGTGGCCGAGTGGTTAAAGGCGTCCGCCTCTGGATTCAGATTTCTCAGGAGTACGGGGGTTCGAATCCCACCTACTGCCAGTCATCCTATAAATCGGATATCTGTACTGGGAAAAGCTTAGAAAATCCAACTCGTGACGGATGGGCCCGAGTACACTGGGACAGACGTGCTCACTAAATCTGTGGAGTCCAAAGTCCCGACGGCGTCATCGTACGATGTCGCTCGAAGTTCCGTTGGATGCCCGCTCAGGTGTCGACCTCGTCACTTGACCAGAGTTCTAAATTACGAGGCGTTTATTGGCTGTGTTAAAGCTCCTAATGAATAAAGCTCCTCCTAGAAATAGGCAGCCGGAAACGATTACACTACACTACATTTTTGACGTCACTGTTCCGAGTGACGAAGATCGAGAAATTAGTTTGGACGAATTCGGAACCCTAAAAATGTGGTCGGCCGTGAACGAGTGGTTCCGAACAGGTTTCGAGACAGGTTGTCTTCATCTTCGGAACAACGTCACTCGGAACTACGACGTCAAAATTTCCGTCCCTGAGTGTGTTTGGGAGAGCTTCTTCGGCCTTGGTAGTTGAGTAAGCCGCGTTCCTACCCGAAAACGTATCTACACTGTTCAAAAAGAATTAGGGGAATTCATAGTTTAAAAGCTTTCTCCCCCAATGAGATTCAATTTGGAATCTTCAGTTTCCAATTTTTTCTCACTAAATTGAGCCCGCACTTATTTATCGTTAGGTGGAAGAATCTTGCCCTATGAAGAATTAAATAATTTTTTTTTTTAATTAAATGAAAATAGGAAAATCATGGAAAAATAAAATTTACATTCGTGGGTTCGATCCCACGTAGTAGGAAAGTAGACATTTTGTTTTTCTTTGCAATTGCACGGAAAAAAAACTTTGTGGTATCCATAAAATTTTCTTGTATAGTTACTGAAACATTACTTGTGTTGAATACATAAAATAGTCCTGTAAATCTACATGATATATACAGGTAATGCTAACAAAAATATATTATGTGTTTTATTACAGCACTATTTTTAGTAATTATTTACTAGAAATTTTCTAGGAAAAGTTTTTTACAAAAAAATGTTTTGTAATGGTTACAGATTTTTTTTCACAGTGTACTCTAGCGTGGCTACAACATTTCCTTATATTTCTAACTCTGTAAAAATGAATCAAGGTAGAGATACTTTAAAAAATATTCAACTTAGTTCAAAAATCGTTAGTTTTGAACAAAACTGAAAGAATTTCAAGATACAAAGTATATAATGTTTTTAATGTTTTATTTTACTAATCCAATGATTTGGTGGATTTCTAGAAGGCGATAATTACTTTTTGTGGTTATAACGGAATTTTCCGGAAAAATGCTTTTTGAGTAGGAGACACTGGTGTTGCTCGTATAGTATTTTTATGTTATTTTTTCGTCATTTCGTAGAGCGAGTCGGGTTTTCTATTGAACGCTATTACTATAGATCAGGGGTTCCCAACCTTTTTGAACCTGCGTACCACTTGACTTCTTGAGAAATTTTGGCGTACCACCAAACCTAAATATTTTAATAAACGTATAATATTTACTTTTCTAAAAATGTTCAAATGTTTTGTGAGTAAAATTCCTAAGAAAATTTCGTATTTAATGGTTATATATTTGTTTATTTATGACATGCTTATAATAAAGGAGAAATAAAAATATTAAAATGGTATTAATTTACAGTTTTGTTTATTACCTATAGGTCTAAAACATGCAAGTAAAAAATAATAAAAACTCGGCAAAATCAGATCCCGGAAGTTAATTAAAGATTTCTCCTTAATATCATGTTAAAGTTTAGAACAATGCGTAATATGTTTGCGTGCTCACTGCACATGCGTAGAGTAGCTATTTAGAGCATGTTGCGCACATCACTCAGGTGTACCACCTGAAATATTCACCGGTTGGGAACCCCCTGCTATAGATGGTGAGCAGTGGAATTTCAATGTTTTTCTTTCTTGTTTATACTATTTCTGGTACATTAAAAGCTGCAGATTTTGATTAGCAACTTCAAAAATCTGAAAAATTATTAATTTTACTCTTAATTTACACATTAAAACTCTATGAAACTCACTGACTTGAAAACAGTTTCTAACGTAAGAAGTCATGTTTTTTTAAAAAATGTTTGTGTTACACTTCATCATACAAATAAACATTGAAATTCTTTTATAGAAATCCCGCATATTCTAGAGAACAAAAAGGTTCCATGTGTCCCTCCCAAATGTCCCCCAGGGTGTGAAATTGAGATCGACTATGAAGGTCCATGCCCCGGTTGTGACTGCAAGAAGAAAGGTATTTTTTCTTTCATTGTCTAATCATTGCGAAAACAACTAGGTTTGTAACAAAATTATACCCCTCTTTCGCACAATATTTATACTCAACACTCAAAAGGGAGGAAAACGCAAAACTTAACAAAGCATTTAATTCTATGCAAAAAATTTACTCGCGAAATTTCGGCTAGTTTAATCAGTTGCTTAAATTACTCATTACTCAAAAATTTCAATCTAATATTCATCGCCCCTTAAATAGAATCAATTCATTTCAGATCAATATGCTACCACATTGAAGCAAAATTTATTTAAATTGCATTTTACTTTCCCATTTTTGCAATAAATTCAATAACTTTTCGTTTGTGTCGAGGCACTGAATTGCGATTCTACTATCTATACAAGAACTATTTGCTTAAATTTAATTCAACAATTTAATGTTCAGCTATGCTTTACTCCCCACTACTCCATTACACTTGTTACTTAAAAAGATGAAGGGCATAATAATAAATTTTTACGACTGCCTGACAAAATATAAAGGTTGTGGGGATTTTCCCAAATACATATATTTATTACGCATATATTAAACGTTTACTTTTGACGCCCCTAATCAATATCGTTCATGAATATATTCATTATTTTTTAAAGAAAATTACAGACTTAAAATACTTATAGACTTAAATGCTTTTAGACTTACTTGATGAGGTCCAGAAGAAGGTCCCCTGTTCACCTCCAAAGTGTCCTCCCGGATGCGAAGTCGAAGAGGAATACGACGGACCATGCCCAGGCTGTGACTGCAAGAAGAAAGGTAATTCTTTAAAGATTCACTACCAATTTCTTAATATTGCTATAAAATCATTCGCTTTTAATTAATCACTTGCTTTAAAAAAGTAACACTTAAAATTAATAATCATATCTTAAATAACACCCACGATAGATGGCGCTGACTTTATACTATGTTACTACCAGCACTACCTACCTACACTCTTAAAACAAACACTCCCAATTTACCTCAGTCTGAGTGGATTTCACTCCTCCAGACTGGAAAATGCACTTCTCCTTTTGGAGTGGATTCTTTGTGTGTTAAACCTTCGACAGGATCACTCCAAACGAGTGATTTTAACTCAGTCTGAGAAAATATGCATGCCTTTAGGGTGTCGAAAATGCACTTCTCCAACTGGAGTGGATTTCACTCTTTTGTTTTAAGAGTGTACCATCTGCATTAAACAGTAGAGAGCCGTTTATCCGAAAGGTACCAAAATTGAGCAGCAAAAATTAAAAAAATTACTGCATATTTTGAGAAATAAATCCAACTTTGAATGTGCGTATTTATTTGTTGTGTATTTATTTATGCGATATACATTTCTTATTTTAACCGAAATGCACAAGATTTTTTTTGATAAACCGATATTCGGATAACCGGGATTCGGATAAACGGGACTCTACTGTACAGCAGATATTATAGCATATAAACCGAAGACACTTTGTCGTCACATTGAGGTACCTGTTGGCGGACACGAGTTGTGGCAACAACTTCAAATAACTTTTATTTTCCCAGTTACATACAAAGGAGAAGCCAGTGGTTTTATTTTCATGTACGTGGATGATATTATGGTACAGAGCCATTATAAGTCTTTCTTTAAAGAAATTTCACAGATGAATGCTTCAAACTATTTCGATTAACCATTGCCCCATAGTTGTTTCTCAAGATAGAATGAAGTTATTTTAAGTTAATTCTGCATAAAACAAGATATTCTTCCGTTTGCAACAACAAACAGTACGGCAGCGCAATGAAACTGACATATTTTTTAATTATTATTATTATTATTTTGGACTTAATATTGACCTTACTTTCAGATTTGATTGAAGATGATAAGAAGAAGGTTCTTTGTTCACCTCCAAAATGTCCTCCTGGTTGCGAAATCGAAGAAGAATACGAAGGACCATGCCCAGGTTGTGACTGCAAGAAGAAAGGTAATTCTGAAAAATTTTACTTTCATTTACTTACTATTAATTACAACAAAATCATTCAGCTTTAATTTAACTGCGTGATATGAAATTGTAGCACTTTTTAAAAACGTGTTACGACCTGCCATCTAGCTTATAATAGATACTTTAGTATATAAGACGGAGCAAATGGGTGTTGAAAAGATACACTTGAGGTTCCTTTTGGCGGACACGAGTTGTTGCAACATCTTCGTTAGTTATAACAGTATTTTCGGTAACTTTTCGTTTTCCTAATAAGTTTGTAGCATAAAAGAGGCAAGTCCATGGCTTTAATCTCGTGTTAAATTATCTCTATTAATAATGATGCACAACCATCATAAGTTATTTTTTTGAAGAAACTTCACAGTTGAATGTTTCAAACTAATTCATTTAAACATTTTCTCATAATTATTTTTTTCTCAAAATAAGAAGTAGTTATTTTATGATAGTTTTGCCTGAAACAAGATATTCTTAAGTTTGCAACATTGCACGGCAGTGGCAGTGCAATGAATTTGAAATTAATTTTAACTTTATATTAACCTTACTTCAAGATTTGATTGAAGAAGAAGCTAAGAAGGATTTCTGTTCACCACCCAAGTGTCCCCCCGGTTGCGAAATCGAAGTAGAATACGAAGGACCATGTCCAGGTTGCGACTGCAAGAAGAAAGGTAATTTTTAAAGCATCCATTTTCATTTTATTATTAGTACAATAACAAGAAAGTTTTTAACAAAATCTGTGACACCTAAGCCACTTCCACACAACTTCCGCACAAGAGCGAAAAATGCAGTTTTATAAAACGTCATTTCAGAATTCGAAGAAGTCCAAATGAGTCAGAAGAGACCCGTTTGACCTATTATTTAATCAAAAGAAAAGCTAAAAACAATGAAGTCATTCAAATATCGGATTATTCTTCTTGATTGCATACACTATTTGTTGGTCCTCATTATATGTATGCCCAAGAACTTGGCCTGGACTGGGATCTTTCACGTGCAAGGCAAGAACTTTAGCGACTGGGATCCTAAGAACCCGTTTGTCGGAAGTTTGAAGCAGGAACTCAAGAAAAACGCATTGCTAAGATGCTAAGACCGATTCCACTTAAGTGTCCAGCTACACTTATCATGTAAAAACCGATTGTAAAAATATTCGTTACAGCAGTAGTAGTCTGGTCTCTTGTGCATTATTTGCTCCCATTGGATTAAAACAGAAACACAGAAGCAATTTTGTTTGGAGACCCGAATCAATCTCCCTTGGTGCCTAGTGGTTAAATAGCTGCCTACGCTAACAGTCTGCTCACTGTACCGGGTGCGGGTTTAATACCCACCTTCGCCCTGGGTTTACTTTCTCTCTGTGTGTCAGTAAAAGGTTCTGTCTGTATCTGTTTTACTCGACGGAGGTTTATAAGCGGGTCTCTGATCAAGCACACAAGTCGGAAATACATGTAAAAAACAAACAATCCATTCCCCTTTTATGGATTCTATGTTTCGGGAGGACATTAAACTGAATCAAATACTGTTTCATAATAACCCTAAAAAGTTTCTAAATAGTATAATTTCCAGTCATCGAAGAAGAATTGGAAGAAAAGAAGATCCCCTGCTCGCCCCCTAAGTGTCCACCCGGTTGTGAAATCGAAGAGGAATACGATGGACCATGCCCCGGTTGTGACTGTAAGAAGAAAGAAGGTAAGTAAGAGATTCTTATGATTAGTCCTATACTGTAAGAAAAAGTCGGTTGTTTTTACAGATATGTACACTGTACAGTATAGTTTACAGAGATAATTTGTTTACCTATAATAATAACAGAAGGAGTCTGTCTGTCTGTCTGTTTGTCTGTCTGTATGTATGTGTGTTCATGTCTGTGGATCGCAAAAGACCTACTTAGACTGCTCTAAAATATTTGAAATTTTTAATATAGATTCCTTTTAATACCTACGTGTGCACCTGAGGCTTGGTTTTTTCATATTTGATTGTGATTTTTAATTATCATAATTAGTTTTAAAAAAAAGTCATCCACGTGGGATTGCGGGACCATAACAGGGCTTGAAAATACATGGACCGGGCCGAAACGGGGGCTTGACGGCATCCTCTATTAGTTTGATTATTGAGTTTGGTTGAGATATGCGCTCGCCCTAAGGCCGCTATATCCTCTTTTTGTGTTTGCTTTTTTAACTGAGCATGCGCCAACACGAATTTAATTTTGTTTTGATTTTGAGTGTATTTTCACAAGTAAGCATGCCTCTAAAAGGGAGTAATGAGAAGTTAACGGGTTCCCAGTAAGGCTGGACCATACTGCTAGTTTTATATACAATTTGTATTTTTAACACAAAAAACTTTTTTTCTAAAAGACAAATTGAAAAAAAATCTACGCCGTAATAATGGGTTGTAATCCTTCAAAAATTTTAATATTTACCTATATTTACCTATTATCTTAACATCCTAAAGACAATATATTATTTTCATCAAAGATGACAATTAATATTATTCCTACTTTTTTAAGTGTGATTTTTATTATTAGGACGACTTTACTTAGCTTGGCTAGATTTGTTTCAGTGATTAACTTTTTTTAATTAGGAAATCATCATTGAACATTCATAAATAATATTCTGTTTACGTTTATTTTGTTTGAAAAACTTTTTAAAAAATCCAGCAGTGACTTATTGTCTGTTTTTTTTTTATAGCTTGGTAGTTGAATAACAAACTAAACTGTACTTCGAAATGCAGTACGTCTGCTAACCTTACCTTTACATATTTTAGATTTTTTGAGCGAACTAGAACGAAAAATTAATCTCTTTCTGATTCAGTTGAAATCCTTTAAATGTCAAAATAATGTTTAGCAAAACTGCATATTCCTTTTCAGTTAAGAAGCCCATCTGTACTCCTCCGAAATGCGGTGAAGGGTGCTTCGTCCAAGAAATTTACGACGGCCCCTGTCCCGGGTGCGAGTGCAAGAAAATAGAGGAAGGTGAGTCTGGCACATGGGCGATGGACGCGTTGGATCGCGGGTCTCCAAACTCAAATGCTTCAGTGTTAATCCAATGGGAAAAAATCTATTTTCTCTGGCTGTATAAAATATTTTTACAAAAGGTTTTTTTAAATGATAAATATAGCTGCTTTACAGATCTCTATAATCCCACTTTTTTAAAATTGCTTCGAATACTTTTTGTAAAATTATTTATTGAAAATTTAAAAAAAAATATTCGAGCATATTTCAAAAAGTGAGATTTTTGGGACCTGTAAGTCAGCTACATCTTTACATAAAAAAAAACAGTTTGCAAAAATATTCCATGCAGCCAGAGAAATGTGGCAGAGAAAATATTTTTTTTATCCATTGGATAAAAAAAAACTGATGCACTTTGTTTTGGAAACCCGCCGTCCCGAGCCCATTCCCCCTAAATGTTAGATCATGCTGAAACGCATCATTTTATTCCTTAAAAAGCGTAAAATAAAAAATAACTTATAGCGTAGTTGTTTTATATTTAGCAGTTATTTTAGTTCCTTCACAACACTCTCAGAAATAACACTTTCATTTTTGACGATTCATGAATCCTCAAGACTCATTTCGTTAATTTTGAGGATTGTTTCGTCAAACTTTTGAGTAAACACGAATCCTCACTTTTATGATCGCGATTTGACGATTCTGTATTGAGGAAACTGAGACGATTGTCTGACGATTGTTTGACGATTCTATTTTGAGGAAACTGAATCTCATTGTTGTACTCACATGCTCAAAAATGACGTACTATTTCTTTAGATTAGACGACATTCAAATCCTCATAAAAATGACGATTCAAATTTCCTCAATTTGAGGAAACGAAAACTCGGAGCATTTGCCAGTAACGGAATCGTCAAAATTAAGGAACATGTCGTAGTTTTTGAGCATTCATTTTTAAGAGTGAAAGTTTTTGCTTTTTACGCAGATGTGAAGAAGTGTCCCCCGCTGCTGCCTTGCGGCGGTCCGGAATGCGACGTGGTCCCCGACTCCGACGGTTGCGACTCGTGCGTGTGCAAACCCAAGTGCGCGCCCGTCAAGTGCAGGAGAACGTGCTCGGTCAAGGACGGGGAGGACGGTTGCCCAGTTTGCGACTGCAAATCCAAATGGTGGAAGAAGGGTTAATGTGGACGCGGACCCTTTTTGTGCTCCGTGAAAGCGTTTTTAATAAGTTTTCATTCTATTGGACAAAGTTTCTATATTTAAACTGCATGAATTGTCCACAAGAAATCAAGTGTAAACTGTTTTTCGAATTATTGAAATAAATTCTAAGTTAATTTGTGTGTTGTTGTTTTGTTTTCTTTATTCAAAGAGACACATGAAGAGCTTAGAAGAACTTGCTAAGTGACATTTTTCGAAAAATTAAGATTTTTTGTGTTCTATATTTCAAATTAATATCATTCGACTTAAAAAAAATAAATAACGGGTATTTTAAAGAGTATCGGGGCAAGTGGCCATACTTTCTATAACAATCATAAAAAAATACTAAATTTTGAACAGCTTTCAAAAATTTGAATTATTCAAAAATAATATTTTAAAGCTAGTCATTTCAAACTATCATAATTAAATATTAATTTGCTGATTTACTAATACTGATTAATTTGCTGATATTAATTTGCAGAGCTTAGATTTAATATGATCACATGCCTGCTGGATATTAACTGTTTTCTTTTCTGCAAAAATTATGTAAAAGTTTAGTAAGTCCAGTTTTGCACACTTAAATTAATTGCTAATTATAATATTAATTCATATATATTTAACGCAGCAAAGTATTTTTATGTTAGATTTTATGTGGGTGATCCTCTCACAAAGTTTTAAAAGTCTATCTAAAAAATTAAAGAAAAAATTTTATAAGATATACGGGTACCTAAACTTTCTTGTGTATGAGTTTCCGCAAAAAAATAAATCAAACGCAAACTGTTTTTGGAATTGTTAAAATAAATTCAAGTTTATCAGTCCGTTGTGGTTTTGCCTTATCTATTCAAAGTGAATAGTTCAAACAGCAATTTCTGTTCAACAATTTTGCCTATCTGTACAACAAGATCTCTGATGTCTTATCTTTTAAATAAAAAAAGTATAGAACTTTGGAAATAGGGCGCTTAGAAAATAAGTTGGTAAAAGAGGGGAGAGAGTACAGACAGACGGACGTTCGGAAAGATGTACTAATGTACATCTTTCTTTCTTTAATGCTCATCTACACGAATGTTCATCACAGACTATAGCATATTGTTAACTGGTATCATAACTTTTAAACGAAAGAAGATTTTAAAAAAAATCGGACAGTTAAAAGAGTGTTGTTGTTGTTGCTTATCTCCTTGGTTTAGCAGAGCTAAACTAGGTCTATAATGTTTGTCACTCGTAAAAAGTCTAGGACCATGACTGGATTTTCATACAAATCGTGTCTGGAAAGTCCCAGACAGTCCATGATGTGGTCGGGTGCCGCCTGTTTGATGGAACACTTCGGGCAGATAGGAAAGGTCTTCTTCCCATTCGTGTAACACAGGGATCTAATGTGTCCACTTTTAAGTCTCGTAATGGCCGTCTGGTCGCTTCTGCAGCACTTTAGGGATAAAGCCTCTCCGGGTCGCTTACCTTGGTACAGCTGGGGAAAAAAAAAACGCTCCACCCTTCGTTTCTCGGCTGCTATTGGTCAAGGAACTTTATGAAAGGTGTCATTTTTCAGGAAATAGCGTAAGTAATTCAGAACTGGCAACAAAAATTGCATAAGGGGTCGTCTACATATTAAAATGAGTACCAACTTTGAAAATTCCAATGGCAACACCCAATTTTTTTACATAAAAGTGTTCAGCACCTTCAAAATACCCCATGTATAAAAAATTATGATCTAGTTCGCATTATTTGCTGAGATATTAAAGCATTAATTTTGAACTCGTTTAGGGGGACATTTCTAAAGTGAAAACAGTAATATTTGGATTGCGTCTTTTCAAAACAACAAACTAACTGGGTTAGCATAATCTCGCCAACGGATGCTAGAATTTAGCTTTCTTCACTAATATTGTGATTTTTTTAATGTTTTTTTTTATTTTGAAATTATAAATTCAGAAATAAAACAAAGACTAGAAGATAAAAAGTTTTAATTTTAATTTAATTCGCATACACGGTTATTTATAAAGAAACAGATTTTCAAATGCGATTAGTTATAATCACATTGACTAACATGATTATTGCATTAATGTTTCAAATTTTTTATGCAAATTTTTGTTTCATTAATATTGCTGCAAAAAGTAAGTTAAAAATTTGTCGCCCTTTATCGGTAATATAAGCCACGTATTTCAAAACGAGGGTTACAACCTTAACACGATATTTAAGGAAAGCAAAATAAAATTATTCAGAATGATTGGGCAATGATTTATAATCAAGGAAAGTGGGCAATAATTTTAAATAAGCAATGTGGTAACAATAAAATGTACTGAAAACCGAATTCCAATTATATTTTAGCATATTTATTTTTGATACTCACTTCTTGAAATTGTATTGGAAATAACACATATTTAAAAACATAGTAATCGATATAATTTAAAGTTAATTCGACAAACAAAATACATTGCATGCACTTGAAATAAGAAAAGATTTTTAGATTTTTTTCAGACATCAATAATTTGAATAAACATTTATCAACAAATGCTTTTCAATCACCAAACGATAATGCAAGTTAGGATCGAATTCGCCAAGTAATTTTTTACACGATCCCTAAAATTCGTCTTTTTCAGTTTTTTTACAATAACTCGGCAAAATATTGTTTTTGAATTAAAAAATTTGGGATTTTGGTTCTACTTGATCTACTTTATCGATTTATGTAAAAAAAATTTGGGGTTGCTATTCATGTTTTATTTTTTATTATTTAAATTTAAATAAAAAATTATTAAAACTGAAAAATTGATGAAAAAACTTGTGTGATTTGTTTTTGGAAGATTAAGAAGTATATAATGAAAAAAAACTTTCTTTAATTCCTTTTATTTGTGGAGATATGAATAAAAGTTTATGAAACTTTTTTAACATTATGGGCGTTCAACTTTGAATGCTTATAGCTCAGCAAATAATGCAAAGTAAATAATTCTTTTTTACAGATGGAGTATTTTAAAGGTGCTGAACATTTTTATGTAAAAAAAATTGGGTGTTGCCATTGGAATTTTCAAAGTTGGTACACATTTTAATATGTAGACGACCCCTTATACAATTTTTGTTGCCAGTTCTCAGTTCCTTACGCTATTTCCTGAAAAATGACACCTTTCACAAAGTTCCTTGCCCAATAACAGCTGAGAAACGTGGGGTGGAGCGTTTTTTTTTTTCCTCAGCTGTACTACTGGTACAGGTATTAATTATTCGACCGAGGTATTACTTATTTGAGTAATTTTTTCGCAAAAGTGTGGTTATGCAGATAGCTTTTCCCATTCAAGAATGTTAAGTATCCTTTACCCTTACAAAGCAGAGCATATAATATTTACGGTGGTTTGACAATTATTATGAAATAATTTTAAAGGAAATTGTGAAAGTCAATAGTAATTGCTAATTTTCTGAGCACGCTTAGAGTATTTCTTAAAATGTATTGCAGATATTTATTATAAACTATTTTTTGCAACTTCTTTATAAGCGAAATTTTTATAACTATAAATTATTGTAGAAAATAAAATCTGGACAGTTTTGCTTTCTCATCTTCCTTTGCTCAATTTGAGGACGTCTCCCCCTCCCATTCCTTTAGAAAAATATTATAACTAGTAGAGTTTGACTCCTTAAATAGTTGAATTTTTTTAAATCTAATTTTTTTTATAAAATGTATTTAATACAGTTTTTTGAATGACCCAAAAGTTTTGTTTTTAAAAATATAAACAATATTAACATCAAAAGCAGATTATTATTCTCTTGAATGCGCATAGTCTCATGAATGCGCATAGAAGCAACATTCTACATAATGTTGCCTCTTTTACCGAAAGTTGGCTTTTGTTTAGGTAAATATTTCTTTAAAAAGACAAATTTTTTATTTAATTTTAAGATTAGGGTGCCCCAGAACGTGTTTTATCTGTCGATATATTCTATTTACGATATAACTATCTATAATAGAGGGTATATTTTAAAGCGAAAATGTATTCCGTAACATTTGAAGAGCTTAGTGGAAGAACGTGCTAAGTAACATTTTGGGAAAAATTTAGATTTTTGTGTCAATGAACATACTATCCCATTCTTAAAAGATAACAAGTATCCCCTTTTTCATAAGTTGAAAGTTTCGAAAATTTTTTACCGTTTGCAAATACAGTTTTTAATGAATTTAGGTGCAAACTAAAAACTTTAAAAGCTCATTTTCTCGCTATTCACCTTTTTGTCGCTTAGCACGTTCTTCCACTAAGCTCTTCTTCATTTGTTACTACAACATGATTTTGTAGATATCTGTTGCTATGTTGGACATATAAAAACTATCAGTTACCTACATTTAAAAAAAGTTGGCATGTGTAACAAAAATGTATGTGTGTTCCACGTTCTGTAGTTAAAATGACCAAACGAAACCAAGCCATTCCGGAACGAATCAATAAACCACATTAAAAAAAAAATCACCCCATCTTCATTTCCCCATGATCCGATTTCAATTGGACCTGACTCATCCTTTCTACATTTCCGAGCCCGCTATAATTGCTCTGGAAATGTCAGTTTGGAAGCAGTCGGAAATTATTCCCCATGATTTACGGAGAAATCATCTCATTTGTCAGTTCCAACGAGTCCAGATCAGAGTCACCCACGCCCCGCTGGATGGTCCGACACCTTCGTTACTTAAAAGTGATTCCGTTGGAAAGGGCTGTTATTTAGTTCCGGCCGCTTGGATCCGGTGTAGGGCCACGCCCGAAGGGACGGCTTCAAACAAAGGAGACTCATTAGGCCAAGAAACACTCGGGAGGAATGGATTGCGGTTCAAGAAATCACCGGGCTGATGAGATTTTTGAAGGAAAAATAGATAGCATTCGATTAATTATCGTTTAAGTAATTGAATTTGAAATGGGGAGTCTTTTAATGCTGAAGAAATTATTTAGGAATTATGAGAGGTATCGCCTTTTGTTGAATGACCGCAATTGTTATTATTGAAAAAATATAGCATTCGATTAATTGCCATTTAAGTAATTGAATTTAAAATGGGTAATCTTTTATTGCTGAATAAATTTAGGAATACTAATTGATATATCCTTTTATTGAATTACCGCAACTGTTATTATTAACATATTATTGAAAATGAGTGCACATAGGGAATAGGCGTGGAACACATAGGAAAAAATTTAGTACGAGAAATACCTTAATTGAATAAAACTTGAAAAAGGCATTTTTTTGCAGATACCTTGATATAATGTAACGCAATAAATTATATTAAAGAAAACAAGAATGTGAAAGATTACATAATGAATGGCATAAAACTATTTAATTTTTCTTGTTACATTTTGAGAAAATATTTATCAATCGTGGCAATCGGTTATAAACGATTCAAATGTACAAGGAAATTAAACGCGCAATAACATGCATGATTGGAGGTAGCACCATCTATACTATAACATAAACAATGAAATTTATTACACAATAAAATAGAACAATTTCCGACAAACAATGAAAATCCTGGAATTGTTGATTGAGTAGTTTTATCATACCATTAAGGAAACAAAAGGAGAGCCCATTCAAGTTAATTTATCCGGAAGTTGGAACTACAAAAGTATATCATGCAGCTGTATCGAATATAAGTAAAGATCTATCAGAATGCATAATAATTATTCGTATAACTATTTAAATGGAAGCGATTCTTTATGTAACAGTGTGATGCACCGTCTCCCGGGAGAGTTGCTAGTCAAGAAAATGCTGGGATAGTGAAAGGTTTTATTTGAGATTACCAGATGGTCTCAGGTGGCAAAGCGTATCAAATGAACAAAAATTACTATAGAGATATACAGGGTGTTTCATAATTGACCGGAATAGGAATTGATGCAATTCCGAAATATTGAGCCGGCCCCTCCGAAAAATAGTAAAAAGCCAATTGATCACGGGTTTTGGTCGTGGTTGCATACTTGAACTAGGGCAGCACGAGAATGTGTTGACGAAGGGATGCATTTGTTTTGAGTTCGGTTTGGTTGAATCGACATATTGCCTAGTAATTTTACAATTTGCAGATTCTGTTACATCACAGTTCCTAAAACAGCTAAAAATGATTAATAACTACGAAAATGGAATTTTTGTGTTTGGATTTCGATTTAAATAATTTGGTGTGTTTCAAATTCGAGCTGGATGTTTGAAAATTGGAAGGAGCTAAACGTTTTGCGATAGAAGTGTACAGTTTGTCGAAATGTGCATGTGTTGGGACCAATTAGTTCCATAGTAGGGTAGAGACTGAACCTACCAATCGCACCATCTACCAACACGGAGACAATTTAGGGTGTCATGTGGGGATCGATGGCCGAGGGGTTTGGATCGCAGGCCATATCGCTAGCAGTCCGCGCGCTGTAAAGGGTACTACCCAATTTTTTTTTCAAAATTAAATTAAAGGGTGATATAAAGTTTAGCTTTCACATTTAGAACAAAAGAGGCAATTTTACCCATCTACTTTACTTATTGCAAATGATATATAAAAGTACTAGCTTTATAAACCCGGCGTTGCACGGGTGTACCCTTAATAACGGATATTTTTTTTATGTAAACAATTATTTTATACCAATTGATCCCTTCCCCACTGGCCAGTACTCCATCGGTAAATTATAATCGCTATTCAAGTGACACCTACGACATAAAAAGAATATTTTAATAAAATTTGGTAGCTGTACCTTCAGTAATTTTGGCTAGGCGTTGAGTGAGTCAATCAGTGAGTTAGGACTTTGCCTTTTATGTATATAAATTGAATTTAAGAAAGAAAATCCATAAAAATTGCTTATTTATAACACTTAAAATTGAACTAAAAGCTGTGCTAAATGATTTTTGTCTAAGATATATAAATAAATCTTGTGTGGAAAATGGGCTCTAAGTAACAATTTTTTGTAAAAAAACGACTTTTCCACATTTTTTATCGAAAAAATAAGAACAAATGTCAAAAAAATATTTCTATTTCCACTTTTTGTCAAATACTAATTATACTTCTGATTGAAAATCAAAATGTCGTGCTTGTAAAATAAATAAACTACAGCTTGGCAACTTGGCTCAATATGACATGAACATTTGGCTTCAACAAAACAGAACCATGACGTCAGTGTAGCGAACAGTCACCAGATTCACCTGATTGGCTGATGGGAAAAGTGTCGCGAGGAGTCGGGGAATATTTAAATCGCCTTTCTGCTGAAAGCGTGTGCTTTTCATTAATCTCCAGCTTGCTGTGAAGATATGGTTTATTCTTTAGAGGAGAGGATTTTTTTGGTGTTGGAATTTCACCGCCTAGAACACAATGTTAATGCAACAAAACGGAGTTTCAAAAAGAAGTTTAATGTTACCAAAGGACCAAAATTCGACACAATAAGGATGCTGTTTGAAAAATTTCAACGAACTGGGAACGTGAATGATGAGAGAGCTGGATTTGTCGGGAGAAGATTTTCGCAAACAACCACTGCTAATGCTCAGCTGGTGGAAACAGTAATACGAAAGCAGCCTTGTATATCCGTCCGCCGTGTTGCAACTACGGTTCAAATCAAGCCAACGTCGACGTATCGTCTCATGCGGCAGGGCTTGCACATGTTTCCATACAGAATTCAAACTCGGCAACCTCTCACCGCTGCTTCAATTAATTCACGGGAGACATTCGCTAACGATATGGTGCAAATGATTGATGTTGGTGATATAAATGTAGACAACATTTGGTTTTCGGATGAAGCCTACTTTCAGCTGGATGGCTACGTTAATAAACAGAACTGGCGCATATGGGGAACAGAAAACCCCCATGTTGCAGTTCCATCATCTCTGCATCCACCAAAAGTAATGGTTTGGGCCGCCATTTCGTCCAAAGGACTCATTGGCCCCTTTTTCAGAACCGGAACTATTACTGCCCTCCGCTACCTAGAGATTCTTCGTGAATTTGTGGCGATTCAAAATGCCTTAGATGACGCTGAAAGCACTTCGTGGTTCATGCAAGACGGTGCCCGACCCCATCGCACGGCCGACGTGTTTAATTTCTTGAGCGAACATTTCAATAACCGTGTGATTGCATTGGACTATCCCACACATACAGGAAGTGGTATGGATTGGCCTCCTCTTTCACCAGACTTGACCCCCTGTGATTTCTTTCTGTGGGGATATTTAAAAGATCAAGTGTACCGTCGCAATCCCGAAACAATTGAGGAACTAAAGCAATACATCTCTGCTGCATGTGACGCCATCCCACCAGAAATTTTCAAACAGGCGGCCGGTAATTTTGCTCTAAGACTGCGTCACGTTATTGCTGCTAATGGCGGATATGTAGAAAATATCGTAGTATGAGTAAACACATAATTTCACCCACCCTATATTTTCGTTTGTTTTCAACTTTATTTGCAAACACATGAACAAATTTTTGAAGGGTCGATTCTTTTTTAGGATCGACCCATAAAAAACAATAGCAGAACCACTACACATACATGCACCGTTAAGCCATACAAACCCTCCTTCTTTGTGCTGTTTACTATTTTTTTCCTTTTATTAATATAAATAAGCAGGTGCCCGGATGTTGTAATGGTTTGGATCGCAGACAATTACGCTAGCAGTCTGCGCGCTGTAACGGGTGCGATTCCCGCCTTCGCCCTGGGTGTACTTCCTTTCTCTGTCAGTAATAAGTCCTTCTGTGGTTGTCTTACTTGACGAAATCTTATAAGCGGGTGCCTCTGGAGCTGCTGGGTCCGGGTTCGAATCCCGTTCAGGCATGGATGTTTGTGTTTGTCGAGTATATGCGGAGTACGTGCTCGTAAAATCTGTTGGGTCCGAAAGTCCTGTGGGCGGTCATTGCGCAGTTCACCATGGGTACAGGTCAATGGAGAAAATTTCCCTACCCTTCAGGGACATGTCTAAATTGCGGAGGTGGCGACAGATGGCAACATCTGTCATAAGTGTTTGTGTGTGTCTTGTGCTGTCCTACTTGACGATGGTTTATAAGCGGGTCCTTGCGACCAAGCACACAAGCCTGAAAATATATGTCCACCAACCAACCAACCAATAAGCGGGTCTCTGATCATGCACACAAGCCGGAATATATATGTACATACCTACCCAGCATAAATATGAAAAATACAATAATTGTTATGTTTAAACTGATGGTCAACATCAAGTTTTTTTTAACAATAATGCAACAACCTATCAAAATGAACAGCATCCTAATTTTTTTTTTTTTTGAAAACTAGTTGAACCTGTAATTTTTATCAGATGTAAATTCAAACAAACCAAACTAAAAGTACTACATTCTTGTGTAGCTCCAGTGCAAGATTTCATGCACGACCGAAAGGGCGGCCAATTAGTTAGCCGTTTTTCATTGGCGGGGGCCGGGTAAATATTTAGGAATTGCGTCCTATACTATTCCGGTCAATTATGGAACACCCTGTACATTCGCCAAGTAATTTTTTACACGATCCCTAAAATTCGTCTTTTTCAGTTTTTTTACAATAACTCGGCAAAATATTGTTTTTGAATTAAAAAATTTGGGATTTTGGTTCTACTTGATCTACTTTATCGATTTATGTAAAAAAAATTTGGGGTTGCTATTCATGTTTTATTTTTTATTATTTAAATTTAAATAAAAAATTATTAAAACTGAAAAATTGATGAAAAAACTTGTGTGATTTGTTTTTGGAAGATTAAGAAGTATATAATGAAAAAAAAACTTTCTTTAATTCCTTTTATTTGTGGAGATATGAATAAAAGTTTATGAAACTTTTTTAACATTATGGGCGTTCAACTTTGAATGCTTATAGCTCAGCAAATAATGCAAAGTAAATAATTCTTTTTTACAGATGGGGTATTTTGAAGGTGCTGAACATTTTTATGTAAAAAAAATTGGGTGTTGCCATTGGAATTTTCAAAGTTGGTACACATTTTAATATGTAGACGACCCCTTATACAATTTTTGTTGCCAGTTCTCAGTTCCTTACGCTATTTCCTGAAAAATGACACCTTTCACAAAGTTCCTTGCCCAATAGCAGCTGAGAAACGTGGGGTGGAGCGGTTTTTTTTTCCTCAGCTGTACCAGTGGTGCACTGGAGGAAATTTCCAAGACGCATTATGAACACTCATAGCCCTCGAAAAGAACTCGGAGTGGGTCAACAAATCAGAGGTGTAAAGCGGTTCATTGCAACCCTCTTTAGCCAGTAAGTCTGCCGTCTCGTTGCCATAAATGTCTACGTGAGAAGGGATCCATTGAAAATGAACCTCTCTTAATGATGAAAGCTGTTTGAGTTTGCTAATAATTGCCATACCAGTACTATCTCGCACCTTTAGCCAGTTGGAAAGGAAATGGATGGAGCTTTGGCTGTCAGACAGAATCCAGACAGGAGATGAGCCAGGGAAGGAGAGAATTGAGTCAATGCCCTCATTAATGGCGATCAGTTCACTCCTGAAAACTGAACAATGGTCTGGATTTCTCCTCTTAATCATTTTCTTGCCTCCCTGGGATAAAATAAAAATTCCACTGCCTGAACAGCCACGTTCATCTTTGCTTCCGTCTGTATATATTACGGGACAATCCTTAAAAGAGTTAAAAGCTTTTAAAAGAGTTAAAAGATGGACCGACAAGGAAAAAGGACAGACAAATGAACAATATGCATAATGTATGCTTCTCCGAGTTCATACCTTTAAAATAAAACGGAAATATGTGGGGTTTTTTTCGTCTAGTGGGGCTGCAATATTGCCGGTCAAGCCTTTGCAGACTCGCCATATTTCCCAGAATTGAGAGCCATTTATTTGTGGCACCATCTAGGTGACTCTCGCTACCAATTTTGACGCCCAGATTACAATGAATCTGAGCTCTCTGTGGATGTTAAAGTATGCCAAGATTTAATTTTCCCAAGAGAATCCAAGCCAAATGGATACTCCAGGGATCATGCCACATAATCATACGACATGCAATGCACGCCCAGGATTTTCCCATCCAGAAAATCCAACGACTCAGCCGGAGCTCGAATACGCAATCTTGGGCTTATATGAAGCGGACGCGTTAGACCTCTCAGCCACCGAGCCGCTCAAAAAGGAAATAGGTGTATAGACAGATAGACGGTGTGACAAAAACAATTCATTTTCCAATTATGTTAAAAACTTCATTTTTAAAAACATTTTTTATTTCCTTGATAACGCTACATCGTAACACTTGTTTTATTTGTAGCACTAACTGTGTTCTATAAGAATTTTGCATCATTAATAGCAAGAATTAAAATTTGGTCATTAATTTTTAATTGAATTTAAATGTTAAAAACACTTTGAAATAGATTCATTCAAAGTAAATACTTTGCTTGGTTTGATTATATAACAATTTTCGAACGCATAGATGACGTCAAAAACAAGTTTTTCATCCTAATATTATTAAAAAATTTCCTTCCACTTTTCCGATCATACTCGGATCAGACTCAAAAGGGAACTTAAAATGATGTCCACAATTTTAATTTTTTTGCTGTTTGGATGCGTTCAAAGATTGAATGGTAGGTAATTTTCCATTTTCAAATTTTAATTTAAAGTTGTACGCAAACTTCTAATTTATTTGTAATCCAGTTTACAAAAAGTCTAATTTCTTATACTAATCATGATAAACGAAATGCTCTTATGACTTATGACTTTCTTGGTGGGGGGCAAGTACGCCGAACACTGCGACCTTAGGTCTATTCTATTCAACCCCAGAAATGACACAATCACAAGAGACACTCAAAGAAAGAGACGACACAAACACTTAGAAAAAATAACAACATTTACTGACGGACACAAACATCCATGCCATGGCCGGGACTCGAACCCGAAAAAAGGCTACGTACTTCAAATTTGATACAAGAGTTCCTAGTTTCTGTCGGATGTCATAATGAGGACGCGTTGGGCATTAATCGATGGATTTGTCAATTATCTTGTCAATTGACTAAAAAAGTACAGTCAATACTCGATAACTCGAAGTCCCAGGGGAACCCCAAAAATATTCGACTTATACAAAGTTTGAGTAATCCAAAGATACCTCTCATTCGTCTCTAGTGATCAAACTGGCTTAATTGACGTTAATTTCGCATCGATTGTTCGTCATATTGCGTATTTTACAGGGGAATTCGATTACAAAAACTTCGACTCAGAAGTTGTTTACTTCGAGTTATCGAGACAGTTTTTTAAAGAAAAGTAGAAATGATTCGGGACTTGATTAAAACTTCGAGTTGGCGGATTATTCGACTTATAGGAAGTCGAATTATCGAGGTTTGACTATAATTGCGATTAAATTAATTACATATAAATTAATTGGAATTGAACTTTCAATTGCACCTTGCACTTAAATTAATTCGATGAACGTATGTAACTCATAATTAATATAAATGCAATTAATTTTTTAGTTGTTTCATGAAAGAATTTAAACTAACGACTAACTTTAACCATTAAAACGAAATGGGTAAAGATTTAGAAAAATTAATATGTAAGTCTTAGATTTGAGAAGAATAAAAAAAAGGTTTAATTGTTATGTTCTATTTAAAATAACAAAATAATTGAAAATTGATTAGTTGTTAATTAATACTACTACAGTTAACAATTAAATAATTGTTATTTGCAATTTTCAGCAACTACAATTGATTAGTTGCTATGGTTACATTCACCAATTAATTATTAATCTTTAATTGTCCTTGCAATTAAAATTTGCCCAACACTGTAAGGAGGTATCTCAGAAAACTGCACAATGCAAAGGATAGCTGCATAGAACTTTCTTGTTTTAAAAGTTATTGAAATTACCGAATAAGGTATAATTACCAGTAAATATATTGCTTTATTGAGTGGCAATATTAAAAGTTGGGTGATGTTCCGTTTTTTTTGTCTAGTTTTCTACACGGCTCAAAACAATTAGGGGAGCACATGTTTTAAACTCTTTCGCTCCCAATGATTCCATTGGGAATCATCAGCTTGTGATTTTTTTTTTTTTGACTAAGTTAAATTCGCCTCTTATGTATCGTTAGATACATTGCTATATGGAAGAATAACGTATTTTGAAGAATTTAATATTTTTATATTAATGAAAGTATGAAAAATATGGTAAAATAAATTTCACTTTAAAACAGTTTTAGAAAATAAATTGACCCTAAATTTTTCATGCTTGCATTTTTTAGATGTTTAAAAATATATTTCAACTATTTTTAACAAAAAAAGTTTTGAAATAATTATTGTTATAATTTATTAAAAAATTATTATTCCACTAGCAAATTTATACCCGTACTTCGCACGGATTAAATAAATATCAAATCAAACCAAGTATGTGTACCATATAACCTATTATAAAATCATAAACTTAAGTTATTCTCTTCCCACTCGTTATCAAGTAAAAAATATCAATTCATTGCCCTAATATTCTAAAATCAAAAATACGCTGTAAAATGCACTCATAAATGTCATCACAATTACCTCATAAATACATAAAACCTTTTAACTCTTTTGGCTCGTTTTGTGAAATAATTTGGCGAGAAAATAGATATAGCTACAAACACACCCATTATACAGCTCTAACACAACGACTTTATCACAACCAACCAGCTTATAGATTATTTTTAAAAACATTTTGCCCATTTGGCGAGTTTTAATAAATAATTTGGCGAGATTGGCAACATATTTGGTGTAACAATAAAGACATAATATCATTATATGCAGCTCTAGTACGATGGCCTTTATTAACCATCATAGTTCAGTAATAGCTTAACAAACATTTTGCTCATTTGGCGAGCTTTAATTAATGAATTGGCGAGATTGGCAACGTATTTGGCGAAAAAATAAAGACATAAAACCCTAATATGCAGCTCGTGCGATGGCATTTATTAACCATCATTGTTCAGTAATAGCTTAACAAACCATTTGCCCATTTGGCGAGTTTTAATTATAATTTGACGGGATTGGCAACGTATTTGGCGAGAAAATAAAGACCTAATGTGCAGCTCTAGAACTTATAGGTTAACTACACATTTATTGCCTGAATATGCATATTTGTAATCAACAGAACCATCACTGAAGAAATCATCAACTAAAACCATAATAAATCCAAGAATGAAGACTTGTCGGAAATACGTCACGTGAAACATATCAATTATTTTCAAATAATGAATTTAGTTTCTGAAAGTTATGGCAACACAATAAAATAAACATTTTCAATTTTATTTTTCTTTGAAAGTTTTATTTAATTGTTTCAGCAGGATGGCATCAGGAAAGTAAAAAAAAATTATCGGATTTGAGCCAAAGTGGTATAATTTTTCCAGAAAATTCGAATTTTCTCTAAAAATAGAACATTTTGAGCTCTGAAAGTTCTTATTTTGTAACTCAAGTATGAACTACGCATTTGTGCCAAGTTACGAGTCAAACAAATGTCTATTGTGAGTTTCGGAGAGACATACACACATACAAAACTTCATTTTTATTATTATAGATTTCCCCCTTTAAATTTAAGTATTACAAACTTAAGATTTTTCTCCTGTTTTTTACTATTTCATTTCGAATGCATAGTGAACCTATTTTACAAATTTCAGATTTATAGGATAAAAATTAAAAAGTTGGGAGTGAAGTTAAAGTTGGAATTGAAAAGTGCTCCCCTAATTGTTTTGAGCAGTGTATTAGATTAAAGTCCATTCTATTTAAGTAGATGACTTTCTCGACCCAAATCGGGCTAAGTGACAGATTCTGTAACAAACCCACTTTTTAGCCTACTTTTCTTTTTTTTTTTAATTCGAAGAATTAAAAAAAAAATGAAAAAGTAGGTATTGACATGCGGTCGATGTCCGTCCGTCCGTCCGTCTGTCCGTACCCCCCTTCCAAAATCGGTTCTATCCATCCGATCTTAAAAATTCTTTTTTTATTAGAAAGGTATAACCTCAGACACCCAACTTTCATACTTTTTGTCCGTCTGTCTGTACGATCGGATGGACATAAATCTACTATTTGTCGACGAATTTCGCATTGAACTAGCATTGAAATTCGATTTCGAATCATTTAAATCGCTGAATTTAACTAGAAATGCTACGGACAAGTGAGATACGTCAAAAAAATTCAGCGCATCGAAATGAGAATACATTGAAAATTTCATAAAAGAATTCGAATTCTATGTACTTCAATTATTTAAAAAACTGCAAAGTTTAATGCTCATTTAAAAAGCATAGTAAGCCATTTTTAGCCTACTTGTCTTTTTTTTTTTAATTCGAAAAATTAAAAAAAAAATGAAAAAGTAGGTATTGACATGCGGTCGATGTCCGTCCGTCCGTCCGTACCCCCCTTCCAAAATCAGTTCTAGCAATCCGATCTTAAAAATTCTTTTTTTATAAGAAAGGTATAACCTCAGGACACCCAACTTTCATACTTTTTGTCCGTCTGTCTGTACGATCGGACGCACATAAATCTACTATTTGACGACGAATTTCCCATCCAATTAGCATTGAAATTCAATTTCGGGTCATTTAAATAGCTGAATTTAACTACAAATGCTACGGACAAGTGAGATACGTCAAAAAATTCAGCGCATCGAAATTAGAATACATTGAAAATTTCAAAAAAGAATTCGAATTCTAAATAATTCAATTATTTAAAAAACATCAAAATTTAATGCTCATTTAAAAAGCATATTAAGCCATTTTTATTAGAATTAAATCACCATTGCCATTGCAACAATTGCTTGAGAAACTTTAATTCTTTTAGACAATAAATTAAAATAAATTTATTTTTGAGACATCGATCAATTTAAGATGACGTCAAATATATATTTCACTACGAGATCTTTGTATGTTGATATAAATTGTTTTCATTCTACTTTAAAAGCGAGGAATATTACATATTTATTCTTTGAAATACAAATTTTTGCAAACGATTTAAGTTATAATTATTTAATTTTCGAAATAAAGTAAATGAAACTAGCCGAATTTAGCGAGTAAATGTTTATTGAGGAGCAGTTTTTTGGTTTTTGTTCTATGAAAAATTAAATATTTATTTATAATCTCAAATAAAGCTGTGTTTAGTGAAAGATGCTGTGTTTAGTTGGATGCTGCGTTTAGTGAAATTTATTTTAAATTTAATGTGGAAAAACGGTTGTTTATGTCACTTACTGTTACGAACCTAGTTTTTTTCAAGATAAGAATTTTAGTAAGTATTTAAGTAACAGGAAAGTAGGCTATTTTAGTTCTTTAAGAACTTCTTGTTATTAGAATTAAATCACCATTGCCATAGCAACAATCGCTTGAGAATCTTTAATTTTTTTAGACAATAAATTAAAATAAATTTATTTTTGAGATATCGATCAATTTAAGATGACGTCAAATAAATATTTCACTACGAGATCTTTGTATGTTGATATAAATTGTTTTCATTCTATTTAAAAGCGAGGAATATTACATATTTATTCTTTGAAATATAAATTTTTGCAAACGATTTAAGTAATAATTATTTAACTTTCGAAATAAAATAAATGAAACTACCCGAATTTAGCAAGTAAATGTTTATTGAGGAGTAGTTTTTTGGTTTTGTTCTACTAAAAATTAAGGGTCTGGGACATAATCCCGACAGCCGAAATCCCGAACTAAAGGCTTTCATCTAAACGTACAAAAGCCTCTACTTTCATCTCATTCTGTGAATTACTTTCAACCCCAAAGCTATATCTATTGTACTATTGACAGACACACCTCTCATTGTTGACAAGTAAACGACATTCATTGTAAAATTTCAAACGTGTCTGAAGGCGATACTACATGTGCCCTTTAATGACATGCAAAAGTTTTTTTTTCTTCAACTTTTGAATAACGCAATTACAATGTTTGGTGTTTTATTTCCCCTTCTTGCTGATTTAATCCTAAGTAAAACGTGGTTTTGACGATACAAAAGAAACCAATTAATCACACGTGTCGTAGTAGATATTTGAACTCCACGTTAAAAAGCACAATGAACTTACGACATTACCTATAAAAGAAATTATATCCATCTAGACCACACCACATAATGAATAAGTCCGAATAATGAACCAAAAACACTAAAAAAATTAACATATATACAATAGACTGTTAAATATACTACGATTAACTATATATGTGATTTCCATACAAAAATGCTTTTCGATTAAAACACACCTTTTTTTAACCAAAAGCATTTCATGTTTACATAGCAATAAAAGAAAAGTCACTCTTCCCAAATGTAAAAATATTGAAACAAAAATTAACAATTAAATTACCCGTAATCAAGCATAACGGCTTTAATTTATAGAGTTGTCGGGATTTCGACCCATTCGGGATTTCGTCCCTGTCGGGATTATTGCCTTTCGGGATTTCGGTTTTCGGGATTCTGGCTTGTCGGGATTTCGGCTGTCGGGATTGTGTCCGGAACCCAAAAATTAAATACTTATTTATAACTGCAAATAAAGCTGTGTTTAGTGAAAGATGCTGTGTTTAGTTAGATGCTGTGTTTAGTGAAATTTATTTTAGAATTTAAGGTGGGAAAACGGTTGTTGATGTCACTTACTGTTACGAACCTAGTTTTTTCAAGAAAAGGATTTTAGTAAGTATTTAAGCAACAGGAAAGTAGGCTGTTTTAGTTCTTTAAGAACTTCTTGTTCTTTTTATAGCCCGCGAAATTGCACGAGTGAAACGAGAAAAGGTGGACTGTAGACGGGAGTGTCCCCCTGGTCACAAGCCCGTCCACCTGCCGTGGTTCGAAGGGACTCTCGAGTGTTGGTGCGTGGAAGACACAACAGAGGGAGAAGCAGAAGAAGAACAAGAAGACGAAAAATTCAAATTAAAAAGTTCGTGCATCTTTAATAATAAAAGAAAGAGTCTGTCTGTCTGTGTGTATGTCTGTATTTCTGTGGATGGCAAAAGACCTACTTAGGCTGCTCTAAAAAATTCGAAACTTTTAATATAGATTCTTTTTAATACCTACGTGTGCACCTGAGGCTCAGTTTTTCCATATTTGATTGTGATTTTTAATGAAGATAATTAGTTTAAAAAAACGTCATCCACGTGGGATTGCGGGACCATAACAGGGCTTGAAAAGACATAGATCGGGCTGAAACGGGATCTTGACGTCATCCTCTATTAGTTTGATTGATTGAGTTTGGTTGAGATATGCGCTCGCCCTAAGGCTGCTTCATCCTCTATTAGTGTTTGCTTTTTTAAGTCCTCATGCGCCAACACGAATTTAATTTTGTTTTGATTTTGAATGTATTTTCACAAGTAAGCATGCCTCTAAAAGGAAGCAATGCGAAGTTAACGGGTTCCCAGCAAGGCTGGACCATACTGCTAGTCTCACATAAATTACAGAAATAGTAAAACACACTTTCTAGAGCGGCGGTTGATAAAAATCTTAAGCCCTGGAGATCATAGTAAAAGTGTTAGAGGAGCGGATCACGTCGCCTCCAACTGCGAACTGCATTATGGACTCTAAAAAAAATTCGTAATACGCTTTTTTTAGTAATTTTATGGCATTTTTTTTGTATTGAATATTATTTTTTCGATGACGCTGTAGTATTTTTCTTATTTAAGAGATGGAATTTGCCATGGCTACCTTGGCTAAGTGCGTATCTCCGCCATAATTGTAGGTCACCTGATATGCCACTCTAATGCTTTAACTATAATCTCCATGATACTAAAATACTGAATTTGCATATTTTAAAGCTTTTATATTACAATATATAGCTACTAGCGTTTCGGAAATTTTTTTTGACGTTGATACTGCTTTTAAAAATCATGAACTAGGTTAATTGATTTTTTGGATAGTTCTACTTCTAATCTATCATTATTATTAAAAAAAATAGTTCAACTCTTACGTGTCATTGTTTTTTAAAATTTAGTTTTTGAACAGATAAATTATTGATATTTAAAAAATCGCTTTTCATCCTTAATATAAAAAAAAGGTAAAATCGTACTTCTTTATAAAGAAAATGCGTATTAAAAATTCAGAGTATTATGTTACTTAAATTATATTTTAGTATTTTAAATACCAGTATGTAAATTTTATTATGGGTCAATTCAATCGTAAGTGTTAATTGAAAAACACAGGACATCAGACTAAATACTAAATCGTCTTTGGCATATTCAGCGACTGCAGCAGTCCCATACACACGATTCATTTTTGAAAAACAAATTGTTAAAATCTTCTCTTATTGAAGATATGAGAAAAAATTTGTACTTTTTATGTATATCAATTTTGACACTTATATTCGTATACCTTAACTCAAACCTATGTTACTCTCTATTCCTCTTTTTGAAACGTGATTTTGGATATTTGGGTGTCTTTTCTGTGTTTAGTTTTTTTTTTTTTTTGACGAAAATATAATTCTATTTTTTTTTCTGACGCATTTGGATTTCTTGTCATTCTAGAATGTTCTGTATACCTGCATTTTCCTTTTCAGTTGAAAAACCAATCTGTACTCTTCCCAAATGCAGCGAAGGGTGTTTTGTCCAAGAAATTTACGACGGCCCTTGTCCGGGATGCGAGTGCAAGAAAAGAGAGGACGGTGGGTCTGACACTTATATTCGTATACCATATCTCAAACCTATGTTACTCTCTATTCCCCTTTTTTTTGTTCGTGATTTTGGATTCTTGGGTGTCTTTACTGGGATTAGTTTTTTTTTTTTTGACGAAAATATAATTCTATTTTTTTCCGACACATTTAGATTTCTTATCATTCTAGAATGTTCAGTATACCTGCATTTTCCTTTTCAGTTGAAAAACCCATCTGTACTCCTCCCAAATGCAGTGAAGGGTGTTTTGTCCAAGAAATTTACGACGGCCCTTGTCCGGTATGCGACTGCAAGAAAAGAGAGGACGGTGGGTCTGACACTTATTTTCGTATACCATATCTCAAACCTATGTTACTCTCTATTCCTCATTTTGAAACTGATTTTGGATATTTGGGTGTCTTTACTGTGTTTAGTTTTTTTTTTTGACGAAAATATAATTCTATTTTTTTCTGACACATCTAGATCATTCTAGAATGTTCAGTATACCTGCATTTTCCTTTTCAGTTGAAAAACCCATCTGTACTCCTCCCAAATGCAGTGAAGGGTGTTTTGTCCAAGAAATTTACGACGGCCCTTGTCCGGGATGCGACTGCAAGAAAAGAGAGGACGGTGGGTCTGACACTTATTTTCGAATACCATATCTCAAACCTATGTTACTCTCTATTCCTCATTTTGAAACGTGATTTTGGATATTTGGGTGTCTTTTCTGTGTTTCGTTTTTTTTTTGACGAAAATATAATTCTATTTTTTTTCTGACACATTTACATTTCTTATCATTCTAGAATGTTCAGTATACATGCATTTTCCTTTTCAGTTGAAAAACCCATCTGTACTCCTCCCAAATGCAGTGAAGGGTGTTTTGTCCAAGAAATTTACGACGGCCCTTGTCCGGGATGCGAGTGCAAGATAATAGAAGATGGTAAGTCTCACACTTGTTAAGGGGACGCATTACCCAGAATATTATTTCTAGAAATAATAACATAAACTTGTGAATTATATTGGTTTTATATAATGTTCACTCTAAATAAAAATTTCTAGCAATAAAAATGAATATTTTCAAGTAGTTTTTCATTTATTAAAAAAAGTCAAAATTTTGAAAATTTTTTAAGCCCTACCATCAATTTTAAGAATAACTTCACCAAACTTTTATGGTTTCATTTTAGTACTATTTTTTCAAGAACTGTGCATGTATTTTAAAATGTGAGCGACAGTTAAAAAGTAGTAATATGCATTTGCAGTGAAAATCACAAAAAATACAAATTATTGAATTCAACATTTAAAAAAAAATAACTATGGATAGAAGACCTTATTCCATGCACAATTTTGTGCATAATATATGTAAGAACACAGGTAAAAATTCTAGCTTAATTAGCAAAAAAGCCTTAGGGATTTATTTAACACAAGAATTGAAAAACGTGAAACAGGGAAAAAGAGGTCGAAAGCAGACGAAATAAGTATTCAAACTTATATGAATGACTCCAGAAAATATTTAATAACTTTTTTTCTACACAAGATATCATTATGAAACTTTCAGTAAATGTTTAGAAGAATATTGAAAATAATAAAAAGTGAAAACTGAAAAATCGACACTTTGACCAATTTTTGGGTAATGCGTCCCCTTAAAGAGAAAACCACCGATTTCGAGAAAGAGAAACTCGTTTTCCGAAATGTATGGAGATTTGTGTTTAAAAAATTCAGCTAATCAACACTGTGAAAAAAATCTGTAACCATTACAATACATTTTTTGTAAAAAACTTTTAATAGAAAATTTCTAGTAAATAATTACTAAAAATAGTGCTGTAAAAACACATAATATATTTTTGTTAGCATTACATGTATATATCACGTAGATTTACAGGACTATTTTATTTATCCCACACAAGTAATGTTTCAGTAACTATACAAGAAAATTTTATGGATACCACATTTTCCGTGCAATTGCAAAGAAAAACAAAATGTCTACTTTCCTACTACGTGGGATCGAACCCCGGTCTCCCGCATAACAGGCGGGGGTACTGACCACTATAATACCGAGGAATAGCATACTGCCGAAACCCGGGATCGAACCAGGAACCTTTAGATAATCAGTCTGACGCTTTCCCAACTGTGCTATTTCGGCAAATAGATCGCTAGGAAATTAGAACTTAAATTCATTTGAAACAACCAACTAAAGTATAAATTTAAAATGGCGATTGGCTAATTGAATCCCGATCGATTAGATTAGGTTAGGTTTGAATTATCCTCGCACTAGAGCTACACGAGGGCTATCCAAATCAAGATCGAGGCTAAAATACTAGAAATTATTTTGTAACTTCAGAAATGAAGATTTCTGTTCAGAATTACAAAAACTTTTTTTTGTAAAATTGGTTATTTCTGTAACATTACTAAAAAAAATTCTGTATGTTTACAGTATTTTTTTCTCAGTGAAACGTATACATTGTTAAAAATTTTGTCTCAAGATTGCACCGGAATCCTGGAACTTTCAGCTGCCACCACTATTTGGGGCGTTGTGATTCACCACTGTTGCGGTGTATCATAGCTATTGTTTTAAAATTGGTGCATTCATGCTCCAAATAGTGGTGGCAGCTAGAAAGTTTCTGGTGCAATCTGCTCCGAAATTTTTAACAGTGTTGCCTCCAACAAAGTATTGTTTCCGCAAAATAAAGACAACCTCAGATATCGACTAGAGAAAGTCTTTTCCGGAAATGATTAGAAGTTTGAAATGCTCGAGATGTTGAATGAAAGTATAAACCGCGGGCTCCCATTCGGTGGTTACGTGTACCACTGCCCTAATGTGGAAATGGCCAACTGGTACCAATAGAAATCTCTATTGATATCTATACAGATTTTTACTGATCTCTATTGATATCAATACAAATCTCTATTGATCTCTATAGATATAAGTACAGGTCTATTGAAGTCAATTCAGATCAGTAGTTTACTGATAATTTATTTTACTGGTGTCGGTAGAGCTCTATTGATATCAATAAGAAATATTATCAGTAGGTTACTGATAATAATAGCTTCTACTGATAACAATAGGGACATCCATAGAAATAAGTACACGTCAATAAAACTGTACTAATGTCAATAGATTTTTGTATTGATCTCTATGGATCATATTTAGTAGGGTGGTGATATGTGCGAAAGTTTCAGGTGGTACGCGTGACTGCTGTGAGCGGCATGATATGCTATTAATAGCTTCTGTACGCTTGATCAGAAAGCAGGCGAACATATTACTCATTGTTTTAAGCATTATTTAAAACTGAAATCCTTAATTAACATCTGGATCGGATGTAAAACCTAGTAATTTAATTGTAATTTAATTGTAATAATAAGTACTCATTGTAAGGGTCACGCTCAGATAAATAAATAATTGATAATTAATTAAGTACGTGCAGACGAATGTGCATAAGTTTGTGTGCGATGGTGGCAGTCTGGTTGTAGTAGAAAATGGAAAATGCTTAGTTTGATGGAATTTGTGCCTTTTAAAGGAAAAGTTTGTTGGTCGAAATAAAGTAGTTAAGAAAAGAAATTATCTGTTTTGAAAGTTTATTGAAACCAGTCATTCGGTCACTACATAATGTGCGGGGAAACCCCAATGGATTTCGAATTATTTTGAAGAACCGTGATGATTGAGAGTGTATCCAACGGCTTGATTGTGAGTTAATCATTTTGAAATTTATATTCGAACAGTATTTGTAGAAGTTATTTAGTTACGAAAGTTTAGTTAACAAGGTTATTTTGAATAATTTGGAAGTTGTTTTAAGTTTTTGAGTTTAAAAGAAGTTATTTTGAAGAGTTGTGAATAAGAAATGTCGTTTTTAGCAAAAGCAAAGAAAGTAGATTTGAAGTGTTTGGCGGAAGAATTAGGTGAAAATGTGACGAAGGATATGAAAGTGGTTGAATTAAGAAATATTATTTTGAAGAGTGCCGAGTATGAGGAAGGATTTGTGAAGGACTTATTAGAAAGAATAGTTAGTGAGAGAGAGGAGGAAGAGCAGATTAAGCGCCAAGAGGAAATTAAACGCCAAGAAAACGAGTTTTTATTGGAAAAATTGAGTAAAGAAGTGGAACTGAAGCGCCTAGAAAATGAGTTTGAATTAGAAAAGTTGAAGATTGAAGCATCGATGTCCAGAAAGGGTGATGGAAGAGAAATGAGCTCTCAGAATGGAGGAATGCAAGAACAAGCTCAAGTTGGATTGCAAAAATTAATGAGTAAATTTGATCCTAAACAAGGTAATATTAGCTTTTTCCTTATATTATTTGAAAGACAAGCAAGAAGAGTGCAGATTAAGGAACAGGATTGGGTGACAAATCTTGTTGGATTATTACCGTTAGAAATGGCGAATTTGATTGCCAGGGAGCCAGAGGAAAAAGCCAATGATTATGATCATGTGAAGAATATGTTGTTAAAAAGATTTAAGTTGAGCCCGGAAGCGTTTAAAATAAAGTTTAAGAGGCACTGTAAGTCATCTGAAAACACTTGGCGAGATTTTGGATTTGAGTTGGCGAATTATTTTAATGAGTGGATTATGGGACTAAAAGTCAATGATTTTGAAAGTCTAAAACAACTTGTCATTACAGAGCAAATGAAGGAACAAGTATCAAGCGATATACAGCAACACTTTATTGATGAATGGGGTAAAGTTATTACAGTTGATGCTCTTTCTGAGAAATTAGATGAATATGAAAATGTGAGACAATATAACCAGTGCAATAAAGCTCCTTCATTTCAACCATACAGGAATGACTATCAGGGAAAACCTAACACGTCCAATAACAGAAATAATTCATCTTATGAAGGAAATAGATATGAGCATAGCAACCGTGGAGGATTTGATAAGAGAAATTCCTTCCAAAAGCAAGTGACATGTTTCAATTGTGGAAGATCGGGGCACTTAGCAAGGTTTTGCAGAGATAAGAATAAAGAAGGAAGAGAAAATTCTGAAGCTAAAGTTTCTGAAGTAAAGGTTGCAGAAGTCAATGTCTCTGGAGTCAAAGTAGTTGAAGTAAAGGAGATCGAAGGCAAAGTGGTCATTTCTAAATTCAACAGTGAAGTTATACTGGAGAATAAGAACGGGAATGCAGTTCAACCGAAAATGTCTGATCTGAAAATAGTTAAAATTTCATATGGTGGAGCAGAATATGAGGCAGTTGTAGATTCTGGTGCACAGATTAGTGTGTTTAAAAGCAGTGTAGTAGGGAAAGAAGTTGACTACAAAGGACATATTATGTTACAGCCTGCGTTTGGTGATTGTTTGAAAGCCGAACTAAAAGAAGTAGAAATTGGCTTAGTGACAAGTTCGTATATTACACCGGTAATTAAAACGGTTGTGGCAACTGTGGACGGGTTGAATGCTGACATATTGTTGGACATGGAAACTTATGAGGCCTTATTGGAGCATGAGAGAATCTATAGTCCTAGCTTCACAGCTACTACGAAATTAAGATCGGATACTCAAAAGGAAGAGTTAAATGATAATGTGAATACTGAAACAGAAGAATATAAGCCAGCAATAAGAGAAAATGATGCTAAGGACGACGGGAGCAAACCAGAGAGTTTCAGGAAACAACAACAAACGTGCACTACTATTCAGGAGGCATGGAAATTGGCCAAGCAAAATAAAGGAGGGTATATTGTAGAAGAAAATATCCTTTACCATGAAGAGAATATGTATGGAAGTAGAATAAGGCAGTTAGTGATTCCTGAAAGCAGAAGAAACAAAATATTGGGGATAGCTCATGAGTCAGTATTCGGAGCACATCTAGGAGCCCATAAAACGATTCAAAGAATTAAGTTTACGTTTTATTGGCCTGGAATGATCAAGGAGATCAAAGCATATTGTAGTTCTTGTCATGGGTGTCAGTGCAGAAAGGTAATTCGCTCTGTTGACAAGATCCCGATAACACCTGTGTCTCGCCCTGAACTACCATTTCAAGTGGTGAACGTAGATCTAATTGGTCCCATAGATCCGGTATCGTCACAAGGACATAAGTACATTCTGTGTTTGATGGATCAACATTCAAGATGGCCAGAAGCTGTCCCATTGAAATCTCTAACGGCTAAGAGTACATGTGAAGCATTGCTTGAAATATTCAGTAGGACAGGAGTACCAGAAGTAATCGTGATGGACAATGCAACAATTTTACAGCTAGTTTGACGCAAGAATTTCTGAAGATTTTAGGAGCTTGTCCACGATTTACAACGCCATATCATCCAGAAGGAAATGGTTTAATTGAGAGATGGAACCAAACTTTGAAGAACATGTTGCACCATATTATTAGAGAAGACGGTAGAGGTTGGTACAGACACATTCCTTTTTTATTGTGGGCTTATAGAGAAATTTCAAATGCAACTACAGGCGTACCACCTTTTCTGCTGATGTATGGAAGAGAACCAAAGGGTCCATTGTCTATACTGAAATCAGTTTGGACGGGGGAAGTACTATTACCTCTGAATATGAAAGGTTCAGTGGAAAACTATTTGCGAGAACTAAGAGAGAAGTTAGAAGTAGCAACACGAAATGCCAAATTAACAAGTGAAGTGCAGCAAAGTAATTACGCCAGATACTATAATAGTAGAAGGAAACATCGAGAATTTGCACCAGGGGATCAAGTGCTTGTGTTAGTACCCGACTCAACTAATAAATTGTATGCTAGGTGGATAGGTCCAGTTAAAGTGGTAAGAAAGGCGAAACCAAATTCGTATTATCTGCAGATGCCTGAAGGTAATTTAAGGTTACTCCATGTAAACAAGTTGAGAGAGTACAGGGCCAGAGTTCAGACTGTTGGAGTGGTTTATGACTGTAATGGCACAAAGTAGTTAAGTGTGTGTCGATAGTAATTGTAATGTAAAGTGTGACCCTTTATATATTTTAACATATTAAATCTTCGGATATAATATGATTTTAGGGGGGAGGTGTAAGGGTCACGCTCAGATAAATAAATAATTGATAATTAATTAAGTACGTGCAGACGAATGTGCATAAGTTTGTGTGCGATGGTGGCAGTCTGGTTGTAGTAGAAAATGGAAAATGCTTAGTTTGATGGAATTTGTGCCTTTTAAAGGAAAAGTTTGTTGGTAGAAATAAAGTAGTTAAGAAAAGAAATTAGCTGTTTTGAAAGTTTATTGAAACCAGTCATTCGGTCACTACACTCATAATGTTGATATTTCCCAATTTAATGTCGTTATTTTATGTCAATTTAGGCAAATAACGACAAGTTTCCACTAAAGGCTATAAGAGTATATTTTGTATGATCATTAATTTTTTGCTTAGTTTTTACTACTTCTAATTTATATGTTTTTAGACCTAACGATAATAAATGAAACTGTAAATTAATACTACTTTAATATTTTTTATAGCTCCTTTATCATAAGCATGTTGTAAATTAACAAATAGTTACTATTAAATATGCAGTTTTCTCAAAAATTTAATTCAAAAAGTATTTGAAAACTCTTAGAAGAGTAAATATTATCCATTTATTAAAATATTTAGATCGAACGTTGTACACAAAAATTTCTCAAAAAGTAAAGTGGTAAACAGGTGCAAAAAAGTTGGGAACCCCTGGTATAAACGGTTAAAAATCATATCCTAAGGGCAAAAATTCCCCAACCCAACCCTTCAACTCAACCATATTTTCAACGCAAAACTCAAAAGTTGTAAATTCATCAGACATGGCGGCTGTAAGGAGCCTAGTGGTTACGATCTTGAACTCCAGATCGGAAGGTTGAGAGTTCGAGACCCGGTGCCACTGAAGACTTACCGAGTATATGCGGAGTACGTGCTCGTAAAATCTGTTGGGTCCGGAAGTCCTGTGGTCGGTCATTGCGCAGTTCACCATGGGTACAGGTTCCTGGAGAAAATTTCCCTCCCCTTCAGGGACATGTCTAAATTGTGGAGGTGGCGACAGATGGCAACATCTGTCATATGTGTTTGTGTGTGTCTTGTGTTGTCCTACTTGACGATGGCTTATAAGCGGGTCCTTGCGAACAAGCACACAAGCCTGAAAATATATGTCAACCAATCCAATCCAAACATACATGGCATTTTATGTTTTAACTATTTTGCATCGTAATACAATATTATTAATTGCACAGATGGCCTTAAAATAGGCAACGGTAAATAATTCATATTAAATATTAATTCAGTGCATAAAGGGTTTGGAGGGATTGTAAGTCCCATAGCAATTGTTTGCATTAGTTTTGGAATCACAACTTTCGCAAAAGTATTGTTCTGCCATGTTAGCCCTTTTTCACCAGGCACGGGAATCAACATAGGGTAGACTAACCAGTGAATGAACGGGCTTCTCCGTGGCCGAGTGGTTTAGGCGTGAGCCTCAGGATCCAACCTTCTCAGGTTCGAATCCCACTTACTACCAGTCATCCTATAAATCGGATATCTGTACTGGAAATAGTAGGAAAAATCCAACTAGTGACGGATGGGCCCGAGTACACTGGGACAGACGTGCTCGTTAAATCTGTGGAGTCCAAAGTCCCGACGGCGTCAGCGTACGAAGTTTCCGTTGGGTGCCCGCTCAGGTGTCGATCTCGTCACTTGACCAGGGTTCTAAATTACGAGACGTTATTGGCTGTGTTAAAGCTCCCGATGGAGGCTAGAAATAGGCAGCCGGAAACGATTACATTACATTACATTACAGTTAATGAACGTTTAAGACGTCACGTTCGCCAGCGAATGAACACCAGGATATAATGACTAGAATAACCAACCATTGTCGGATAGGATAGCTTCCTACTATATGGGAGGAAGTCAGAGTTGCCAATCCATATAGTGGAATGATTTTCAATCCTTATTTTTTAAAATTATATTTACCAAATGTTCATTCACTGGGAACTGTTCACTCACTGGTCACTGGTCACCAGTGGTCAGTCTACCCTAGCATGAAATAAATTAAAGGCCCTCGCCAGATGAGACGGTGAAAAATGCCCCCATTCCAATCGGGCTAATTTTTTTTCTGAAAATAATCTCATAGTATGGACAACTTCTCAGCCAAGTTTCAGCTCAAAAATATGACGCATTTTTGAGTAAAAAATTAAAGTTTTTTTTCTTTTTAAATTGATTATTCCCTGAATATATTTGATAAATCCAAAAAACTGCTCATGAGTTTTTAGATATCATTGAGTAGTATTCTCAGAAAAATCCGCTCATAAATCTGATCGAGCGATCATTGTTAAAAATGCAATTTTATTTTTCAAAAAAATAATTTCATGCCAAAATCGTTTGGTACAATTTAGGATTTTGTCTCTACATATTCCTCTATAATCAATCTATAATACATTTTTTTTCAGATTTTTAAAATTATTGGACGATAGTTTAAAAAAAATAAAATATTCTTAAAACCTCACTTTTCGCACTACTTACTCGGCAGATGGCACTCCTAACAGAGGCAGGGAAATTCAATCTGGGAGAATTTCTTTCGGACTAAAGGATTTTAGCATAGATTTAGAAAGTAGCAGATCTGCCTCTAGGGGGAAAGGTGAAGCCATTTGTTAACCAGTATCCCATAAGGCAGTTCGCAAGCTCCAGCACATGGCATGCCATACGCCACCAGATGGCACCATGAGATAATTCGACTAATAAAAAATATATATTCAATATTAACTAATCAAAACTTTTTACAAGTTTCGCTAGCATAATTTTATAGCTGCATGCGTATTGATAATTTCTGTAAGGCATGAGATCATTCATAAAAGAAGCAAGTTAAAAATGCAGTTTTTATTGTATGTAACTCTTCGACAAAACCTTTTTTGTGAACCAATATCCTGTGATGCAATGCGAAAACGACGAAATGTGAATTCATCACGCATCATTGCATTGTACGGGATTGCGCAATCGATGGGCATGCTATTTCTAAATCTATGGATTTTAGAGCAAAAAATCAGGCTTTAAGAATTATTTTTTTAAACTATCGTCCAATAATTTTAAAAATCTGAAAAAAATATATATTATAGATTGATAATAGAGGAATATGTAGAGACAAAATCCTAAATTGTACCAAACGATTTTGGCATGAAATTTTTTTTTTGAAAAATAAAATTGCATTTTTAACAATGATCACTCGATCAGATTTATGAGCGGATTTTTCTGAGAATACTACTCAATGATATCTAAAAACTCATGAATAGTTTTTTGGATTTATCAAATATATTCAGGGAATAATCAATTTAAAAAGAAAAAAAACTTAATTTTTTTACTCAAAAATGCGTCATATTTTTGAGCTGAAACTTGGCTGAGATGTTGTCCATACTATGATGTATTTTTAGAAAAAAAATTAGCCCGATTGGAATGGGGGCATTTTTCACCGTCTTATCTGGCGAGGGCCTTTGAAACGAAAATATTATCTGGTTATTTAGCTAGATTTTTTTAAAGTTTAAAATACCCCAAAATATTCAACAGATGGCGACACTATTTTAGAACGTTAACAATTAATAATTAAAAAACCGGATGTTATGTCCTTTTCAATTTTGTTTCAAATTTATGTTATGATGATTCCCGTACCGGGTGAAAGTGGGAAAACATGGCAAAGCAATTCTTCTGCGGAAGTTGAGTTTTCAAAACTAATGCAGTAGCTCCGATGGGACTATACCAAAACCGACCTTAAGTTTGCAGCAGAGAAATGTACTACGCGGAGGAATTTGCGTAAACAACGCGGCTGGCGCCGAAGCTTCGCCTGCTCCGATTGGTTGATAATTTGACCCTGATATTCGTGTGCCCTGTTACGTCAAAATCGAAGGAAAAAAATAATTAAAATAACACTCTAACTGAAGTAAACTAATAAAAATAATAAATTTATGTCCTGAAATAACAAATAAATTTGTTTATTGAATGTGAAATACCTTTTTGTATTCGATTCTCGCACTCGAAAATGAGAACTATTTACCCTTTTTCTCGTAGAACATTTGTATACTGCAAACTTAAGGTCGGTTTTGGTTATAGCAGTTCCTCTGAAAGAAAATTTTAAGTTCATTATTTTAGATATTTCAGAGCATTCTTGTATTCCTACAGATCCGAATCAATGTCCGGATGCTGCCTTGCGGTGGTCCTTATTGCTAAGTGATCCCCAATTTGTGCGGTCACGAGGCGGGCTTGTGCGAACCCGACTGCGCATTATCCCTCAAGTGCAGGATTACGTGTGCATTCGAGGACAGGGAGGCTGGCTGCCCAGTCGGCGGCGACCGCCAACCCAAGAAGAGGATCAAGTTTTAGTGTGGGTAATGAACCCTCTTTATGTTCCATCATAACAGGCTGCTCGCCAAGGGAGCGAACGAGCGCCAAATATTTCCACTGGTGCGCGAAAGGAAGGAATCTCGTCGCTTAAGGGGTCATAGGAGTCTTAAAAATTTGCAAAGAAGGTACTACAAAGTATAGTTTGACCTTTCATGTCATTTTTTAACTACTCAATATACAAGTATAATTTTTTTGTATGTAATTCTACAAGAATTATTTAATATAAAACAAATGTTTAAATTTATGAAACTTTAGCCAAAACTAAAATAAATGATATTAAACATAAAGCTATTTGAACACATTGGGATTAGGCTTGCGCGGCAAATTTTGAGTTCAAAATTGAAAAAATGACCAAGAAAATGACTTTATATTGTACAAATATGTACAAACAAAGACTTATACCTAAATTCTCAGCTCAATTATAATTAGAAATTATTTTAAGAACTTTTTTCTAATAGAATTAATAAAAATTTTAAAATTTTGATTTTAAATTTTTTTAAAAATAATTTCTAATTAAAATTGAGATGAGAATTTAGGTATAAGTCTTTGTTTGTGCATATTTGTACAATATAAAGTCATTTTCTTGGTCATTTTTTCAATTTTGAACTCAAAATTTGCCGCGCAAGCCTAATCCCAATGTGTTCAAATAGCTTTATGTTTAATATCATTTACTTTAGTTTTGGCTAAAGTTTCATAAATTTTAAAATTTGTTTTATATTAAATAAATCTTGTAGAAGTACATAAAAAAATTATACTTTTATATTGAGTAGTTAAAAAATTGCATGAAAGATCAAACTATGCTTTGTAGTACCTTCTTTGCACATTTTTAAGACTCCTATGACCCCTTAAGTTCCCACATCTATCTCACTTTGCACAACGGATCAGATTTACTGTACGGTAAATCTTGAACCGATTTTTTTCGGATTTGGAGGTAAATATTTTTATTCCGGCAACTTGTCCGACTTCGACTGATGATTCGAACTCTTTGATTTCGCAACGACGACGTTTTCCGGCAACCCCATCTGACCATTATTTATTAGCGCAGTATAGAGAGCGTGACGTCAGAAGTCGCCAGAATGCGGACTTTTGGCGTGATTTTGGAAAGTTCGCCAAGGGTTACCGTAAAATAAATGTGATCCGTAGTGCAAGGTGAGATAGCACATGTGGGAAAGTGACGATCTTTTTTCTCTTCCGCCAATTTTCCAGCCTGGAGCACGGCCAACGTAAATGACAAGGTCGGAGAAGCTCTCCCAAACATGAGATTGGACGGAAATTTTGACGTCCCTATTCCGAGTGCCGAAGATGAAGAAGCTAATTCGGGAGCTCTCGGAACCCTAAAACCGTGGTCAGCCGTGAACAAGTTTTTCCAAACAGATCTCGAGATCGGTTGTCTTCATCTTCGGCTTAACGTCACTCGGAACTATGAAGTCGAACTGTTCGTACCCGAGGGTGTTTGGGAGAGCTCCTTTGGCCTTAGTAGTTGATAGTCTAAGAGCTAGCAACGTTTTTGAGAGAGAATTTCAGGTGGGCCAGTTTTAAGATATGCTATCTCTCTCACTCTCCCGGACATCATACGAGCAATCTGGCTGGCGGTAGTGGTTGCGTTCATCAGTGCGCATCCTACTAATACAAGTAAAAAATTGATTTTTCAAATCATTTTAGGACGTTTTATTTTTTATTGTTATTTTTAGCGAACTTTTTGCAACATAAATCTATTATTGCCAGACATTTTTATTGTTGTTTAAGCTGTGCCAGACGCTAATTTTGATTTTGAAAGCTCAAGTGTTGCCCAAATTACCAGCTCAGGTGTGAATTCACCGATCATTGTAATTACGTCATCGTCAATCATTGCGCAATACCATGTGGCAATACTTGTAATGAGCTGATAATTTGGGCAACACTTGAGCTTTTAAAATCAAAATTAGCGTCTGGCACAGCTTAAACAACAATAAAAATGTCTGGCAATAATAGATTTATGTTGCAAAAAGTTCACTAAAAATAATAATAAAAAAATAAAACGTCCTAAAATGATTTGAAAAATCAATTTTTTACTTGTATTAGTAGGATGCGCACTGAGGAACGCAACCACTACCGCCAGCCAGATAGCCCTCATGATGTCCGGGAGAGTGAGAGAGATAGCATATCTTAAAACTGACCCACCTGAAATGCTTGTTTTTCCGACGTTGCTAGCTCTCGTACTATGAGTAGGCCGTGACTGGAGAAGTTGTATTGTGTCGTGTTCGTTTTTTCGTCTTGAACTGTGGAGTGATGTTGCTTCTGTGTTGTTATAGTAAATATATTGTTATAGTATAACGTAAGCTTGTCAATAAAATGAGTTTAGTAAAATGATACCGAGTGTCTCTTTTTAATCACACATTGGACTACACACTCAGTTAAACCACGAGTTTATTTCTGATGGATTTTAAACGGTATTCATATACTACCTTAGAAAACTTTTTTTATTTATTTTTTTGAGATAGACTTTTAAAACATTGTGAGAACATCAGGCACATATAAATACCTTACTGCAATAAAAAAAATATGCTAAAAATTTAATTGGCAAATATTATGACTTCCGACATGTACAAGGAACTCGCGTTCCAAAGTTGAACTTTCCTAGCTCGCTTTGTTTGAGCTGTAGAGTGGTGACAGACAGACGGTCCAACGTTCAAAAAGCACTTTTTTTAGAATCAGCACCCTCCAATAAGTGTAGAAAACCCAAAATCTGCATTTAAATTTTTCGGCCCTATTGCAATACTTTCATTGCCTTGTATTTTATATATAAGTATTTGAAACTAAAATACATTTTCAGGGACTTAGAACAACACTATAACGACACTGTGCGGATCTAGGGCATTTTAATCTGACAGTTTTAACATGCACCAGCTGCTCTGTTGTTGTCGTGTGCTGTTATTTATATCTGTACAATACCGTATCCGACTCGAGGACATGTCTATTTCTGAAGGCCAAACGCCTTGCGTATACCATGTAGCAATCAGGAATAAAGTCTGCAAAACTTCCTCACCTTATCAACGGAAAAGAGTCTGATTATATCTAGGAAGTGAATTTTTAAGCAATACATACATAGGTAGACTTAAAATAATGGTGCTTCCTTTCAGTGAAAAAACACAGGATATAAAAATTTTATTTCCGATTTTGTTGAAGGCTCTAGATACTTTTTTAATCTTTATTTGATATTTCCTTGTTTTTCGTAACACGTGTAATATTTTAAGCAATATATATAAATTGCTTGGTTTTAAAAAAAAAGGGGTTTTGTGTCTGAAATAACTAAAATAACCTCTTCTTTCCTTTTAGTTTAATACACACCACAGAAATTGTTGTTGTTCGTACAGACAAAAACATGTAGGAAAGTTTCTGGTGTCGTATTTTTTAAACAAAAAATCGAACTTTAAAAAAAGGACATTTTGCAAAAAAAAAAGTTGATAAAAGTTTTAGTGAAGGGGGGGGGGGGTATAGACAGATGGACATAGGTGTGCAATGGGTCAGTTCAGATGCCTTCAGTTTTAACAGTGTATTTAACTGTGCCATCCCACCTATCTCTATAATTATATATTGTGTTCCATTCTTGCACTAGTCAAATGACAACAACAAAAGTTGAAAGTGGAATGGATAGACGGACGGACAAAATGTATGTTACATACTTCACAGATGTCATACCTTTCAAACGAAACGGAAATTTAAAGGTGGGTAGTCAGACAAGAAAAAATACTTTTTAATTATGTTAAAAACCTTGGACCTTGATCAAATGCTATATCATAACAGATTTTGTTTGGTTTGAATTATCGTCGCACTAGAGCTACACGAGGGCTATTGGCGACGGGCGTCGTATTTTAGAACCACAGTCAGGTTACGAGCCAACACCTGAATAGGCACCCAACGCAACCGTTAAGGGCGACATCGTACGCAGCGTTAGGACTTTGAAGGATATTTAGCGTGCACTCCCTTACACGGGGTATTATTCGTCGGACATTTTTGGCTGCACGGGCCGTTTATAGGTCGGCAGCTATTTTGGCGATGCCCGGACCCGAACCTGGGACCTTCCGCATGCTAAGCGAGTGCTTAACCGACTGGGCTCCCCAGCCCCCATATCATAACAGATGTATTGCAGCAATAAGTATGTTCTAAGAATTTTTCAGGCTTGAAAGTTCATTCAATGTATTTTAAATTGATTCTGAGTAAAACGTAAAAAACACTTTGAGATGGATGCACTCATCATAAATTTTTTGTTTGGTTTGATTATGGAATAATAATTTTCGGATGCTTAGCTGACGTCGAAAACAAGTTTTTCATCCCAATTCTGGAAAAAAAAAAAGTCGTTCCACTTGCACATCATAACTCAGCTCAGACTCAAAAGGAATCTTAAAATGTCGTCCGCCCTTTTAATTTTGCTGATGTTGGGATGCGTTCAAAAGTTGAATGGTAAGTAAATTCCCATATTCTAATTATAATTTTCACATGCATACAAACTTATCAATAAAAATTAATAATAACCATTGGTAACCAACTTTACGAAAGATTTTTATATTTTATGTAGTAGCTGTAAGAAAATAAACGCTTTTATTTTTTTCACTTTTGGGTTGCATTCAAAAATTTAATTTTCGTTTTTCCCCCTATTCTAAGTAGAATTGTTTTAGCCTACTTTAATTTTTATAATTCTAATTATTTTTAATGAATTGAAAGTTGTTATTGACATTGAATCAAATGCGGTCTGTCTGTCTATATCTACTTCGCTACCGAATTCAGTTCTAACCGTCCGATTTTAAATAGAAAGGTACAATAACATGAGATAACTTTTATACTTATTGTGTATTTGTCCTTTAAACGGACGGCCTGTTTTTACTTCATTTTTAACTAACCGATTTCTAATTATCTAAAGGACGTGACATCAGATAACAACCTTCGATACTTTTTGTCCGTCTGTCATATGGCTCTCCGTTTAGACTGCAGCTCTAACAATGCGATTTCAAAAAAATCTTTTTTGTAAAGGTATGTTCTCAGATACCTATCTTATACCTTGTTTCCGTTGAGTCTGTACATCCGTCCTATACGAATTTCGGCGAATATTAGAGTAACAGGAAAGTATACTTAACTAGTACTTTTAAAACTTCTTTCCTGACAAACATGTTAATAAAAAAATAAGAAATAGACTAAACTTCTTTAAAAAAAACTTTTTCTTACATATAAGTATGCTCACTAGAAGGTAGTGCCTCGGCTGAGTCGTCGGATTTTATGGATGGGGAGATCTTGGGCATGCATGTCATATGATTATGTGGCATGTAAAAGATCCCTGGAGAGCCCATTTGGCTTTGGGTTCTCTCGGCCAAATTAAATATCTCGACATACTTCAACATCCACAGAAAACTCAGACTCATTGTAAAGATTCAGATTCATTGTGCGTCAAAATTGGTAGCGAGAAGTGATCACAAAAGTGAAAAGCTCAGAAATATGTTTCCGAGAGAAGCACTTTTAAAGATTTTAGTTGTTATTGAGAGTTCTTATACAAGTCATATAAATTATAAGAAAAACACATAAACAAAACTGCTAACGAGTACCAAACTTAAACAACATACACTCTTAAAACCAAAGAGTGACATCCACTCTTGTAGCAGAAGTGCATTTTCGACACTAGAAAGGATGGACTATCAACTCAGACGGAGTTAAAATCACTCGTTTGGAGTGATCCTGTCGGAGGTTTAACACACAAAAGATCCTCTCCTTTCAGGGAAGTGCATTTTCAAGATTGGAGGAGTGAAAATTTTCTCAGACTAAGTTAAAATCGCTCGTTTGTTTTAAGAGTGTATTCTTCAATATGTAAGGTATTATTTCTCATAATAAAATTTTAAAAAATGAACTGCTTTTTAAAAACTGAAGTTGCTGGGCGTCCGTAATATGATGCTCACCTTACATTTTCGTAGCTCGAGAAATTGTGCGAGTGAAGAGGGAGATGATAGACTGCAGTGAAGAACAGGAGTGTCCCCCTGGTTACAAGACCGTCCACCTGCCGTGGTTCGAGGGGGCCCTCAAGTGCTGGTGCGTGGGAGAGAAAACAGAGGAGGAAGATAAGGAAGAAGGAAAACCAAAAAGTTCGTAAATATTAAACTATGGAAACAGTAAAACATTGCGAACTTTCTACACTTCTTACCAACCTAACTTGGGTAAAAACAAAGAGTAAAAAGGCAGGGGGAAAAAGCGCGATTGGTCCGTTAGTTGGAAACTTTTGTAAATTAATATTTACATACAAAATGATCTGAATACAATTAAACCAAAATACGCTTTTTATTCTTATAAAACTGCCAAAAAAAATTCTCAAATATTATTCAAATCTGCTACCTTAAACGAAATCAATGTTTTAAACATGTTTTCTGGATAGATTCGTAAATAATTTGTGGAACTCCTTACATGCGCGGAAGGATCTTCTCCATAGCATATTTCTATTTACCCAATTTAGGTTGGCAAGGAGTGTAGTTATTTATCCGAAACATTAAAGAGCAGATACTGAACTATTTTCAACACAAATTTTGTGCTATCTATGCAGTATAATTGGGTCGCAATACAAATTTTGTATTATTTTACCACAACTTGCAATAGCTGGGAAAAACACTATTGCAAAAATTATACTATCGAGGAATATATTGGTGTGTTGAAATGCTGCTTTTAAATTTTTATTTTGCCTATAATTATCGAAGAAAAAAATTAAAACGTAAAAATTGTCCCAAGGTACAACACTCTCCCCTACATGTCAGGCGTCACAATACTGTTTTTGAAAAATTCGCGCATGCGCGAAGGTAGTTGCCACAGCACTTTTAAGGAAAAAAAGTCATATGACGAAATTATTGAAATTACGTTATAAGGCATATAGTTTAATTTAGCTGTATTGATTTATTGAGTGATAATAGAAAGTTGTACTGTATTGCACACTAGTTATTTTTATATGGCAATTATATTTGCAAAGACCGAATGAATCGCATTCCATTGGTATGCCCTCAAAAGTACTTCTAGTTGTACTGTTCACAAAATTGATTCATTTTCATTTGAAATATTTTGAGCCCATCACAAGTGGTATTTTGTAAAAATGGAGCATTACAATATTGTTTGCTCCATTGTTGTTTCAATACAGGAATAACGTTGATGACAAACGAAAACACATTTGACGACAGTGAGAGAAGACGCTTATTACATCCATTGTGAGTTTGACAAAAACTGTCTATAAACTATATTGTTTTGAAACAATGCAAAATTAATGAGGACATTGATTTTAAAGTACCAAAATATTTTAATTTTAAGTTTTAGTGTAATCTCCGTGCCAACCTAACTTGGGTAAAAACAAAGGGTGAAAAGAAAGAGGGAAAAGCGCGATTGGTCCGTTAGTTGGAAACTCTTGTGAGAAAATATTTACATACAAAATGATCTGAATACAATTAAACCAAAATACACTTTTCATTCTGATAAAATTGCCACATTTTCTCAAATAATATTCAAACCTGTTAGACCTGAAACGAAATTAATGTTTTAAAAGTGTTGCCTGGATGGATTCACAAGTAGTTTATGGAACTCTTTACATGCGCGGAAGGATCTTCTCCATGGCATATTTCTATTTACCCAACTTAGGTTGGCAAGGAGTAGAGAGGATTCACTAGGGGATTATCGAAGCTTGATCTACTCTGCCGCCATGTTAAGGCCCGCTCCGGGATTTAATCCAGAAGTACTAAATTAGCATTTTTTTTTAAAGATTTCATCTTATAGCATAAATCTACTTGCGTTTTTGGATTTTTTTCCTAAAATGCTACTTTTGTAATTCATGAACTAGGTTCATTTATGGATAGTTATACTTTCAGTCTAGCATTAATAATAATTCAACTCTAATATGTCATTCTTTTTTAAAATTTTGTTTTTCTCTATATGATATAAAATTGTAATTGTCGGACGCTTGAAAGCCACGTGACTTAAGCGGCTTCAGCCAATCAGAAACGATGAAAGTAAGTGTGGCGATGTGCTTGTTTTGTGCCATAGATGCTTCAATTTGCATCCCGTGGCTTTGGTTATAGATCGTTGCTTAGCGCTAGAGCTACGTGATGCCCTGGAGCAGTCCCACGGAAACTAGCCAGATTGTATAGATGAGCATTCCTGCTTTATATTAGTATTGCATGTTTGTTTGCGGAGCAAACAATTAGGAATTGCGTAGCGATTCCCGGGGGTTGGCGAGCGGTAGCGTGGTGTGCTTTGCCTCTAGTGAACATATAATTTATTGAGCTTTTTAAATGAAAAATACGCATAAAAAATTATGTATTACGTTAATTTAATCATATTTTATTATTTCAAATACTAGTTTATAAATTTAATTAAGATCCAATTATAAGTGCTTATTGACACACACATACTTGACATTCTAGCCAGTCCTTGGCTGATTTAGCCTGCAGCAACTCCATATAAACGTCGCAATTTATTGTAGCGTTGTTATTTTTGGTGTCCATAGCCACTGCCTATCCCTCTTAACTGTATTTTATTCCAACAGCCGACTGCAAACTCATAACAGCCTTGGGTGCGTACAGGGTCAAGAATCTGAACGGGAAAGACCTCGAAGGCTGCGAAGACGAAGAGGACGAGAAAGAGGAATTTTCCGGCAAAATCACCGCCGATAAACAGGAGCCGAAACCCAATGTGCCGCGTAAGTCATGTGCAATGTACAGGGTGAGGCAAGCAAAAGTGGCCCCAGTCTAGAGATATGAATACGTTGAAATGCTTGGCGAGAAAAACTCTTGAAGCCGCTTGAAACATGTTTTCGCATTGGTTGGATCGGATTAGCTTCACAGAGCTACTCATATAGGCTAGTGGAGAGTTCAGATCTTAGTTCGTATTGTATGAAGACGTCCCATAATGCAAATTTTGTGTCTCGCCATCAATTTAGAATGTTTTGCATCACCAAAAACAAAAAAGTCCGATTTTCTAGGATAAATAACGACCTAAACGATCAAATAATCGCTAGTGGGAACTTTTTTTGATCAGCTCTACAAACCTTGTTTGTATTTCATATCAGCTAGCTTCTAAAACCGTAGCGTAGTTGCCGGCAAATAAGTCGCCAAGCGTTTGTTTGGGCTTAATATTGAAGCGATCAATAGCTTCAGTTAGCAAACCTGTTTTTGTATTGGTTTTAGACTTGGCAACATTTCTGTCGTATTCTTATCTATAGACCGGGACCACTCCTGTTTGCCTCACCCTGTACATACACTGTTGAAATTTAGTTTGTAGTATGGTATGAGTGGTACTCAGTAACCCACAGTCTACCAAAAAGATCCTCAAGGTGGCTATGAGTTACCTCGGCTTATATGCTACTACAGTCGTTGTTATTTAGAATAGTGGTAGGAACGCAGAGATAAATCTGCGCCCTCTAGCATGAGGATGATATTTTGAAGATGCGTGTGTGGTAACTTCCACAAGTTCTTTATTTTGAGAGTAAGGTTGTAATTTTTGGGAACATCATTGGCTCATAATAGCTCCAAATGCATTGTTCAAAAATTAGAGAACGTGTTGTTTTAAGCTTAAGAAAAATTTTAATGCTTTTTGAATATATAAGTAGGGGGAACTTGGGACATTTGACCCATAGGGATACATGACCCAATGCCTTTTTCTCAGCATTGCAAAAGTTTTATGGGTTAGAACGTACATTGTATATGGTAGTTAGTGCAAGTAAATCATAAAAATAGAATACAAATTTGTCTTAAGACCGATTTTAAAAAACTCCCTGCCGGACGCAGTCGGATACCTTAAGAAATGAAGAGTACACGGGAAAAACCGATTCATTTTGTAGAGAAGTGTCCTTAGCTGGCCACTTTGGCGAATGATAGCGAGTGATCGCCTAAAATTGTGTAAGGAAACCAGTTACTACCACAAAGATCATAGTTAAAGTAATAGAGTGGCAGATCACGTGACCTCCAATGCTAACGACGGGGAGCGCAAGGATCTCCCAGAAGAGCCCCAATGAAGTCAGTGCTGTAGGTCACGTGATCTTCCACTCCTAAATACTTAAACTACTATCTATGTGGTTCCTTGCTACCAAGATTCAGGCGATTGGCGATCCCGACTCTTGGACCAAGCGAAGAAGAAAGAGAGAAACCGGTTTTCGGCCGCCAAGCAGACAATTGCGGGCGTCCACCTAATAAATCAATCGGTTCTTCCCGTGTACTCTTCAAATATTTTAAACCATTTTAACACTAATATTGACAACTTCGTTTTTTGTTTAAAGGAAGCAATTGCAAACTAAAGAAGTTTATGACTGCTTATAAAGTTGTTAATTTGAACGGAAAAGAAATGGATGACTGCAAAGAAGAGGAAAAGGAAGATGACGTCATCGCGAATGAAAATGAGGTATCCTCAACCGAGAAACCCAGTAAGTTAAAAATTAAAATTAAAAAAATAACAGCAATACTTACTTTTAAATAAAACTAATCACACATTTTCTCTCTAATCTGTGAAGGACAGGAAATGGAAGATGACGTCAGCGTGATTAAAAATGAGGAATCCCCAACCGAGAAACCTAGTAAGTTAAAAAATAAAAATTTATAATAGTTACTTTTAATAATAATCATTTTTACTTTAATTTTACATTTCTTAATGCCTCGAGTACCACTTTAGTAATTACGCTGTAGCGTTTATAACGTTTTACATTTATACGTAAAAAGGAGATGGGATTATAGTCGTTTAGTCCGTCCGTCCGTTCCCTTATTCACAACTCTATTTACAATAGTGTAATACCCATAGAGATCATAGTTAAAGTATTAGAGTGGTAGATCACGTGACCTCCAATGCTAAAGACGGGACGCGCATGGAGAACTCAAGCCCAGAGGAATACGAAAGTTTCGCCATCTCTTTAAAGAGAAAAGTGCTACGAAAAAACAATATTTCATTTGTAAATTGCAAAAAAATACCAAACAAATACTAGCTGCATTTTGAAATTTTTTCTTTGACAAAGTGTTGAAACAAGCCCAATAATAAACATTCAAATAACATTAAAGTTTCGTTTTCATTAACTTTTTTCACTGTTGCCACTTAACTGACATTTAAATACTTTTGTGTATGGGAAGGAAACTTTTATAAATTAGTTGAAGATGACGTTTTAATAAATATCTTAACGTGAATATTGCGATATTTAATGGTTCAATTGTTTATCAAAAATGCGAAATAAAGGAGTTCTATATTTATTCATAAAAAGCAGCCGCGAATATATAATAACGCCATAATATATTAACATTGATAGAGCTATTTTCTATTTCCAGAAGCATTTACATTCAGCTTTCTCTGTTGATATCCATACGTGAATCTGTCCCAGTGATGCCATTTGGAATCATTAATTTCAATATTTTTTTTTCAAATGTTAATGTCCCGTTATGACATCCAAACATGCATATTTCGATTCTTCACGCTTTGTTCTATTAGAAAATATTTTACATTAATCTCAATAGAAGTCAGAACAACTATTTTTTTTATTTAGAAAATATCTAACAAGCGTTTCACCTGAGTTTCTAAAGGTTCACTTCAGTTCCACATATTTAAAGCGCAATTTAAACTATTTCGGTTTAAAAAAATTACGAATTTTCTTTTAATGATATGGTCAGATACCTTAAAATATATAACTCCAAGTGTTTTTACGTAATATATATATTTTTATTTTGTTGTTTTCCACAGCTAAAAAATTCTGGCATTATTTCAAAAACCATATAAAAAATTTAAATGATTTTTTTTTCTTATTGAACTCTCTTATTTTTCACCTATAATAAGCTTATTTTGTGAATATCAGATGTTTCTGTAGTGTAGTAAATGTTTGGGACTGAAAGGGTTAATACATCTCTACTGATATTATTTCTATTAATAAATACACTGCTCACAACAATTAGTGAAGCATTTTGAGTGATTTTGTTAAACTTTTTTGTTCCGACTTTATTTTTTTTTATTCTAAAAATCTAAAATTTGTGGAAAAGATTCAATATGCATCCAGAAGGAAATGAGGTAAAAAAAAACAAGGTAGCAAAAGTAAAAATTTTGAACTGAAATTTAAGGGGGAAAATTGAAATCATAATTTTTGAATAAATTATAACAATAATTTTTTTTCCAAACTTCATTCGTAAAAAAAGGTAAAATCAATTTTTAAACATCTAAGAATGCAAGCGTGAATAATTTTGGGTTAATTTATTTCGTTAAATTTATTGGGGGTGAATTTTATTTAGTTACGTTTTTCAAATTTTCATTTAATTGAACAAACATTATTTAATTCTTCAAAAGACATGATTCTTCCATTTAAAGAAAAATAAATGCGATCTCTACTTAGTGAGAAAAAAATAGCCAGCTGATGATTCAAAACGACTAGGGATGAAAGGGAGTTTGAGGCAGACCAGGATTTTGTTTTTAGCAGTGTATATTTCTACAGATTTCTATTATTCTAAACTTAATTATCTTTTTATTATTCTAAACTAACTCGAATTGTGCCCCCCTTTCAGGAATAAGTTGCAAACTGAAGAAGTTACTGGGCGCGTGGGTCAATGGAAAAGATGGCGGACCTTGCGAAGAAGAGGAAGATGATGATGATGATTTGTTGGAAGATTGAAAAAAGAAGATAACGAGGATGTTGAACTGTTTTATAATGTGATTTCAATTGAAGATGACAGGGGAAAAAACCTTCATAAACTGGGAATCTGTCCGTATTGGCAAGTGCACTGCTTAAAACGATTAAGAGAACACTTATCGTACTTTTGTTAAACCCATCAGTTTTAATTTTTTTTTTATTCTAAGCAATTAACTACTAAAATTTGTGAAATAGATTCCTCATGCATCCAGAATAAGATGGTAAAAGACTGGGGGGAAAATCTTATTTTTTTTAAATGAAACTTATGGGGAGAGGGATTGGAATCGTCACATAATATATGTTTTTTGAATACATTATAACAATTACTTTTGTTTAACCATTATTTGTTTAAAAAAATGTTAAAATCTATTTTTAAACATCGAAGAAAGCATGCTTGAAAAGTTTAGGGTCAATTTATTAAATAAAAACAATTTGGGAGCAAGTTTCATTTTACCATGTTTTCAATATTTTCATTCAATTAAAACAATCATTATTTACTTGTTCAAAAGACATGATTCTTCCATCAAACTATAAATAAGGGCTAGCTCAACTTTAGCGAGAGAAAAATCACAGGCTGATGATTCCAAATGGTGTTGAAAGGGTTTAAAACCATGCATTCCCCTAATTTTTTTTAGCATTGTAATTGCGATCGAAAACCCGTTTCTCTTCCTCGGTTCAAACGTCAGATTGTTGTTTGGTGTGAATCTCGATCACAGATATAGTAAACCAGTATGCAGCGTGATACAAAGCAAGGCAAAACTTTTTTTCACGCCAAATTAGGCTATATGACCCGCTATCTTCGCCAAGCAGACCTGATGCAGACAGATGACCAGGGGATGAAGGGGTTCTTCCCCTGAATTCTTCAATTTTCAATTCAATTTTTGTGAATAATGTTCTCATTTTTGACGACATCAATGGTTCAAAATGTCTTCGAATACATAGCTGTCACGTGTATAACCTCTTGCCACCTGGTGTCCCCATTTGGGGAATTTTTTTTTAAACCTCCTCACAAATAATTAACACGGTAATTAGTTCCGGAATTGACCTGGTTCGATGGAAGAAGATCCAAATATCAGTTTTCAGCTATAGATTACAGGTATCAGTCATTTCTATAAAAAATGAAGTTGAACGAGGGATCAGTGCGATATCAGAGGTTTTTTTTTTTAACTTTTCAAAATGTTCCTTTAGTAGTTAATTTTAAAGGCATTTTGCATTAAAAACAACGTTAAAATAAACTGTTAACTACAATGAGTGATACGGCCTTTTTGCATTTATAGCACACAAAATGTGAATTTTTAGAGATTAAGGAGCGTCCCTAAGTAACTATCAATAGTTTTTTTGTTTTTTAATTTCTTCGAAAAAGATACTTCTTAACAAATATGAAGAGTACACGGGAAGAAGCGATTGATTTATTAGGCGGACGCCGGCAACTGTCTGCTTGGCGACATAAAACCGGTTTCTCTCTTTGTTCTTCGCTTGGTCCAAGCGTCGGGATCGCCAATCGTCTGAACTTGGTAGCTAGGAACCACAGATATTGTAGTTAAAGTACTACACTGGCATATCACGTGACCTACAACACTGACTTCATTGCTTGCGCGTCCCGTCGTTAGCATTGGAGGTCACGTGATCTGCCATTATAATACTTTAACTATGATATCTATGGTAAGAACTGGTTTCCTTACACAAGTTTAGGCGATCACTCGCTATCACCGCCAAAGTGGCCTGCTAAGGAAACTTCTCTGAAAAATCAATCGGTTTTTCCCGTGAACTCTTCATATAATCATATTTGTGTGAAACGTATGTTTAGATTAAGAATATACGTGTAGAATTTTGCTCGGGTCTTGAGAGGTTAAGAACAGCCATTTTTACCGTTTTGAGAATAAGTGAGTGGAAAACAAGGATATTTCCGACGCGGGTTCCAACCCATCATGTGTGGATCCACGTTATTTTTAATGGAGTGGTGTTGTAGCATTTTATTTTGAAGATGAACAACAGTCAGTTTCAGAGAAATGCACTACATATAAATAAAAAATGGGAAAAGTTGTTGTATAGTTTCTTTTTACCAATCTTTAATAATATAGATGGTCACCTGCACAAACAAATTTAATGTATTCATCTCAAAAATATATTTTTGACATTTGTAGAAAAAAAACTGTTTGAAAAACAATTTATAACAAAAATTTTCCCAGAATATTTAAGGTCTTATTTTACCTGATATTTATTTTAAATTTATCTTTTGTTCTACGTCTTTCTTAAATTGCATTTGTTTTTAAATTTTATTAACTGAAATGGTTCAATAGAAGAGGAATTAATAGTAACTTTCCCACCTCAGTTTATTCAGAAGTAAATTTTAAAGGCATTTTGATTTTAACCCTTTCAGTCCCAATGATAATTTTGCATTATTTTTTTTAAAAAATTCTGGTCGTCTATAGAAATTTATGATATCAAAAAGCACATTATTCGATTCTTTAAATTTTTTTTTATTAGGAAATATTTTTTATTAATCACAATGGATGTCGGCCCTATTATTTTTTTAAAATTATGATCAGAAACATAATGATGTCAAATGGCATCACTGGGGCTGAAATGGTTAATAAAACTATTCAAATGACAACTAAAATGGGAATTAATTACAAAAAAATTAAGTTTATTTGTGGCATTTGTTCATAATGTGTAGTTCTTAGGGGTTAGCTAAAAAATGCTGAAATATCAGAAGGATGTATGTTTAGTTATATAGCGTAAAAATAGGATCGCTAAGCTTATGATATCTCCTGGTTAGTTACGTTCCCAACAGCCAATTGAATATTAAATAAAGACAAATTGGGTTATTTGTTTGTATGCACTGAAGGTTTGGGGAGTTTGCTATTTTTTTCCTTTAGCCAGCCAATTTGTACCACATTTCCCCTTTTGGGGGCAAAATGAAATATTAATAATTTATAGTCAAATAATATACGATCTATTAGGAATATTTAATTTCTTGGGTGCTTTTACGCAACTAAATCTATTCTTGACAGTTATTAGAGCAACCGTTATGGTTCCACAATGGTACGATTTCAGTTAGCTTTCTTTTTATTGCTATTTAGACACATTTTAATTGGAAACTAAACTTTTTACATTCAAAACTTAATACATTGTTACATTGCTTGGTCGTGCATTAAAAATAACTGCATTTTTGAAATATAATACAGACTGGAGCACGTTTGCAGCACGTTAACCCTTTCAGTCCCAGTAATGCCATTTGGCATCATCACTTTCAATATTTTTTTCAAAATGTTTTGGTCCCGTTATGACATCCAAACACACATCATTCGATTCGTCATACTGTGTTCTATTGGACAATATTTTACATTAATCTCAATAGAAGTCAGAACTACTATTTTTTTTATTTAGAAAATAGTCAACAAGCGTTTCTCCTGATTTTTGATCAGTTCACTTCAGTTCCGCATATTTAAAACACAATTTAAACTATTTCGGTTAAAATAATTACTAAATTTTTTTTAATAAAATGGTCAGATACCTTAAAATATATAACTCGAAGTGTTTCTAGGTAATATACATATTTTTCTTTTGTTGTTTTTCACAATTAAAGAATTTTTGCATTGTTTCAAAAACCATATAAAAAATTTTATTGAATTTTTTTTTTCTTATGGAATTCGTATATTGGACCTAAAATAAGCTTATTTTGTGAATATCAGATGTTTCTGTAGTGTAGTAAATTTTTGGGACTGAAAGGGTTAAATGCATTGTTGGAATTCTCGCCCTGGGAATTTTTCAAAAACCTGCCCCGTCGCCATATCTTGACTTTAATAGTGCCGTGACGATTATAAATTCAAGATATTTTTTAAAAAAAACATGTTTAAGTAGAGAGAAGAACCACCTTTTACTATACTCAATGATAAAACTGTAAGTAAAATGAAATTTTGCTTAATTTAGTTTTGAATACGAGCATAAAAATTCACTCAATTTAAAAAAAAAAAAAGAATAAAAATGGTTCTAACGAAAATATATCAACTCCAACTGAACCAAGATTCTTTTGAATGTTATAGATCATGTTGCTTCATAAACCAAGAAGACTGGTGGCGTCCCCATCTGCTGATTTCCTCTATAAGGGCCTGGTGGAAAACCTACCCCATGGGAAAACTATTCCCGGTCTCCCCTATATACGCATAAGGGGACGTACATAAATTACGTCACGCTCAGAGGGGGGAGGGAGGGGTATGCACCAACGTGACGGAGCGTGACATGGAGGGGGTAGGGGTAATCACTTGCGTGACGTAACGCTTCGAAAATTTCCAATTTTGCAAGGAAAATAAAATTTACTTTTAAATAACAGATTATTGATAAATTTTACTTTTTTTTTCTTTTCAAGTTCATTTTTTTTAGTATAAAAATATGCATTTTTTTTCAAAATTTCAGAAACAAAGGGAAATATCAAAAGTAACTTTTGCTTAAGAAGGGGGGGGGGGGGTGTAACAACGTGACGTAATTTTAGGGGGAGGGGTTCGATCAAACGTGAAGCAGCGTGACATTGGGGGAGGGAGGGGTCAAAAAAGTCAAAATTTTGCGTGACGTATTTTATGTACGTCCCCTAAGTTACGAAGATAAAAAAAATTTAGTTAAATACCCTATTGCTTTGTTTAGCCTTGATCATAAAATAATTTGCATGCAGAAGACGTAATATGAAACCAGTTTGTTTTTTTAATTTTTGTATGAATCCTTTCGAAATTTCCAATCATGTTTAAAAGAGAAAAGAAACTTTAAGATGATGTCCACCCTTTTATTTTTCCTGGTTTTCGGATGCGTTCAACAGTTGAGTTGTAAGTAATTTCTCCTATTCTAGTTTTAGTTTCCAGTTGCATACACATAAACAAATGAAAATAAATTACAGTAGAAACTCGTTAACGCAAACTTGCTTAACACGAAATGTGGCTGAAGATGAACTGAAAGCATTTCCCCTATACCTATGAAGCTTCGAGCTAATTCTGATAAATCTCCTAACGCTAAATCGCTTTCGGCAAAATCCTGCTTAACACGAACAAATTAAAGAAGAAGAACAAATTAAACAAAACATTAAAAAAAAAGAGACAAACGAACATTATAAAAATAAATTGTCTTGTACGACGTCTGAGAAAATCATGACATCTCCTATGATTCGTCTTTTTAAATACCATTGATGTTCTTAATTGGTGTTCCTTAAAAAAAAATCTGTAGTATGTACTACTCCAAATGAACTTTATTAATTAAATTACTAACTGTATACATATATTATAAGGTGTATCGCATTATAAAATTAAAATAATTTGTATAACTATTCACTGGTTTAATGGATTCCTGACGGTTAACAAGAAATGTTTCTGTGCTCCCTTAGAGTTTACGTTAACGGGATTCGACTGCATGATTATTGGCTATCCAGATCACAAGAGATTTTGCTATAGTCCGACCAAGCTAACTTGGCAATCAAAATATTTTGATTGTGGACCATTCCACTTTGAATTGAGGTTTTAAGGCAGAAGAAAAAAGGGTTGCCAGCTCAAGGCGTTTGGCGAGAAGAGGGGATTGTTGGTCTAGTTCAATCTACCACACTAGAGCTACACATCAGTTATCGGCGATAGAGGATTGTTGTTGATTGCTAGTAGCGGTTAACGATTACACGTGAATTTCTTTGTTTATTTGACTTGATCAACAATCGATTAATATCTGTGCATAATTGATAATGTCTAATGAAAGAACGATACTTCATGCGAAAGAGAAGAATATCGTACACAATGTTTTAAATTTTTTCAAAGTGGAAGCCTCTGCCGAAAATTTTTATTAATTTTTTTAGAAAAAAAAAGTTCTTAAAATAATTTCTAATTAAAATTGAGCTGAGAATTTAGGTATAAGTCTTTGTTTGTACATATTTGTACAATACAAAGTCATTTTCTTGGGCATTTTTTCAATTTTGACCTCACAATTTGCCGCGCAAACCTAATCACAATGTGTTCAAATAGCTTCATGTTTAATATCATTTATTTTAGTTTTGGCTAAAGTTTCATAAATTTTAAAACTTGTTTTATAATAAATAAATCCTGTAGAATTACATATAAAAATATTATACTCATACATTGAGTAGTTCAAAAATGACATGAAAGATCAAACTATGCTTTGTAGTATCTTCTTTGCACATTTTTAAGACTCCTGTGACCCCTTAATAGTCTGTTTCTCAACCTTAAAGAAATATGCGCCCAAAAGCAATGAATCGCCAAACATAGTAACTCTTGCCCAAAACCACAACCTTCCTTACTTTTTTTCAAAGTGGACTGGTCCACAATCAAAATATTTTGGTTGCCAAGTTAGCGTGGTCGGACTATATTTTTCCTTTCAATAATTTTAAGATATGAGGTAATAAAAAAATAGCGATTGGAGATCGAAAATCCGGAATGGAGATTTTGTTTTTTACCCACTTTGGAGGGTTCCGAAAAAGGGGTTTTTGAATGTTGGTCTGTTTGTCAGTCTATTTTTCTAAAGCCACTCTACAGCTCGAACTAAAATATATCGTAGGAAAATCCACAATTACTCACGAGGTTGACATATTATATTGTACCCAACTGTAAAAATACAGCACATATACAGCTGGAGAAAAAAAGATTCATCCCTCGTTTCCCGGCTGCTATTGATCAGGGAATTTTGTTAAAGTTATCAATTTTCAGGAAATGGTGTAAGAAATTGAGAACTGGCAACAGAAATTGCATAAGGGGTCGTCTACATATTAAAATGAGTACCAACTTTGAAAATTCCAGTGGCAACACCCAATTTTTTTATATACTATATCAAAATGCTTATCATTTTCAAATTTAAATTTCATTCAGTAAATCATGTACCATTTCTTGGCCATGTTTAATGTAAATCTAGTTTTATTTTCATGGTGATGTCGCTATTGATATTCTCTTCCTAGTACCTAATTATATAAACTTATCTCAACTTTTTGAAATTGTTTATTTTTGATGGAAACAGATCTGGAACTTCGTCACAGTCATGACAGTTGCTGTTTCTTTATTGACTGTTTATTTATATTCATAGCCAGAGAAATCGGAAGAGTGAAAAGGCAATACCCGAAAATCCCGTGCAGCGAAGGCAACAAGTGTTCGTTGCCGCCTGATTCAAACACGCCCGTCGTCACTGACGACGGTAGTTGTGAATGCAAGTTCAATAACCAGCAATGCACTCCGGAAAAGACTTGCCTCGACCCCGACTACAGGGCAGTCCTTTACCGCAGTCATCCAGAAAGCGACTTCTATCACTGCACTTGCGTTCTATCCACAGGAAAGGAGAAGTCCAAAAGTTCGTATATCCATCATGCATACGAGGGACTGCCTATCCCATACAGCTAATGTATTTGTTTTGAAATCACATTTTTGCAAAAGAATTGCTTTGCCATGCTATCCCATATTCACCAGGCATGGGTATCAACATATCATTGCAATGAATCAAATTAGAAAAGAAAATGCTATTCTAGTTGTTACATTATATGTTTTTGAAGTTTTAAAAAGCTAAAAATATACAGCAGATGGCGGCACTATTTTAAAACTTTATCAATTTATTATTAATAATTGGATATTATTTTCTTTCAATTTTTTTTTTAAATTGATGTTCTAAAGGTTATCATACCTGGTGAAAAGGAATTAACATGGCAAAGCAATACTCTTGCTGAAGTTGTGATTTCAAACCTAATGCATTTAGCTCTATGGGACTGACAGTCCCTCTTAAGAGGACTGTCAGTCCTATAGACGTAATGCTTTATTTCTCTAATCACACTTTCTGGAAAAGTATTTTTTTAACGCATGATTTTTTTTGCACCAGATATGTAAATAGGGATGAAAGACAGTTTAAAAACGATTTGAAGGGAAAATATCAACTAGTTTTTTAATTAATATCTTTTTTAAAGAACCTCATTTCTAGAATCGTGGCGACATCTGTAGGACAACTTAGCTTAATTGACACAAAAGTGTTTTTATAAATTTAAACAATGAACTCATGCATTATCTTTGTATGTTAATACATAATTTAAATGATGCTTTTACATTTCAAGTAATTTTTATGACAAAAACCTTCATTACAAACGAGAAACTATGATTTTAAAATGTGATGACACACAAAAACAAATGTCGCCAAATCATAGAAAAAAACCAGCCATATTGCAAATAGTTCGATATGTAACCCTAAAACCACAAAAGTGGGCGGGGCTCATTATAAATCCAGTCGAAGAATTTCGCGCGACTTTTAAACTTGACTTTAGTTGTGTTGTAGGTTTGATACTATAATACAGCGATTTTGATCGGCACAGCTATGGGAAAAAAAAGTATCCACTAGTGGTTATTTCGGCCGTTAGTCATCCTATAGAATCGGACCTTTTTGACTTAGTGAAAATATAACATTAGGAGTTGATTGCATAACGCAGAATTTGCATAAGGGTCCGTCTTCATATTAAAAATGCGATTAACTTTAAAATTTCCAATGGCAGCAACTAATTTTTATAATTTAGAAATGTTAAGAATCCTCAAAAACCCTTAAATCTTAGTTTTTGTTACATTTGGATGAATATTTGACGAGTTATTCAATCGAATCACTTACGGCCGTTATGGCCGTAGGCTGTAGGTTTATTGAAGGTTGAAACATAAACGTATGGATAAAGATCTTGAGGGAGGGGTCCTACAAGGGATGTATTGTATAGTCAATAAAGATGAAGCACTGGCGTTATTTTTAGAATGTTTTCCAATGTTTTTAAAATTCGGAAATATTTTTTAATAGAAAAGTAGGTATTGACATGGTAGTCTTCCCGAAGTGTCCGTCTGCATGTCCTTACTTCAGTGACAAAATCTGTTCTATCCATCAGATCTTAAGAATTATTTTTATCATCGAAAGGTATGACAGCAGGGACCAACTTTCATACTTTTCTAATGTTCTTCTGTTTGTACGTCCGGATGGACCTGTCCTCTTGTCAGTCAATGAACGACCATTAAATAAGTATTGAAATTTAAATTTTAGTCATTTAAATTACCGTTGCCACATCAACAATATCACGAAGAACCTTAATTAAAATTTTAAGGATTATTTATTTTTTCCTGTAAATCGATTTGGAATGACGTCACAAAACATACTACAATATGTTTTTTTTTTTTATGTTCATTATATTGTTTACTTAGAAAGCGGTTCACAGTGTTACTTTTTTTTGCTTAAAGAGCTAATTGGTATTAATTTACAATTAAATTCCTTTAATTATCAGTGCAATTTGGAGTTTTTTCATGCTTATCATTGCCAAATGTACTGGATATATCAGGTTTTTTTCAAATATTATAGTTATTGATAGTTATTTAATTACAAGAATCTCGTGTAATTTAAGGTGAGATTTTCAAAGCATTGCCAAGATCATGGAAAGGATGCTACAGGATTTGACTCATTCAATTTTACATAATTATTCTACAAACTGCAAATAAATTTAGCAAACTATAAAGATTATTTATTTAATTTGCGAAAGAAAATAGTAATTATAGTAGCCAATTCTTAGAGTTGAAGATGCAAATTGTAACTGAATGCTGGGTTAGTCTATATTTGTTCTAAAGTTATAAATCTTATGCGGAAGTGGTTATAGGAGGCAGTTGATGTTATTATAATACCTTTGTGTTTCGACGAGAATTTCATTCTAGTATTTAAGTAACTGCACATGTAGGCTTTTTAATTCTTTTAGAACTTCTCGAGCAATATACAAGAATATGTGTCGTATGGTGGCAGAGTACTGAAAGTTTAATGTGCCAATCACGCAGTCCGACGCTATTTTAGGAGGCCTTGAAAAGTTGTAAAAAACACGTCAAGATTTCCCGGCTCCCAAGGTATGCAATGTAGAAAGCTCCTTGCATAACGAATGTACAGATTCGTGGCGGGAGTAAGGCTTGTAATAAAGAGACTTTCAGTGTCTAATTTACAAGAGCAACCGAATGAACAAATTGACAAACTGTCACTAGCAATACAAAAGGTTCCTGCACATGTTTTTGGAGACCATAAACCCGCGTTTGTTTGTATCTTGCTGACCTTATTATTGCCTTAAAAACTGCTAATACGACAGATTCATTATACATTGGGTTTCTACTTTTGCATTGGTATGCCATTAGTTTTAACAAACATAAAGATTGCTACGCCAACAATTAAAAGTACGGAACTAGATTTAAGGGGTCACAGGAGTCTTAAAAATGTGCAAAGAAGGTACTGCAAAACATAGTTTGATCTTTCATGTCATTTTTTAACTACTCAATCTATAAGTATAATTTTTTTATATGTAATTCTACAAGATTTATTTATTATAAAACTAGTTTTAAAATGTACGAAACTTTAGCCAAAACTAAAATAAATGATAACAAACATAAAACTATTGGAACACATTGGGATTAGGCTTGCGCGTGAAATTTTGAAGACAAATTTGAAGAAATGACCAATAAAATTACTTTATATTGTACAAATATGTACAAACAAAGACTTATACCTAATTTCTAAGCTCAATTTTAATTAGAAGTTATTTTAAGAGCTTTTTTCTAAAATGTTTATTAATTTTTTTTGAAAAAAGCTCTTAAAATAATTTCTTATTAAAATTGAGCTAAGAATTTCGGTATAAGTCCTTATTTGTACATATTTGTACAATATTAAGTCATTTTCTTGGTCATTTCTTCAATTTTGATCTCAAAATTTGGCGCGCAAGCCTAATCCCAATGTGTTCAAATAGTTTTATGTTTGTTATCATTTATTTTAGTTTTGACTAAAGTTTCATAAATTTTAAAATCTGTTTTATAATAAGTAAATTTTATAGAAATACATATAAAAAATTATACTTATATGTTGAGTAGTTAAAAAATTACTTAGAAGATCAAATTATGCTTTGTAGTACTTTCTTTGCACATTTTTAAGACTCCTATGACCCCTTAAAAACAAAACTGTTTACGTGCCGAAGCTAAGCTAGTATTCCGAAGTTTACAGGGATGGCTCTAGAGTATTCATAGCGTTTTATCACATCTCGGTAATTATAAATAGAAATAAAAAATATTAGTACGGGCAAACCAGAAAAGAAATTGTTTCCTGAAATATCGTAAGATTTAAAAAAATAAATATAATTTATTAAACAAATAAAAAAAAATGAAAGAGAAATAACCAAACAACACAAATAATAAATTTCCAGAAAATCGTCCCGGCTAGAAAAGAGTACCGGAACCAGTATTCGTTAGTCTACCCCTGATTACACTCGAATCCTCTTTATCTTGTGATGAAATCTTGCCGTGCACCACTCCCCAGAAAGAGAAACGTATCCCCTTTTTTTAAATCGCCAGACGTATCATTTGGCGAAAATTTGTAATGCCACCTGGTGAGTCAGAATCAAAATAAAGTTGGCTAATAGCTTCTCTTAACTGTATTTGATTCCCGCAGAGGACTGCAAACTAAAAAGAGCCTTGGGAGCGTACTTGGTTAAGAATCTCAATGGGAAAGATCTTGGAGAATGCGAGGATGAGGAAGACGGTGAAGAGGATTTTTCCAGCAAAATCGTCCCCAATGCACCAAAACCAAGAAGAAATGAGCCACGTAAGTCATGTACACATAATCTGTCTCAAATTTTTAACCTCTTGTGACCTGGCATCTCCATTTTGGGACATTTTTAAAACCTCCCCACAATCAATTAACACGTTGGATGCCACTGACTCCTGAAGGGGTCTAAGGAGTCTTAAAAATGTGCAAAGAAGGAACTACAAAGTATAGTTTGATCTGTCATGTCATTTTTTAACTACTCAATATACAAGAATAATTTTTTTATATGTAATTCTACAAGATTTGTTTATTATGAAACAAATTTTAAAATGTATGAAACTTTAGCCAAAACTAAAATAAATAATAACAAACATAAAGCTATTTGAACACATTGTGATTAGGCTTGCGCGGCATATTTTGAGGTCAAAATTGAAAAAATGACCAAGAGAATGACTTTATATTGTACAAATATGTACAAATTAGGACTTATACCTAAATTCTCAGCTCAATTTTAATTACAAATTATTTAAAAATAAATTTAAAATCAAAATTTAAAAATTTTTATTAATTTTTTTTAGAAAAAAGCTCTTAAAATAATTTCTAATTAAAATTGAGCTGAGAATTTAGGTACAAGTAATAGTTTGTACATATTTGTACAATATAAAGTCATTCTCTTGGTCATTTTTTCAATTTTGACCTCAAAATATGCCGCGCAAGCCTAATCACAATGTGTTCAAATAGCTTTATGTTTGTTATTATTTATTTTAGTTTTGGCTAAAGTTTCATAAATTTTTAAATTTGTTTCATAATAAACAAATCTTGTAGAATTACATATAAAAAAATTATACTTGTATATTGAGTAGTTAAAAAATGACATGACAGATCAAACTATACTTTGTAGTTCCTTCTTTGCACATTTTTAAGACTCCTTAGACCCCTTAAGGAGTCGCGTGGTTCCGATTCACCGATAGCAGCACATTCTGATGAAATTCATAGTACCATTTCGCCAACCGTTCTTATGAGTTCAAGTTCGTTTGTAACTTTTGCAACCGATCCTTCTGTGCTTCGAATAATACTTGGTGATTTGAAAGAGGGCATTCTATTTTAAATTACGAGGAAATTAAATCCTTCGTCTCAAGTGTAGGGCGACCAGACACCTGAGATACCGCATTTCGTAAAGTGATTCAGTTTGTCATTCAACAATCTAGCTATAAAAAAATTGCAAATAGTCTGTTGTATTTTTTTTTTTGTATTTTTTCAAACAAAAACTACCCAAAAAACAAGAATTAGGAAAATTTAATTATGATTTCTCAGTCGAAAAGTTAATCACTGAAGCAAATCTGGTAATTGTCTTTCAATTCAATTATTAGTGACAGATGATGAGTTATCCGGTTGGAAAAGGCCAGGAACATTTCCTTGTATTTTTACGACTAGGTAGCTATCGTGTAGCTTTAGTTAGTGACGTTAATTCAACCTAACCTTGCTATTTTACGATCCCGAACTAAAATTTGTACTTGTTCAAAAGTGAACAGTTAGTTTATTTTCATTGTAACGAACAGGTTTAAAAAACAGGATGTTTTTTCTATTTCATCAGCCTATCGATGAAGACTCTATCGATGATTTAGTGGCAGCGAATGTGTTAAGAAGTTGATTAACAACTTTAGCAATGTTAGTTATATAATCACAATGTTATAACAATGTTAATCATGTTTATTACTATCGTACAAGTCACGACTATTGTATTTAAAAACATCATTTTTAATTTTAAAAAAATAATTAATCGTCCTGATAATTTATCAATTTCCCTTCAGTGCTGTTGACTTCTTTTTTAAACAGAATGGAATTATTTATCAAACTGAAATTTAAAGAATAATTTTATGGCTATTTTAAGCCAATTTTAACCAATCTGTTTTCTTTTTTTTTATACATAGAAAGTCCTTGTACAGTAAGGAAATTTTTTACTGCTTATCAAGTTGTCAATTTGAATGGGAAAGGCATGGCTGATTGCGAGGAAGATAAAAAAGAGGATGACGTCGTGAGTGGGAATGAAAATCAGCAATCCGCTCAAGAGGAGCGAAGTAAGTTGAAAAAAAACTAAGGTTATGTACAGGGCTCGAAAAATCTCAGAAAGTTTACCCTTCCTCGAAGAGTGCTTGTCTAACAACGTACCCGTTTTCCTTTGAAATTAACCCGTCAAACTCTAGTTGTATAAAAAAAACTTCTAAAGGAATAAAAATATTTTCTTTTATTTATTACAAACATTTATATAAAACACACTGTTAATTAGTAGTTAAAAGGATTACATTATACAGTAATAAAAGAAATACTAAATTACTTTTAGTAACCTAATATTATACTCTTGTAGGATAAAACAAAAATTAAAAATGTATCATGAACACTAACCATGAAATGGCCGTCCACGAGGACGTCAGATTCGAGAAATTCGTTGTCTCGGCGAATTTTTGACCGCCGATGACGGGAGGACGGGAGGTTTTTAGAGCCTTGGTTATGTAACTACACTACTATCATTTACCACTTTTATAAATCAATACATTTAAAAGGTAACTATACGCCCTATAAAGTATTTTCAAAAACTTAGAATCTAAAAAGATCTATGGCAGCTTGCTATTTGCGCATGCGATGGTTTTCTCAAAATCCAAAGTCGTCCGAACTCGTGTCACAAACTTGTAGTCTGGGTCTGTTTTCGTTTTTCGCGGCAAACCTTTTAAATCAAAAAGTTTTCTTTGGCTGCTTCCTAACCTGTCCGATTTTCTATTTAGAAAATACGTAGCGCCATACCGCGCCACAAGATGCGTAGGTCAAAGTCTGAACTTGACAGGGACATTTAAAGCGTCTGGAAAAATTGGCCGACGGAAGTGCGTGTCAAATTAATTTATAAATAACTTTTAACATTATTTTCTAAGACATACGAAAAATCAGCCTTTAAAAAATGACTTAAGGGGGTTCAATACCCTCAAATCGGTGAAAAAATCAAAACAAAAATTATTGGCTTAAAATACTATTACAACCTTTATTAATAATGTCACAAAGTATCAAGACGATTGGAAAACCATTTTTGACATTAAAAGCCATTTTAATGTCATGGCTTCGTAAGGAAATGGGTTAACAATAAAAACTTTAAACGCGTTTTTCTCAGAACTTGATTTTTTGAACTTCGATGTACCTTTTCTCAAAAACTATGCTATGTTTTCTCGTAAACTTTTTTTATATGATGTAATACATAGTATAGATTAATCTGAGGTTATGAATTTTAATAAAACTAAAGTGAAGAAAATGTTATGGGGCAAAAAAGTGAGAAATTTCATGATTTTTTGGGTACTTTAAAACTTATTTTATTTAAAAAAAATCTAACAGTTATTTTAAAAAAAAACTTTTAACCTCAGATTAATATATAAGGTTGGTATAATACACACAGAAATTTTTAAGATGATCTGATCAGTAGTTATTGTGAAAAGGTACATTGAAATTGGCCAATTTAACATTACTGATATACAACATACTGAACCCCCTTATGTTAAATTATAATTTTACTACTTTTTGCAAAACCCCGATACCTGTAAATTGGCAGTCGGTCCACTCTAGCGGGTATGCATGCACTAAAAGTAAATGAAACACCGAACCCGATACATTTCATTTAAAAAATGAAACCCCCCTTGGGTCCGTGGTCTCTCGCTCTATAACCCTAAAAGTGTTGTGTATGAGCAAGTAAAGGGATTGACCATTTATGGCTTTATAAACGAGTTTGTCATTGTAACCAAGTTTTTGAAAGGGACTGTCAGTCCATAGATGCTAATAAATTAGGTTTTGAAATCACTACTTTGGCAAGCGTATTGCTTTGCCATGTAATCCAATTTTCACCGGGTATGGGGAAATCATCATAATATCAAATGAAAACAAATTTGAAACGAAAATGTTATCTAGTCATTATTTTAAATTTACATTCTTTAAGTTTTAAGAATGCCCTAAATGCCCTAGCAAGATGGCGACACTATTTTAAAACATTTAACTTTATCAATTTAAAAATTAAATAACTTATTAAATAGTCAATTTAAAATAAAATTAAAAAAAGAAATAAACAATCCTGGTTATTTAAATAATGTTGATAAAGTAGTTTTTAAAAGTAGCCGTCCGCCATCTGCTGTAATATTTTTTAGCATTTTTAAAACTTCAAAATATATATAATTAAAATCTTATGTAAAAATATAAAATTGTAATTGTCGGAAGCTTCGAAAGCCCACGTGACTTACGCGGCTTCAGCTCAGCCAATCAGAAAACGACAGAAACTCTGAAAGTAAAGGCCTTAAGAGTTTGACGTTATCGCAATCGACCAATCAAATCGTTTTTTCACAATGATGATGAATAATTTCTATTTACTGATACGGTCAAACAGGACCACTCGAACTTTTTAATGTTTTGAGTTTGAGAAATAATTCCATTTTATTTACATTCCATGAGCGATATAACGAAAATATTTACTTGTACTTAATAAAAAATTGTATTTTGAGTAAATAATTATAACAGCTTTATTGTAATTGAACTGCTTAGTGATTGCAGATTTCTAATGAAAATTGAAAAAGTAATGATAGGTTTTTGCGATGTATTTATCGAGTTGGTATGAAATATAAGTGGAAATGTTTAGCATATTGTTGCATTTTCCGCTGTTTGGCCAACGAATTAAAACTCCAATATCGAGACTGACTTTTCTTAGTCAGGAATATCTATTATATCATAGATTATTCTGAGGAATATTATGTTATATCATAGGATATTCCTGGACTAAGAAAGAATTAAAGTAAATTTAAATTTCACAAGTAACTGTATTTTGCTTTGCTGTTGCATTCGCTGCTTAATGGTTATTTCTAATGATGAGAATAGAAAATCTTCTGCTCAACTGAATCTGCGAGATGTAGCGATAGCCCAAGAAGTTCGCCAACGTGAAAGAGAATCGCAGAAGCCACGCTATATGAATTTTTTTATTAGTATGATAAATTAATTATGGACATTTAAATTTATTTATTTCAAATGTAATGTATTGAATGTAGTTCGTTATTCTTGAAGTTTATTGAGCAGGATGATGTTTATTTAATATAGATTGTATAGAAGAGCATTCTGGCATTGGCTGTATCCTTTATTAGTCTTTGCAAGTTTGCTTATTAGCAAACAAAGAGGAATTGCGTAGCAATTCTCGGGGGATTGGCGTGCGGTTAGGCGAGCAGGTGGCTTCGCCCCTTGTAGTAACTTAGATAACATTTTGTTTTTCAAATTGTTTCATTTCGATGTTATGTTTGTTCCCATACTTGGGGAAAAATGAGAAGCTAACATGGCAAAGCAAACTTCTGAGGAGTTGTGATTCCAATGCTAATGCATTAGTTTTAAAGAACTGACAATCTATCTTAAGATAGGCGGAATACTCAAAATTCTAAAATTTTTACTATTACTTTAATCTTTTCCAAATTTGGCATAACGAATTTCAAATATAATGAACATGTTTTTTGGGCAATTTTTTTTTTATTTAAATATAATTGATTTATTTTAAACGGTGTTTTTCAACTAAAAAAAGGGGTTTACGCCAACACTTTTTGCATAAAAAGTTTTACATTAATTTACATTCAATTTTTCACAGAGCTATTGTTAATATATATTGGTGCCTGACCTTCTAACATTGGTGGTAATATACAAGTTTTTTTAAAAATATGTCCAAGTGTAAGTTAATCGAAAAAAAAAAAATCTTTTTTTTGTGTGTTATTTTTAGCATTTTTTCGTAATATCTTTCTTTTTTGTAATTCGTATGTAACTCTGAGGGTCATTGCATGTATCAGTTCAAAACGAAGGAATTTAACACATAATAAAATGTTC
>CM043115.1:74569617-74778398 GCA_023701765.1 Hylyphantes graminicola | reverse complement strand
ACCGATTCTAATAACGAAAATAAATTTTTTAATCAAAATGGGAAGATGAAATTAGATTGGAATATTACACTAAGATGTCTTCAGATCTCGGCCAGCCAGTGCAACCTGCCATTAGAAGAGAATTCCAATAATGCTTCCTGATTTACTTGACGCCGTAATTCGGTGAAACTAAACTTAAATTTCAATAAACAACTAGTTCAAATAACCAATTCTAATAACGAAAATAAAAATTGTAATCAAAATGGGAAGATGAATTCAGATTAGATTACACTAAGATGTCTTCAAATTTCGGCCAGCCAATGTAACCTCCCATTAGAAGAGGAGTCCAATAATGCGTCCTGGTTTACTTATTTTACCGCCTAGTAATTTTAAAGAAATCAACCCATGACGTCACATTGGGTCAGAATGATTGACAGTTCTCTGGGTCTGCATGATCGCAAGAGTATCTCGGCACTTTGGTAGCTCCGGTTCAGACCAAGTCTGACAACCAGAATATATTTTCTGATCAAGTGTCGGTTCATGATGGCCGTGAGTCCTGATCACGTGAACATCTTGAACGTAAAAATACTTTGTTTACGTTTGAACCTTTTATTCTTTTTCCGCCTGTAATGAGGTTTCTGATTTTAAACCATATTTAGTTTCTTAAAAAATGGACTTAGATTTTATTGCTAGTAAATGTCTGGATGGATTTTTTACCCCTAACAAATGTATAAACTATGTTAATAAGGATATGTATTGAAAGACCAAAAGTTGGTGAATTCAAATAATTAAAACTTGATTTTAATACATCAAATTAACAGCCAAATCATGCTCATAGACAAATCTGAAGATTATCCAACACCATAATTAAAAGTTAATGTACTTATTTAAAAATGTTTATAAAAAAAGTTAAAAGTACTTTTAGTAGTTTTGTTTTATATAATTATTTAAATTTGTCATGCCGCGATTCATAAAAAAGTATCTATGTATTGTTAAGCTATCTAAAGAAAATTAACTGCTACACAAAGATTTATTTGTTCAGATTTAAGTGATTTAATTGGAATGACGTTGATTTATAAGCAACTAATTTTTCTTTAGCATTTTGCTACAGCTTTTTTCTACATTTTAGCATTTTTGCTACAGCATTTTTTGACCCAGGTTGAACCCTGATTTATTTAAGAGCGACATCATACAGAACACAATTTGGGCCAAAGAGTACAATATAGGAAAGAGTTTAACATGTACAGTTAGAAAGTCTTCCTTGATAAAATTGTAGCTTTAACAATGGATTTAGTCTAAAATCAAACATGAAAGTCCAAACAAATAAAAAAAACTGAATACTGAATTCATTTTTTTCACTATCAGCATGACAATGTAGAAACCAATAAAAAATTTAGTTAATTAGTTCCAATAAAATGTTAAAATATTAAATCTAAATCAAATTTAATTTAAAAAAATTTGATTTTATCTGAAAATCTAATTTAGAAAAAAAAATTCAAGCAATTTTCCAAAAAAAATCCCAAGGACACGAAATTCACTAACAACCTAAATATATAAAGCGTGTATAAGTGGACACTGCCTTTTTTACTTAAAATTGTCTATAATCAAAAACCCCAGTAGTGGGTATCATAAAAAAAAACAGTATTGAATCAAAGTAGAAAGGAAGTTTCATGACGAAAACAAAAGTATTTTTTCCCATTCAAGCTGTTCTTTTGACCCCGACTCACGGACCCCGTGATTTAGACACTTGATCAGAAAAAAATACTTTGGTTGATCAACTTGGCCTAAACTGGAGCTGCAAAAGTAACAAGATACTCTTCCAATCACGCAGAGCCAGAGAACTGGAACATTCTAATGCAATGTAACGTTATTGATAGATTTAGTGAAAATTACTAGGCAGCAAAATAAGTATATCAAAAAATTTTATTGGACTCCTCTTCTACTGGGAGATTGCACTGGTTGGTCAATAATTAAAGAAAATTTTGTGTAATCTAATTTTAATTCATATTCACTTTCATTTTAGTTAAAAAATTTGTTTTCATAATAAGAACCTGTTATTTGAACAGATTGTTTATTGAAATTTAAGTTTAGTTTCACCCAATTACGATGCAAAGAAAAAGTAAACAATCATTGAAAAAATTCATTGCAGTTCTCGCGAATTGTATTGCTGTTTCAGTGAATTAGTTCGCAGCGAAGTCACAGTAGCAGTGACTCGTTATTTTTATAGTTCAAGCAGACCTGTCAAACAAACTTCAAAGTTTTGTAATTTGTGCATATTTTTTTGCAAAATCGCAGTAGAGTCTCATTTTTATAGTTCAAGGAACAGTTAACCACACCTCAACGCCACAAACTTTTTGTTCGCTTATTTGTGACGAAACGGCATAAGATTCTGTTATTTTTATAGCTCCAGGAACATCTTTTTGTCTTGCCTCGTTTGATAATAGGAGAGATAATAATTGGGTTATAATTTTTCAACGGTTCCGCATCGATCTCAGGATCAGCCAAAATTATATTAAAAAAAGGCGGATTTCCGTCGAATGGTTGAAAACTTTCATGCCTGTTAAATAAAGCCACAAGTTGTATGTTTTGTTGTACATAAGTTATCTGCAAAAAGGTATCTCATACACCATTTTATTTTACATGCAATTTTTATAGTAGATAAGAACTTGTAGCCTCAGCAACCACAATCTACCAAAAGGATCCTCAAGGTGGAGATTAGTTACCCCTATTTATATACTACTATTAACATTGTAATCTAGAATAGTGGTAGAAACATGGCGGTAAATCAGCGTCACCTAGTTGTTGATGGCATATTGAGGTTACGTGTCTGGTGAATTGCCACAACCTTCAATAAAATTCTTATCATTTCACAGCATGTGCACAGTACATATTCAGTGTAGTGTAATCAATGTAAAATCTACCACCAGTAATCATTAATAAAGCAAAATCAACAGTGTTCATGGCACTGGTTTGATATACAGGGTTAGGTTTTTCCCGTCCAAAACCAATACAGTAAAACCTCTGAATACCGGACACTCGCGGTGCCGGACCTTTTGTCCGCTATTTGGAGGTGCCCGTTATTGGGGGGGGGGGGGTAAATTTTTAATTTTGAAAAAAAACATGACTTAACGAAAAATTAAAATTACTAATTAAACTAAAGAAAATAAATTTAATAACTTTGATTTGTAATACAATTAGTTAATGTTTGATTGTATTTTAAAATCTATATATGCAATTCAGCAAGATAAACATGCTTTAATTAAACGTTCTTTTTAAATTTTGCCGCCACTATATTTTTCGTTTTTGAAGCAAAAGTCTTGTCCGGAAATGCGGTAAAATAAACCATCCTATAAATGCCTAAAATAACCAGAAAGAAATATCACAGCCAATCTGCGTTTTTCCAACTCTAAAATGTTATGCAGATCTCACACTTAGCTTTTCTTTTTCAGCAACGTCCAAAATATCCATTTTTTCTTTCAACGTTAACCTTTTTCTCCTTAAAGACATTATTTTACTTAATCTAAATCAGCTCTCTTTACTCGTTAGCAATTCGACTTTTTTTGGATTATGAGCAATTAGAAATCGGACACAACTCCAGGAAAGTGGTCAAACAGGTTCAGTGGACTAAGGGGCGATTGCATTCACTCCCTCTCAATTCTCGGAAAGAGAAGATTTCGCGAATAATGGGGGAAATTGACATGGGGCGTGTCGAAACCATTGTAAAGCTATGGTGGTCATTCTAAGGGTTACTAGAAGGTCATAGAACACTCACCAATACGTAGTTTAGCGATAAGAGAATGAGGGTGCAAAAATATTTGGATGCAAAAATGAGTTTTATTGGGATTGATAGCCGAATTAAATAAAAAAAATAAAAATGCGTCCGCTATTTGGAGGGTCCGTTATTTAGAGGGGATTACATTAAGTAACCTATGTTAAGGGACTGGGACTTGAGAAAATGTCCGTTATTTAGAGGTGTCCGCTTTTTAGAGGTGTCCGTTAGAGGAGGTAACACTGTATTTCCAATTCCAGAGGGAAAAACTGGTAAATGCCAGAAAAAACTGGTAAATACCAGAAAAAATTGGTAAATACCAGAAAAAAATGATAAATACTGAGAAAATTTGGGAAAGACCTCTTACTTTCTGGGAAATGACTTTTTGGCAGAAATTTACTGTACGGTAACCACTAACCATTGGCGAACTTTCCGAAATCGCGCCCAAATTCCGTATTCTGGCGACTTTTGACGTCATGCTCTTTTCGCAACTATGAAGTTTTCCGGCAACCCTATCTAACCGTTATGGGTTTCGGTCGAAGTCAGACAGGTTGCCACAAAAAACTATTTATCGCCAAATCTAAAAATCGCGCCAATGGTTACCGTACAGTAAAGATGAACCGACTTTTTTGTATACCTTATCTTTGAAATTCCTTTCAATTATTTTTAAAAAAAAGCTCAACAAAAGATTTATTTTTTACATCTTTATATCCTAGCTGTGATTACAATTGTGCCTCTGTCTGGGTGGGGGAATTCCTTACCATCCAAACTAGATGGCACTGATTAAATGTTAATAGGTTGAATGAAGAGAAAAGGGGAAGTGCTGAATGATAGAACCCATTAGATTAATATAAGTCAAATTCAATAGTAAAATTGAAAAATAACTTTGGTTAAAAAATATCAGAATACATTCGATGATCCTTTGAGAAAGGAACATTAAGTTAGATGCCTTTCATGAGAACATTCACAAAAATTAAAATCATTCCACTTTCTTGTCCTTTCCGATTCTTAAAACAAAATTTTTTACAATTACAAGGTAGTCTTTCGCCTGTATAAATAATATTACAAATTTGCGAGTAGTTTAAAATTAAATTTAAAAAACACTCACTTAACGTCTGAAAGCGGATACCGTTGCAATCCTTTCATAAAGAGCAAATGTGCTGGTTTTGTCCTATGCGAATCCGGGTGCGCGTTCCATGCTTTAACATAATTGTGGTCAACTAAAAGAACCTCTTTATCCAGCCCAGAAAGCCGCCGAAGATATTGTTCCACAGACAAATATTTACTTTCAAAGGCCATGGCGAACCAAGGATAAAGTTTACGCTTATTAAGGGTTGATTTGTTCCATTATTTGAAGTGAAAATGGGAATATTCGCAGGGGAAATACATCAAAATATGTCGAATTTTTTAAGTTTAGGTTTTGAATTTTAACACGCAATACTTTTTAAAGTCATGTTGGAAATCACAACATAAACAAAGCACGCACTCGAATTTAATTTGAGATGAGAATAAATATAAAATTTTATCTAGGGTTGCCGATTCTCGCCAAAAAAATGACTCTCTTCTGTCCTACAATATTTTAAGTTTAGATTCTATCCAATTTTAAATTTTATTGTAATACATTCAAATAAAAAACAATCAAATAATGTATTTTCATGAATCTTATTTAACTTTTAGACTTCAATTAAAACACTTATTTATGCCAAATAAGAGTTTTCTTGCCAAATCTAACACTTCGGCACCTGTTTTGGATGCATGTTGCTAATATTAAATTACAAATTAGTTGAAAAACTATAAGAGGCTTTGTATATAGATGAGGGTAATAAAATTAAAATGACATAGAATATGGCTATATTTTGTACTAAATATGATAATTTTTAGTAAAAAATTCTATTTCAAACTTTATGTAAAGAAAAATGTCAGATTTATTTTTATCTAGCATTTAAACTACAAAACAATATTTAGTTGCGTTGAAACATTTAATAGAGCGAAAATATTGGTAGTTGTGCTTTTTTCCGAATTAAATAAATACAACGTTGTGCAATTTTTTGTTTCGTTATTCATTGTTCAAATATACCATTGTAGAAGTGATTGGTAAAAGATAATCAATTTTATGAAAGTTCCAATCGGGTTTTTTTCCAAATCTTTTTATCATCTGAAAATTTAAACTAGATAAACGTAACGTATTCGATAGGAATGAGACTCTTTTTGCCGTCCAATTATTTCCATCGCACAATTATCTCCCACGTCTTTTTTCACAGATCGCGAAAAATGTCCCAATTACCGAAAGTGTTCGTCAGGTACGTGGATGCGGAGGAAAAACTTAAAATTTGCTTCACATACGGCGAAAAGGAAAGAAACTTCGTTTTCATGCGACCCAAAGAAGAGAAACTCGACACCACCATCTCCCGCATGAAGCTCAAAATGCAGGAGGCGCTGGCAAAGAAATATCAGAAGAAGAAGAAGAAAGCAGTCTCAGCCGAAAATAATGCAGCCCCAGCTGAGATCCAGGTGTTCATTTCGCTCCTTAAAAACGGGCAAGAGATAAACGGAGAAGTGAAAAATGTCGAAGCGTGGACCGAAAATACCCAACTAAACGTCAATGAGTCGTCCTACGAAATTACCCTCAACCCACCCACCGTCCTAGCTCTCAGTTTGCCCAAAAGCATCATGGCCGGCTTCCCAGTCTACCCGAGAGTCGATCTCGAGTACTGTTCCGAGGAACAGTGCAGTTTCTCCTGGTACAGATCCATATCCGAGACAGACGCAAAGGACCCGAGTCAGTTGAACGTCCACAAAATAGGAAACGAGAACTTGGTCCATCTTTCGGACAGTTTCTTCTACATAACGGCGGAATCTGACTTGGGTTGCCATTTGAGGGTGAGCTGTCTTCCAAAGCATGGTGAGAAAATCGGTGAGGAAGTGACAACTGTGTCGAGTAATCCGGTCCAAGCAGGACCCTCCAAGTGTCCCTTTGAGGATAGACACAAGTTCACTAAAGAAAGGACTGGCAATGGGAAGTATGTGTAAAATACGTTTTGAAGAAAATTTTGTATGAGGCACAGAAAATTTGCAATGTCCGACGTAAAAATTTACTCCAAATTTTGTGTGACAGAGTAAAGTGAAAATATTTTTACGGCTGGTTTCAGAAAAACCTTGTAGGGGAGGACAATTCAATAGTTTCGGACATAAAAGATTGCTCAAAATTAGGTCCTGACAAACAAATATTTCTCGTAGAAAATAATTTTAGCTGGTTAAAATATATTTTTCAATGCTTACGTCTGTAGAGTTGGGGTATACAAAGAATTTTTGAAAAATATTTCTGAAATATCTTTAGCAAAAATAATTGCTCATTGTGACAGATAATAAGGAAAATTATACAACACTAAATGTTTTATTAAAATTCAAAATATTTCAGAAAATCTTTTTCTACATCATAACTCATAACTATTTAGAAATGGATAAAGTATTAAAACTATATTTTATCATCTAATCATATTAATTTACTCTAAAATTTTAGTTTTAAAGAGAAGTTTCCTAGAATATATGTTGTTCAACTGTATTGAAAGTTTTGTTATTAATCCAAAAAAAAGGGCTGTTCATTGCAATAATAGAAAGAAATGTGTAAAAAAATTAATTTTATAATCCAAATTATGGATTTATTTCACAATACATAGCAAAATTAAGAATTTAAAAATAAAAAAACTTAATAAAGTCGATGTGTTAGCATTGACTTTATTAAGCTCAATCCATGCCTAATAACCGAATATCCATGCTGAATAACAATATTGAAAAAAATAATCTTATACCCAGGAAAGCGTTGGTTTTCTTTTAAACCTTTTTGTTAGTCAATTTTACACTTTATTGCTTCGTTTGGTTTGTATTTAAAAGTTAACCAAGACTATCAGTGTACCAAATCTTTAGATTAACGAGCATAAACTTAGAATCATTCGACTTTTTTTAAAATTTAAATTCAAGTAGTGCTAAGTAAATTTGTTTTATGTTTATTGTAGATTGGAAAGATTATTTTGTAGATTGTTTGGTTGATACAAATGACTAAATTAAGCTTTTCTTTTCAGAGTTCGATGTGTTTCATATAATATTTTGGCTGACTGCTACGCTGACTCTGAAGCTGCTCGTAACGATTTATTTCCTTATTGTCCCCTGGAAGCATTGGAACTAGATTACCGGAAGCAGCTTTATTTAAAAGAAATTATAGGTAAACTAGCTTCATAACTCCCGTGTTGCACGGGAGTACCCTTGATAACAGTGACTAAAACTCGAACATCATATAGTATTGTAGGATTAACTTAACCCATGTAACCCCAACTCTAAACCCCCTAGACACCAGCAGAGGGCACTGATGCTAGCAACCCCAACATAACCCCGATCTGTGTAACTCCCCCTTGTGAACACCCACACTTCGAGAGCAGACGCGAGCAGAGAAAGTCTTGCGTTTGCCACCTGCCGGCTAGAGTGCCGAAATAAAAGAATCTTTCATAAGCATCAGTGTACTGAGTTCCACCCACAGTATTGAGACTAAAAATTTTATAAACCACACCAAACGTAGTTTTCAATATTCTCAGATCCAATGTAGGGATTTTTCCCATTATTTTTTTCTTTGACTCCCAAACAACACAATAATCTTCTAGTTGATTTCCCTACAAAAGTATACTAAAAATCACTGTTTTCGAAACAGTTTGCAAAATTTACCTGATTTTAATAGAAATTTAATTTTAGGAATTGTATTGTTTATTTTTTTTAACTGGCAAGACACCTTTCCCTTATTTTACTGTCATGTCCATCTTGTAATAATAATATTTTTAATGTGTCTTGCTCTTCTGCATTCACTTGCATTGTATTACACCAATCCCCAAGGTGTTCTTATTGTACTTGTCTTTTGATTTTCCAGGTTATAATGGAGACATCATCTGTTTCCAAGAAGTCGATCGAAAAGTGTTCCACAACGATCTTGTTCCAGTGCTGACATCTACTGGACTGGAAGGGCATTACAGCGAGAAAGGGGGACAGGTGATCGAGGGATTGTCCTGTTTCTACAGAACTTCAAAGTTTAAGTAAAGTAATTTATTGTTTAAATTTGAACTTGTAATTCTTCTGTGGCCCTGTCTAATAAAATTCCAGATTAAGGTACCGGATATCCCAATTAGATTTAGTTTCAAAATACTACCTATTGAGGCATTGCCAGAATTACGGGTGACTCATGAACAACCTATGCAACCAAACTCTGACGACTTTTACTCAGTGTTGAGGAAGTGCATGTTAAATATGCTCCAATTTCATGATGCTGTTGCCTTTAGAAAGTTGCTTTGGGTGCCTAGTTGGGTGTCAGCTCATCACTTGACTGTTTCTAAATTACAATGCCTGTCTCCAATAGCCGTCTTGTAGCAGTTATTTAACTTAGCCCTGTCGAGCTGCTTATTAATAAACACTTGACTCGGTTGTATTTTGGTACATTCTAATAGATTTTTACTTCTTCAAATTAATTAAAATATTACTTGTTTGACTTATGAAATGTTTAATCAAGGAAAAACATTTATATTTGACTCGTTACTTTAAATTGCATCCTGCCTTATTAAATCAAACCTTATACATAATATTTTCATCAAAAATACTTAAACTCAAATGTTTTTGCAGTATTTAATGCAGGGAACACCTTAAAATTTGTATTGATGGTCATTGCTACTTGTATTAAAAGTTATATTTTACCAAGTAAATTGCAGTAGATTTTGTAGTTCAATTTTTTAAGTTGCATTATTTTGTGCAACTTGTATCAAGTTTATACTTAATACATAAAAAATTTACTTATCTTAATTCAAAACTTTTCAGGTTAATTGAAACCCATGCTATAATTTTAAGCGAAGCTGTATCCAGCGATCCTGTTTTAAAACCCATACTCGCAAAGCTTGAAGAAAATGAAAAATTAAAGGAAAAGTTTATGAGTAGAACAACTGCATTACAGGTAAGCGTTTGAAATATTTTGTTATAAAACTAAGATTTTTTTATTTTCAATTTTATAGAAGTTTTAGTAATTTGTTTTTAATTAGATAACTCTTTTATGGTGAAAAACAATTAACTATTTATCCTAACCCATCATGGTTTGGAAAGCAATTGCGATTACCTCATTGCAGAGCCTCTAGTTCAGAACAGTGGCACTAGCACTGTTTCCTGGAAAAAAACGGGAGGGGGTAGGGGGGAAAATACTTTCAAAGCTTGCTTTATAATCACAAGAACTGTAGTGAGGGAATAAAGAATTTTTTAATAAATACATTACAGAATTATAAGTTTTTTTTACATATTTACATATATTTGTTAAACTTTTCTTTTTGTTTTAGGTAGTTCTCTTAGAAAGTTTAGAAGTTCCTCATAAAAGAGTTTTGGTAGCAAATACACATTTGTATTTCCACCCCCTCGCGGATAACATCAGGGTGATTCAAGGAGCATCCTGCATCCTCTATCTAGAAAACATTCTCAAGAAATATAAGGAAAAGGTAAGCAAATTCTTTAAATATTCATTAAACAGTATTTATCAAAATGTTAAAAAGAAACTTATTTAAAATTTAAATAACCAAAACTTTTATCAACCCCAGATACACACACAAGGGATAAGGTTTTTAAAGCAAAATAATTTTATTTTCTGAAATTTACTTGGCCTTCAGTTTTTACCACTGAACTAAAAAAATACATTGGTATTAACCAGGAATATGAGTGTATTAGAAGTGTTAAAATGCCTTAATGAAAAAATACAATATGGCACATAACACATCACAACAAATAATTTGACTAATTTAAATATTTTTTAAATAATCCAATGGATTGTGTTGCTATTCTTAATTCTGTTCATTTTGCTGTTTCATGTAGACTTTTCAGAAAAATCATCATTTATTTGTTAAAATTCTTAGAAAATCAAGTGTCATTAAAAAAAATATTTTTATAAATTGTATCAATAATATTATTGGTTTTTTCATGATCTGGATATGTTTAATGTTTTGTGAAGGTTTTAAAGCTACATGTGTTCAAATTTGTAACTAGTCTCTTTATAGTATTCTTTTAGTGTCTTTATGGTTTAAGTTTGGTGTTTTATTAGTATTTCTTTTTTACCACCACTGTAAATGTAATTTTTTATGTATTTTATAAAATAAAAGTTTATGTGGCTAAAAGTAGCAATTATTTTGTACATTTTTATGAATGTAATTTATAATTGACATTGAAACCATTTTATTTAGGATCCCGAGTATACTACAAGTTTAATATTCAGTGGAGATTTCAACAGTAGTCCGGGATGTGGAATTGATGTTCTTGTTACACAAGGAAAACTAGCAGAAGATTGCATAGATTGGCTTAGTCGTATGTACCTACCATTTAATCAAATAAAAATAATTAATTAAATTTAAGTTTATTAAATAACCCAATAGACTTTTTTTAAATGTAGTATTGTTAAAATCTATATAACTTTAGTCTCGAATGATATCATGTGCTAACCAAAATATATCATTATAATTTGTTTCAGATTTTACTGGCGAATTTAAATTGATTAAAGTTTTTAATCAAAACTGTTTGATCCTGAACTTGTGAATAACACAAACTTCAAAGGGTCTTAGATAAAACTGTGTAAAAAAATCATTCCAAAGTAACTAACTTTGTGTCTGAAAAAGTTAAGAATGATAATATCACAATAAACAATTATTGTATAAATTTGAAACAAAAACTGAAGAAAAAAGTAATTGGCTTCAAGCTAACACTCTGCAATCAAGTAGATTCAAAGATTTACATAAAAAAAATTCACAGCTCGAACTATTCATTAAACGATTTCAAATGCTACTAAACCTGTATTCACAAATTCAATTGTTATTTACAAATGTCTATTTATATTACAGACCCTGAAGAAATAGTACCAGGCATGCCTTTTCAACATTCGATGCAACTAGATACAGCATGCGGTAGACCGGAGTACACAAACTACACCGAAGGTTTCAACGGATGCTTAGACTACATATTCTACGACACATCCAATTTCAAAGTCATCGAAGTTGTTCCATTTCCAACACACGAGCAAGTGACCCAACATAAAGCCCTGCCGAGTAAAGTTTTCCCGTCAGATCACATTGCTTTGATATGTACTCTAGAATGGAAATAAGTTTAAAAAGATTGTTACGTATATTTTTTATGAATCCTTTTTACACTTTGTTGAGGATTACTTTGTTTGTCCTGAAATATTTTGCTTGAAGGACTATTAAAATTTACATTATGACTTGCGCTTGGTTTTTCTAGTTTGACCTTCTTTGGACTTGGTTTTTCTAGTTTGACCTTCTTTGGACTTGGTTTTTCTAGTTTGACCTTCTTTGGGCTTGGTTTTTCTAGTTTAACCTTTATTGGGCTTGATTTTTCTAGTTTAACCCTCTTTGGGAGTCTAGGGTCTTCAGTGTTTGCTTTCTTAGCAAGTTTCAGTTTGGTTTTGAAACTCTGTGAGGATTCTTTAGTTTCTGTTGTTGAAGTGCCTGCAAAAAGACATTGTTTAGTTTACAGGAACAGAAAACTTTTTTTTCTGGAAAAATGAACCCTAAACACTTTCAGTCGCAGTGATGCCATTTGGCATCATCATGTTTCTGGTCATAATTTTAAAAAAATAATCCGGCTGACATTTATTGGGATTAATAAAAAATATTTTGATAAAAGAAAAAACTTTGTAGAATCCAATGATGTGCTTTTTGATATCATAAATGGCTATAGACGATCAGCAAAGAAAATCTAAAATGATGCCAAATTGTCTTCGGGACTGAAAAGGTTTAGCACAGTGTACACATTTTAACCCTTGAAAAAATATTTCAATAGCATTTATGATCTAGCATAAAATATTGCTTCTATATGCCTATAATTTGTAAAAGAAAATTAAACTTGATACCATTACATGCCTTATACTTGGAGCCATTTCTATGCTGATTACAAAGCCCCTTTTATGCTGACTAATTTGAAAAATAATTTTAAAAAAAGCATAGGCATAATAGGATAATAGCATAGGCATGAAAATACATAATAAATTAGATCCAGAACAACTAATTACTTTAAAGTTTTTAAAGTTTTGTTGCTCGAAAAACTGACATCTAGTTTAGATTGAGACTTTTCTTGGTAAAATAAAACAAGTTTTAAAAATTGACCGTTGATAAAATTTAATGTTAAATTATCATTTTCAAAAACGCTTACAATTCAAAGGTTAGATATTGCAGAGAAGATGGATTTATAAAACAATGCATGTTAGTATGTTTTGTTGCAGAGAAGTTATGTTTTATGAATTATACAATGAATATTTACCTAAAATTCCAGCAAGGTCTATAATCTTTAAATGGTTAGAAGAGTTATTTCCACCTACTGCAACAGGTAATTCAGAATCTGGGGCAAACTTGGCTGTGTATATCGAACCCTAGAAATACCCAGGTGAAGAAAGAAGTTTAAATAATGCTACAGAAAGCTATATAATTTTATGTTGAATGGTTAAAGATTATGTTTTTGTCGGTGTTTTATATTTGTAGATGTGAGAACAGGTTCTGGAAATAAGAAATTCAAATAATACACAATTATGAAAAAATGAAAAGTCAACATAATAAGCATTTTTAAACAAGGCTTATATAACTAAATAAACATACAAATTAAGTTTTGAATAAGTATGACTTATGACTTTCTTGGTGGGGGGCAAGATCACCAAGCACTGGGACTTTAAGTCTATTGTACTAAGCCACAGAAATGACACAAGCACAAGAGACACACAAAGAAAGAGACGACACAAACACATAGACAAATAACAGCATTTATTGAACAGTCACAAACATCCATGCCTGACCGGGATTCGAACCCGACCCCAGCAGCTCCAAAGGCTAGAATCCTAACGAGTGTGCCACCGGGGCGGCTTTGAATAAGTAACTTATATTATTAAGAACTCTGGTTTCATTTAATATCAGAAGTGAAAAATGGGGAGATTAAGATACTAGAAGAGAAAATATTACATTTAAAATATTGTTTTAATAACATTTCTTTAAAATCATATTCCATAGTTGGATGATGAAAATGAGATGTTCCATAGTGTCTGATTTGAAAAGTTATTCAGGCTTTTTTTTTAATTTAATAAAAATAATTTTAACTTGCTCAAAACATTTTTTATAACTTGCTCTAAACATTTTTTATAACTTGCTCTTGTCTGTGGAGTTATGAGACACTAAAAGAAATTCTGAGAAATATTTAGTTTTCTTTTGATATTGTGATGTTGAATATTTGTATTGTAGAGGTTAACTTTTCTTAGAAACAATTTGTTTTTACCTTTTTAAACATATTAAAGAAATAAATATTAGGTGCAGTGTTATTTATGAAGATGGTTCATAAGAATTTAATAGTAAACAAACTTTAATACTAACAAAAAAAAGCATAAACAAGCCTAGCATTGTGCTAATAATTTAAGCAGCATTAAATATAGGAAGCACATAACACCTACCACTTTTAATTTCTGTGAATTGATGAGTTTAAACCCATTTGTAATATCCCACAGTTTAAGTGTCTTGTCCATGCTTGCAGTTAGCAAGACATTGGGATGCTGACGACACATATCGAGACCTAAGAGAAAAATATAGAGCAACTTAATTTAATGAAATATGTATCCCATATCAAAATAGAGTTTCTTATGCAATAACACCTGCTTCAACTGTCATTCATAGGACGTTTATGACTAATCTGACTGTTATGAATTTTTAAAGTGGTTTATTTAAGCACAAATTTTGCAACTATAGTATAACCTCTTAAGACCAGAGCAAAATCCTACATGTATATTCTTAATCTAAACATACTTTTCATACAAACAAATATATGCTAAAAAGTATGTTTTGCAAAGATTTTTTTTTAATTATGTTTAATAGTTGCTATGGGACACTCTAAAAATACTCATTTTTTTTTGTGTGCTATAAATGCAACAAAAGAGGACGTATCGTTTATTTGTAGTTAAGATTATTTTAACATTGTTTTAATGCAAAATGCTTTTAAAATTAACTACTAAAAGAACTTTTTGAAAAAAAAAATAATTTTTTAAGAACTCTAATATCTCTCTCTCTCTTATATTCACCCTTGTTCAACTTCATTTTTTTTGTAGAAATAAATGACCGATACCTGTAATCAAAGGTTGAAACCTGATATTTAGATATTTTTCTATCGGACCAGGTCAATTTAAGAAGGAATTAATTCAAAGTGTTAATTGTTTGGGGAGTTTTTAAAAAATGTCCCCAAATGGGGACACCAGGTCGCAAGAGGATAAAAAAATAAACATGCAAATGCAATGCATTTCAAAGAATTTTTTATCATCTGGATGAAGTTGAAATCATGTTAAAGCGAAATTACAATAATTTAAAATTTTCTCATTTAACTACAGGATAACACAGTTATAGCATCTTTCAAGGAACTGTGACGTTATAAACGATTAACAATATTAAACAAGGCAAAGTTATACATTTATTGATCACATTTTAACCATATGTGCTTTTAGTAGATAATATTAATTTTATAAACAGGAAGTAAATTAATATATTTGGCAACTTTTCGTTTCATTTAGTGAATAAAATGGAATTTAAATAGTGAAATAAAAAAAATTAAAAATATTTAGAAAGACAACTGTTTATCATAAACAATATTTTAATAATTATGACAGAGGAGATAAAAGTTGTAGTTATAAACAAGATATCACAATAAGGTCTACAACCAATTCAAAGGAGTGGACATTTATGGAGCTATGAATGAGTTGTCATAGCAACCGGGTTTGACTACTTACTAGTAACTCCATCTGAATGTGCTTTAACACTGTGCTCTGCTTCAGTATTCCTTAAGTCGAAGCTATGCACAAAGCCATTTTCGGTTGAACACTGAAAATAAAATTAATATTTCAAAAAGGACATAAATGATAGTTGCTTACAATTCTTCTTTGAACATTAAGGTTGAGTACATCAACAAATCTTTCTTGTAATTTTAGTGACAAAATTAAAAATATGAGTATGTATTTGAAATTCTTCTTAGCTTCCTGATAGTTTTGAAAATTAAAAAAAAGAACGCTAAAGATCATGTGAGTGATCACAGTGTTCTTAGTGTTATTGATGGTTTTCAAAATTCCAAAAAAATAGCTTGATAATTTAAAATTTAGCTATGATTTTTCTGTAATTGAAGACACTTAGAATATTATGTAAAAAAGGTATTTGAAAGCTTAAAACAAAAAATTTGAAATTATATGGTTTCTTACAAAACATTTCTACACTGTGAATAAGAATAACCCCTTAACACTTTCAATTTGTGAATTATTTTCATATAATAATTACACTTATTGTTAGAAAAACCGTCTTTTGTTAATATTTTTAGTTTGGTATCAGTATTTTAAAAATTTTAACCAAAAAGTTAGCAAGAACATTTTTGAACACTAGCATGAAATAAAGCAACCCTAAAAAGAAATAAAGCTTTGAAACTGGAAAAACAGTGATGTGAAAATGCAAGCTGCCAATATATATTTTTTAAAAAATCCATTGTTAAATAAGATTGATAACTAATAAAAAAAAGTTTATAAGTTCTAAGTAAATAAAAATTTGAGACAAAGTATAATGTTTTAAAGAGGAAGAAAGAACACACTTAAAAGCTTGATTTTACAAAAGAAATAAGCAAAGGAGACACTCAAGACCCCCTAAAATTTACTTATTCTGAAAATTTAGATTCAAAGAATGGTCTCTAGGTTACAATATACAATTCTACAACAACTTAGCCATGCAATTGTAATGAAAACATTGTTTTAAAAAGAACAGGTTTATCAAAGAAATAAAGTATGCCCTTACAAAAAATTTCAAGGAGTCATGTAAATTCCATGAAACTTTTTCAATTTCTCCATCCACACTCCAAGACTTGCATTCAGCATCAGGAGCTCGGCAATCATACACTTTTATTAATCTGTTAAGGAAAGGAAAAAATTACTTTTCTAAACTGGATAAATCAAAACTTACTAATAAAACAAGTACATCTGAAAAAATATATAAATAAGCTTTGTGTTACTTTAATAGTACATCGAGAATTTCTTACTATACAAATAGACTATCGAAATATAGATATATTTTGTCACACAATTTTAATAATAATAATAATTTTTAAATTGTTAAGGAAAGTAAAATTTTATTTTTCAAAACATGATGAAGGAAAACATATTAATAAAACCAAGTGCTTTTGAAAGAATTTAAATAAGCTTTTTATTAATTTATAACATCTAGAAATTCTTACTATACAGGGAGACTAACAAATGATAAATCCTATAAGTCACACAAATAGAAACAAAAATAAAATCATTTATTAAAGTGTTAAGGAAAGTAAAATTTACTTTTTTCTAAAACTGAATAATGTTAACTAAATTATGTTACTTGAATAATGTTACTTTACTACATCTAGAAATTCTTATTATCTTAAGACAGTAATTGCAGACATTAATTCTTAAAGACAGACTACCAAAAGATAGATTTCTCATGTCACACAATTGCAAACAAAAATAAAATCAGCGAGAAAGGAAATAACAGAAGGGTAAAAATCACCATGTCAATACCCAACCCTTAATGTTTAAATTCTTTCCAATCAAAGGAAACCTGATTTTTCAAAACGATATCAGAGGGAAAATTTACAAAATACACTGGTACATAAAATTAATTTTCTCTTAAAAAGTTTTGTCCACTTATTTCTTGCAAAAAATTCTTTTTAATTAGTAAAAAAGCAGACATTTAAGAGATAGACCTGAAGAGGGTTTATTTTCAAAACTTTTTAACATTTCCTTATCCCACATTAGGTTAAAAAAAATCAACAAATAAAGCAGCTGAAAACAAATAAGTTAATTATATTTTCTGACACCAAATAATATATAACTAAAAGCATAAAAAATGAAAAAGTTTTTGCTTATGAAATACTTCATCTCTTTTGTAAGAAACAATATTTAACAATACCAACTTAGGTTGTCAAATCCATTGTAAACTATTTAATAGCATAATAAATACTGATAGCAATAGTTTTAATCTAATTTAATATAACCTGTAGCTTCTTACCCGTCAATACAACTTGAAAGAAGAAAGGAGCTTTCAAATGGGTGCCACTGTAAAGATTGAACCTATAAAATATAAATTACTTGAAACACTTGTTTGAAACAAACTTTTTTTTTTTTTTTGGGGGGGGGGGGGGTATACAAATAAAAATGGGGAAAATAGTTTACAAATTTATTTAGAAAACCAAATATCAGCATCAGTTGGTATAATTGAACAGGTGAATTTTAATTATATAGTAAGGAAAGTACAATTAAGTTAATTAATATTGTAGCGTTTAAAGAAAAATCACTGTTTAAATTCATTCTCTTTTTTTAAAGAAAGAAACTAAGTTTTTAGAACATGATAATACACATTTTGTAATAAAACTTATCAATTCATGAACAGTTTTGCAAAAACATTTAATCTAGCAATGTATGGTTTATTATAAAAATACAATGTTTTTGTTTTTTCATATTTTTTTTAGTTGTAATGTTTTTAACTTAAAAAAAAACTAATCACAAACTTTGTAATAGGTTTATGACATTTAATTAACTTTTAAATTTTGTAATGAAAATATGTTTTTCTGTACATAAATTTTACTTTCAGAAACACAACCCACTACAGACACTTAATTTAAAAGAAGTTATACGTAAAATCCTAATTTTTTATGAATGTGTAAATAAATAATGATAAATACCTTATTAGTATGAAACTTAAGTTGGGATAGAGCGGTTCCTTCTTGCAGATCCCATATTATTATTGTGCTATCAGCAGAGCCACTAGCGAGGAGATTTCTATTGAAAGATTAACAACGCTTAATACGTTACAAAGTAATTTATTGATGCAACAAATGGAAAAAAGAAATTTTAAACAGACTTTTAACTTATGAAATAACCATTGCTTGTATTTAAATACTGCTTTTTACAATCAAATGCAAATAATTTTGAATGATCAAGAAATAAGAGGAGAGTGTTAAAAATTATATCAGGCAAATCGCTTTTTTTTTTCCTTTAGATATTTTTCTAAATGTAAAAAAATGTGCTTAAATTACTTCAAGCAGTGTACAAATGATTATTTCTGCAACAACTATGAAAAGCTAAACTTTTTTTAAAGCAAAAAATTATTGTTTATTTCATAAGAGGTTATAGCCACACATTAAACAATTGTTCCATTTACTACTTTTATAAATGCAAGGTTAGGTTAGATTTAATGTATATGAAACCATTTAAATACATAAATATAGATAATACTTTTATTTAAAAATTACTGTTTCTTTCAAATATTTAAAAATCAATTTACCTAAGCTGTTTGTTCCAACTAAGACTAATAACAGCATCTTTGTGACATTTTAGCTTCTTTTTCTAAACAAAAATTAAAAAAAAAATTACTTAATCACAAAATAAAAATTATAACTTTCTTATCTATCATAAATACAGTAATAAATTTTACCAATCTACAACAAAGCAACACAGTTAATCACTAAAGGTAATGTGATTGTTTAAATTTGCTATAAATAACTGACTTTTACACTATATACCAATTTAAAATAATTTGCAATCAGAGTAAATAAATGGTTGAGAAATAAAAACAGAATTTTTTAAGCATTGAAAGAAAAAACCTAGATTCTACTGTAAAAGTGAAATCATAAAAGCTTGAAAATGATTGAAAATGGTAAAAATATGTCGTTAAAAAATAAGAGGTAAAGGTAATTGTGCCATGATTATTAATAACCACTGATCCACCTATTAATAACCTAAAATCCACTGATTATTAATAAAATTACATATTTACTATTACCTAAAATAATACAATTCATTCAAAACTTCTACTTTTTATTGATAAATTACTTTTTTTTTAGTTAAATTTATTACAAAAGAGCCCATTTCCTAACTGTTATGTTTTTTGACTATTAGTTTTAAGCATTACATGCTATTCACAAACAAGGTAGGTAGGTATTAATTAACGTCGCACTACAGCTACACGAGTACTATTGGCGACAGGTGACATAATTTAGAACCACAGTCAAGTGACAAGACAACATCTGAGTAGGCACCCAACGCAACCGTTCAGGGCGACATCGTACACAGCGTTGGAACTTTGGAGCATATTTAATGTGCACTACTTCTACATGGGGTATTATTCATCCGACATTTTTGGTTGCAGGGGCTGTTTATAGGTCGGCAGTATTTTGGTGATGCCCGGACCCGAACCTGGGGACCTTTCGCATGCAAGGCGAACGCCTAACCGACTGGGCTCCCCAACCCCTCACAAACAAGGTACAAACAGGTAATTGAATGAAAATTATGAGCATTAATAGAATAAGACACTTTTATAAAGATCCAAAATTGCGTACCTCAAAACATAAGTCAAAATAATAAATAATTACTAAAAAATATATATGTATTAACTTATATTCATATGTTAATTACAATTTGAAACAAATATGAAACAATCTTACTTCTCCGTCCTTTTTCTTGCTTTTCAGTTTTTCTCCTAAACAATAATCTGGTTCTAAAACTTCGACTACATCTAAGTCCCATATTTTAATAACTGGTGTCATATCACCTACAGCAATGTAGTTACCTATAAAAAAAATAACATTTTTTATTATAACTAATCATGTGTTTAGTTGTTTTCTCCACCTATTCTCTTCAAGAGGATGGAGTAAAAGTATGTGTTGTGAAAAAAATATTATGAAACAAAGTACTTTCTCATTTATTTAGCCCTCTGGTGCATACTGTTGCCATATGGCAACAAATAACATAATCCCACTAGTAACCCTTTCCGTGCAGATCGTTTATTTTTTATAAATGACTATTGTTTTCAAGGAGTTACTGGCATTGATGCTGTTTTAAAGTTTTTTTCAATAGTAAATAGTTGCTGTGACTTTGGTTGACACACGGTGTGCCTATCCTTAGTTAGTTCTTAGTTAATACTTACATACTTTTTTTACATACACAACTTAGAGGAACCTCAGCACAAGAATACAGATTATGTTATATAATTGATTCAACGCTTTACGGGGTGAAGCGCCATCTAGTGTTTTATAATGGTGCAAATAACTTAGTTAAAATGATACCCATTACATGTGCAATTTAACTGGAAATTGTTACCTCCAAAATTTAATTAAGTGCACAGAAAGATGAATATTTTTTTAATAATTTCCCATTTATTCTTTTCATGATATAACTTTAAATTATTTAACTACATTTGGTAACTATATATTAAATCCTATACATTCATAAAACAATTCATATTTACATCACAAAAATTTTATAACAAAAATAGTTACTTTAAAAAAAAAAAAAAAAATCTCGTTTACAAAAGAAACTTATCTTCAAGTAGATAAGAGGTGTCATTTCTCTTAAAGAAAGCAAATAACTTATGCCCAATAAGATTTATATTTTTGGGTTATATTGTATTAAGTGCAGATGCCATCAATTTATATTTTTTATTCAACAAATTGAAAACAAGAATTTAATAACCAAAATATTTTTTTAAAATTTAAAGACCAAGAACTTACCAGGGGCATCGTCAGAAGGATGGTAATCCAACCATTCTAATGCCAAGGGATAGGCCGGCAGCACAATGTCATGGTGAATATAGAAATCATCTTCTGCTTTGTTATAGACTGAAAAGAATAACAAAAAATAGATTTCATACCCATTACCACTCATAAAATGCAATTTTTAAACAACTTTGTAAGACAAAATTTTGAAATATGAGGACCTATTTCTGAAGCAGTATTATCAAAGTTATACACATTAAATGCTTTATGTACTTGCGATATGATAAATACCCGCAGGTGGATGGGGGAAATATAATTTAAATTTTTGAATGAAGTTTTCATTATACGTAACTAACCCTTTTGCACAGTAAATTTTATTCAATTTTGTGCATTTACTTAAATTCTATTAATAAAAATAAATGTTCCAATGACATGATAACCAAGTAACAACCACAAAAATTGATGAAGCTATGAATTATGTAACTAATGCTTTTACCCAATTTTTTTTTCAATTTAGCACATCCACTTACATTAAGCAATTTTATTAATAAAAACAAATTTTTTAATGGCATGTTAACCAAGTAATAACCATATGAGTTGATATCAATTAAATCAAAATGCAATACCATGAATTTCCAAAACTGAACTTTCCTCCTCAATGTGACCAGTAACTAATAAATTATCAGTTGCTTTGATGATATAATCTTCATCCTCTTCTTGTTCATCTTGATTAACCTTAAGAAGAAGAAAAAAAAGTAAAAATAATTATACAATTTACAAAGAATGAATCAAATAGACTGGCTGTGTTAAATCTCCTCGTTGATGGTTAGCAATAGGAGATAGGAAATATTCAAAAACAACCAAATAATATTCTAATTTTTCACTGAACTTCAGGCATGTATTTTACTTTAGTTTAGAAATATGTATATATGGGTCCAGTTGTCAATTACTTGCACATCTTTGGCAAGTATTTAAAATAGATTTTTATCCATTCACAAGATATCACCTCTTTTATGCCAATGGAAGTTATTTATATGAAGCTAAATGATAAACTATTTTAACTTTGAAAATTCAAAACTTTGCATCCAGATAACAACGTTACAGACTTAAAAGATCAACGATAGACTTAAAGTCACTTAAATTAGAATGACTGCACTAAAACCAAAATAAGAAACATTGTGAATGAATTAAAACTTAACATACAGCATCAATATCTGTAATATATTCATCTTCTTTGTTATCAACAAACGTAGCCACATCAGATATATTTAATAAAGGACGGTCATCATCTGAAAAATAAATAAGAAAAAAGTATGCAATATTGATTGCTATAATAATTTTTCTACAGTAATCCATATTCAGTCTATCAGTAAAAGATAATGGAACTTCAATAATATAAAAAAGCCACTACAAAGACTTTTTAGTTAAAATAACTTCTCAAAAATGTGGCTGCAAATTTTTATAATGAAATTAGCATTATGTATTGACTAAAAACTCATTTAAATAATTTACTTCAACTGGACGCTGATGGATTTATCAAAAATTAAAACACCTTTGTCTTAAAACTACTTTTTTTCAATTGGTGGGCAAGATAACTCAAAAAGTTCTCCTTAGATCCTTTATGCAATTTGGTGTACGTCTTCATTACAGTAGACCTCTATCTTCTAGTTGAACTTTAAAAATTATAATTTTCTTTTTTTTAATGTTTTTTTACCCAAAAACATTTGAAAAAAAAAGGGCTTAAAAAATCAAACTTTTTTGTTATGAGAGGCTTGCAGATTTACAGTTTTTCAACTTTTTTTTTTGTTTAACTAGAAGATGAAAATTGTATGAAAATTTTCAAATAAAAAATTTTGATTTTAGATCAATTTCGGAGTAGCTAGAATTTCTGCTGCTTGATACTTTTATCTGCGAGTGTCTCAGGAGATAACTAAAACAAAAAAAATCTCATTTTTGTATTTTAATGTATGATGCATAAATATCTGAATTTTGAAACCATTTATTTATTTCTTCCCTTTTAATAAAGTATCTGAAAAATGATCAAAATTCATGCAGTTGCATGTATCTCCCCCCTTAACAAGCACTCCCTCTACACAAGGAATTATTAGTCAAATTTTTTTTAAAGACCATTTATACGTATAAAAATTAAACTATAAAAATTTAAATACTAATAATGAGATATGCAGATTAAAAAAAAAATTTAAAAAGGAAAATTTAACCGAGAAAACGGAATGACTCTGGATTTGTGTTTACCATCATTATCATAATCATCCATGTTATATTTGGCATCAATATCATCTTCATCTTTCATTGATTCCACTTCACTGCTTGGCTCATCACTATTTGGTGGCCCATCCTTAGATTTATCATCCTCATCATTATTTTCAACATCATCAGTTTCGGAGACATCCGACTCTGTTTCCCACCCGTCCGAAACACTTTCTTCGTCAATTCCATAACTAAATAGAAACAGTTCCGATTAAAGAAAACTGTAGAAAAGTACCATAAGTTTTATATTTTTGAATGTTTTATATTAGATAGAATTTGGAATTTTGTAAAGTTGATATTTATAACTGGTTAGGTTAAGTTTGAATTATCGTCGCACTAGAGCTACACGAGGGCTATCGGCGACGGGCGTCGTATTTTAGAACCACAGTCAGGTGACGAGCCAACACCTGAATAGGCACCCAACGCAACCGTTAAGGGTGCCATCGTACGCAGCATTACGACTTTGAAGGATATTTAACGTGCAATCCCTTTCACGGGTATTATTCATCAGACATTTTTGGCTGTATGGGCCATTTATAGGTCGGCAGCTATTTTGGCGATGCCCAGACCCGGGACCTTCCGCATGCTAAGCGAGTGCTTAACCGACTCGGCTCCCCAGCCCCCAAAATATGCGATGACAAAAATTAATAAGTTACACATTAACTGTCTTTTTAAACCAAGTACACCAGATTTGTACAGTGGAAAGTTCTTTAACGGACCATGAAACACCAAAAATATATATATTATTTTTAAATGTTTGCATTTTTAGTCCACAGCATGACTTGAATAAAGCCCTAACTTTCACAGTTAGAAATTAAAATGTGTTGAAGAATAGAAAAAAACATTTACAAGTACATTCAAACTTTTTTTTTTTACATATTGTCCTTACTTTTATTACAATTTTTAGTAACCAAAAGTAAAAGTTGCCAATGAATCAAAAGAAAAAAAATTAAGACAAGCCTGTAAATTTATAAACGATAGGGTGCAAATTAAAGATTTAAAGAGTGGTTTCAGTTATATGTTCGAAACAGTCGTTCAACGCTATAGGTTGGCTAAATACAGTAGACGGCGCTTAATGTGATCACATCGGGACGAACGTAATTTGATAACAATAACCGACTGATTACAATACCCGAAATAAAAGTTTAAACTAAAAAAAAAGATTTTTTACATACGTATTAAAATAAAAATTAATTTTAGATTAGGAGTTGTTGCTGTAAAACTCTGTAGTATTAAACAGAAATTTATGCACACTAAAGAAAAAATAATTACTAGTGAGTGATGAACTGCAGAAAACAATACAAAATGCAAAAGGTTAATTATTAACAGAAAAGAAAATAATCAATTGTCGATTGTTTAGTATTCTTTCGAAGCAAGTCATTTATGAATCGCTCACAATCATGATGTTTATGAAAGTGTTCCGCGTCGGCTCTGTTTTGCACACCTAGATGTAAGATTCTGACTCCCTCATCTGAGAAGGAGTAGGAATTTTGTCTTCGATAGCACTTTTGGGTTCATCATTGGCATCAGAATCTTGTGACGAAGCTTGATCTTTGACACATACGGCTTCTCAAATGTCCTCATCAGTTTAAGGAGTAGAAGTCGCAATCTTCTCGTCGATCTCTATCCATGTTTCAAAATCTTCAGCATTCATATCGGGTTTTTTTTTCGGAAAATTTACATATAAACTGATAACAATAAACGAACATTTGATTACAATAAACGATGATTTTTCTATGTGTTTTGATATAAGAGGACGGGACTAAGCGATTTTGATAACATAAAACGATTGATAACATTAACCGTGATCACATTAAGCGGCGTCTACTGTACTGTGCATTCTTAGCAGATAAGAAAGAAAAGAACTGTGAGATTATAAAAAGAGAAATGAAGGATCGAAAAAATTACTTCTTTTTTGAATTCTTGTTCTCTTCAATAAGGTTTTTCAACTCATCAGCCGAAAGCTGGAGCTAAAAGTAAAAATAATAAAAGTTAGAAATACATGTAAACAAGAGCTGTAAATTCTACAATCGAACTTGAATGAATATTACTTTATCGGGGCAAGATTTTGCTTTGCCTTTTTCAACCCAAGCTAAACAAGGTATAAAATTCATTTTGATTAATAATAAGTTGAAGATTTTATTAAAAGACCATTCGCATTCAACACGATTTAATTTGAAAACAAAATAAATACGAAACCACGTGTTAGGAAGCGAAGTTGTAGTGTAAAAACTTAGTTTAGTAAACTATAAAGCCCATTTCACACCTTGTCACAACTACTTGCAACTCCCATAGGACACCGTGCATTAAAAAGTTGCACTCAAGTCGTGAGATTTTTTCGTGCGAGCGCGAAAAAATCGCAGTTGCATGTATCCTTAGCCAATCAGAACTCAGGATTTCGTTGGCTGCATTGTGGCGAACTAGACTTCGCCAACTGGTTGTTTGTTTACTTTTTACTACGCCAACTTTCCTTGCTTACAAAAATCTGCGCAATTAAAAATGGGTAGTAAATGGATGGAAAAAATGGAAATTGATCTAATTAAGGAAGTTCGGAAACATAAATTTCTGTTTGATGCAAACGATGCCGATAGTTTGATTAAAGTTTGCTTTCTAAAAGATGAAACTTGCCAAATTGTGAGATAAATAATTTTTTGTGGAACCCGAAAAACCAGGTTACCAGAAGTTGCGAATTGCAGTTGCAAGTAGATGTGCAGGTGTGAAATGGGCTTTAAATACAGAAATAAAAGGTTTTTTATTTATATTGTTATGAACAAAAAATAAGCAAGTAATTTTTTGACATTTTTGATTAAATTTACTATGAAAAAAAATTGGGGGTCGAGCAAATACGAATTTAAAAATGTTTATAGAACATTTTTAAGCTGCGTGAAGAAATATTTCGAATGTTTATGTTTTGGTTTTGTTGAAGCATGCCTGTTGGTGTCAAGTTTAATCTGTTTGTAGTTTACACACAAAAAATTAAATATGGAAGGTTATTAAATCTATATTTGTCACCCTTATTTATATGGAGATCAAGTTAAATTATAATTTTTTAAGAAGTAAAGTGTACCAGTTTAGAATCTCGTCTTAGATTTTAAAACTCGGCTCCTTTAACACAAATTTCATAAGAAAACTTCCGTCACAATGCATTTCACCCTCAAATTAGCCAGGAGCTCGGCTTTCCTGGTTTTCTACCGGCGATCCAGTTCCGTCAACAGCCCCCGAATAATAAAAGTGTTCAGCTCCGAGGAAGACCAGACCGTGAAGGTCTCCTTCAAGTACGCGCACTTCAATCGCTTCAACCTGAAGGCCCCTAAAAGCGAGAGCGTGCACAACCTGCTGAATCGCATCAAGTACATGGCCGCGTATCAGCACAAGAAGGAGGAAATCAGGCAATCTGTATACAACCCCTCCATCAAACCTGAGCTGAAATCTGCTAGCAATAAATTGATGGACGTATGTTTACTGCAAGATGATATACCACTAGATGAAACTATCCCCAATGAGAGTGCGTGGGCACAAGCATCTGCTTTGAGAGTGGGTGAGACTCTTTATAAAATTAAGTACAACATGCCCACGGTCATAGAACTTAGCCTACCGGATTACATCGTATCTGGGTGTCCGATTCGTCCGCATTTTATATTGGAGTGCGCCAATTTCGACGATACGATCTTCCGCTGGTACCGTTCGGTGCCAAAGGACGGTGCGACTTTAATGAATGATGGTAAAATTTTATTTAAGAACTCGCGTTTGACGCCAAATGAGGATGTGACATCAATCAATGACGGTGAAACATTGTTTGAAAGCACTCTAAGTAACACATCTATAAATGTCACTGAAATGTCGTTGGAAGATGGACAACATTGGCAGCAAGTTGGCGAAGGTTTTCTGTATTTCGTCTCTCCTGAAGACATAGGGTGTCGCCTGAAAGTGGTGTGCACGCCCAGACTGAATGACAGGACAGGGTGCGAGTTTTCTGCCGAGTCTGAAAGTGCCGTGGAACCCGCACCTGAACTCTTTCCCTTTGAAGAGAGACAATCGCATACAAAATCCTTTTGTGATAACTATAGGTGGGTAGAAATTTACTGTACGGTAACTATCGGCGAACTTTCCGAAATAGCGCCAAAAGTCAGTATTTTGGCGACTTTTGACATGTTCTCTTCGCAACGATGACGTTTTCCGGCAACCCTCTCAGACGGTTATGGGTTTCGGTCAAAGTCAGGCAGGTTGCCACAAAAAACTATTTATCGCTAAATCTGAAAATCGCGCCAATAGTTACCGTACAGTAAAGATGATATAGGTGAGTAACAAATGGGGACATATACATGCAGGGTTCCCCCAAAAAATTCTGTAAATGTCCCCAAATCAGTTTCAAAGACCTCAGAGTATCTCCTCAAGCAAGCGTATCAACTTAGTTTAACTTTCAAAAGATCGACTTGAAAAATTTCAAGTATGACTTTTCATTTGAAGATTCCAGGGGAAGATCCCCTTGATTGCACAGGAATCTTCCCGTAATCAGATCTGCTTGGCGGACATAGGCTACAGGAAACCGGTTTCTCCCTTGAGCCTTCTCTCACAGTACAAGCATGGGATTCGTGTCTGTTAGAAATCTGGGTTGCTTGAAAAGAAGAACTAAGTAAGAAACCGGTTTCCTTACACCAGTTTAGGCAAGGTTAGTTTCTGCCTAAGGCAGATTCTCATGCAGTGAAGGGGTTTTTCTCTTGTACTTTTCAGTGTTATTTTATTTTATTGTAATTTATAATCATGTAGGTTGTTTATTTAAATAAAATAAGGAAATATATTTTATCCTTTAGTTTAATTAGTAAAATGTGTTAAGAAAAGTAAAATATACATCTTGGAATAAGTGGGTCAAAAATCCACAAAACTTGAAAAAAAAACCTGTTCAGATTTCTCCATTTGCATTAGAGAAGTTTTTTCTAATCATTCGCAAAAAATATATGTTCTAATAAATTCTATATAAATGCAAATAAAATACTAAAAACTATTATTATTAAGTCTTTTTCTGTAAAATCTGTAGTAAAAAGTAGATTAAACCGACATATCATTTTACTGACCGTTTGCCTTCTGCAGTGTCCTGATATTGGCTCTTTGTAGGCTTTTATGTAACTGAGTTTAGTTTGACTTTAACCTCTAATTAATTGTTATTTAAAAATTTCACTTTATTTTCCAGTATTAGGTGTGTGTCCTATAATATTTTGGCGAACATGTATGTGGAACGCAAGAAATTTCCCTATTCTTCTGAAAAGGCCAGAGACAATTACTACAGGAAACAAGTTTTAATTAGAGAACTTATAGGTATATATTCATATTTTTTCCAAATTCCATAAATAGTTCTGTATGTTAATTTGTTTGCCCATTAAAATTTGAAAGTGCCTGGTAACAATTTTATTTGGGGAGGCTCAAATTCTTAGGCAATCATGCTTACATACTTTTGTAGTTAGTCACAAAATATGTATTCAAACAACCTTAGGGAATCATGAATTATATTGCTATTTCACAAATGAGCCTGTTCATTCATTTTTTGTATTATATTAGTGTAAAAGTTTGTGTTTAGTTATCCGAAATTATTTATGTATATAGTAGTGACATGTTGTCTACCAAGAACTCCAAGTATTGTAAATCAGTGCAGTCAATTGAAATGAAACTTCTAATTTAATTTGATTAAAAAATGTAACTTTTTTTAATTATAAGATGTCCCTTTTTAAACTGAAACTTAATCTCATTTCTGGACGTTTTATTTATTTTTTTCTTGCATTTTTCAGGTTATAATAGTGACATAATTTGTCTTCAAGAAGTTCAAGATAGGCTGTTTGAATTCGATCTTGTCCCAGTGCTCAAAAAGCTTGGTTACGTCGGCTCCTACAATAGGAAAGGCGGTCGAAGATTTGAAGGCTTAGCGATGTTTGTCCATTCTTCCAAGTTTAAGTAAACATTTTTGGTTTCAATATTTACACTTGGTTAAATATATGTTTATGGATAATAATCAGTCTCACTTAAAAAAAATATATTAAGCTCTCTCTTTAACTTTTGTCAAATCGTTCGCATTTTTTCAGGGTTGGCATGGTTTAAACCAAAGTATGACTACGTGGAAATTGAAATATGTGTGGAAATTCATATTTAAAACCTCTTCTTCTTTAATTATGCTTTCTGAGAAAGCCTTTATTTTTTTTTTAACATTTCTTTAAAGCAAAAACAATTCTTTTAACATAAAAAAAATAATAAAGTTTTAGAATTTCATATTAAAATTTTTAAATAAATGGTCTACCAAAATAGCTTCAAAGTATTTAAACTCAAATTAAAATTATAAATATCCGTCTCATGAAACAAATCTTAAATTCTATCTAAAATTACATTGTGTATTCATAGCAATATATAATCTAAACATTGCTCTTCGAACCCTCAAAAAAATATTAAAAAGTTTAAATAAGAGCATTTTTCTTTTCAGGTATATTTAAGCTGTACATTATGGTTTGGATTATAATAAAATGTTTTTTTTATTTTCTAGAATATTAAAAGAATATGGAGTCATGCTGAATCAAATCATCAAGAAACAAGATATTTACAAAGATTTGCTAAATAAAGTTGCTAGAAATTACGAAGATATGAGTAAACTCATCCAACAGCACACTGTTTTACAGGTAGCAATTGTAGATAAAAGTTTTATTTTTGGGCTTGAAAAGTGTTTTAAACAAGATCTAATCAAGTTTTAGTTACCATAAGTAGAACATCCAGACAAAAGTTGTTTAATTGTTTAAAGTGAAAGTTGTTTTTATTTTACCACTTGTCAGGGGTGAAACTTTTCCGGGGTAACTTCAGAATTCTGGGATTTTTTTTTCCCAATACTGGCATTCATTCCTAAAGTTAATTTTAAAAATAATTGTCATTTTTACAAATTACTACATTCAAGCACCACACTTTTTCTAGACAAAATCCTATTACCTGACTTGATGACATAGTCGTATGAGTGGAGCAAATTGTGATTATTTCCTCCCTAGGTTTATGTATCTGCCAAATGCTTTTCAAAGTACCGAACAGGCGAAGATTTTTTTTAAAGTGAAGCTAATTGATGTTTTGTTTTCTTTGTGTACATGAAATGTATAAAGTAAGTTTTTAGGTGCTAAATATGATACGACTCCTAAAAGAAATAAAACGCAAGTTTCATTCATAATGATTGAAAAAAGACAATTTTGCTCCCTCTCTTACTTAGGGGGTACATAGTTTCAATGTTTTACATTGTTGATCAGTTTTACCCATGTTTATCATTTGTTTGTTTTTTCATGATTATATGTACGCAAAAAAGTATTGCTTATTGAAAAACAAAAATAAAATACACTTTTTTAAACACAAAATAACCACAGTTTCCCAATTTCATAAACGCCAGAATCTCGCAATTTAAGAATCTCCGTAGAATTCAGATTTCAGAATCGCCTGAGATTTTTATTTTTTAATGGCGGAAGTTTTCTGATTTCAGTATCGCCAATGATTGCTTGCTTTAGAATCTAGGTAGATTTCTTAACCAGTTTTTTCTTGTGAACAATGGAGAACGACTTTATTTTAGAATTTTTTTTATGCTGGTTTAGGGCGTAGAGACGGTCGGTTAACAAATAGTTCGAGATAAAAGAGGGAAGGTTCCACTGTATGTGCTTTAAAAATATATAAAACCATACAACTTTTACTAAACACATGTGACTAATAATGTTGGCCACCTGTAGATTTGCCAATCTCCATTCTCTTACCTCTAAAATCTCCTTTTCTTGTATGTTTTTTAGGTATCTTTATTACAAAATATCCACCACCCAGAACTGCAAGTTTTAGTGGCCAACACGCATTTGTATTCGAACAAGGACAACCCCGAAGTGAGGCTCATACAAGCTGCAGTGTGCACGCATTACATCGAGCACATCATCAAATCGGAGGTATGAAGCTTAGTTGATCCTAGATGCACTAGATATTGTAGGGAGAGTTGTGACAACCTGGTGGTATGGCAAACCACCATTCACTAAGACTGTTGTGCTGAAGAACTAATCCTCTTTGTCTGTCTGGATATCTGTGAAAGGTATTATTGGGGACTCTTGCTTATGAGTATTTTCCACCAACCCCAAATCCTTGAAGTGAAATGGTGGTAGGAGCTGCCCTCAAACCAACGCCAAAGAGTTCATTGCTGCCTTATTCGGCTTTGTAGAGGGCAGCACCACTACCAACCCTCTTTCAATGGGTCATTTCTACCATTCAAGAGCAACTCGATAGAGGCACTACCGACCGTAAGTGGAATCTTTTAGCTAAGCAGAGATCCCATGATTGGCATGTCCCCCTAGTGATATTTATTTTACGGTTCACTTAGCGGGCTTTGAATCAGCATTAAATAGCAGCAGGCATTGATAAAAAGCATTCTCCAACTAGACCACACTACAAGGTTGTGACTCAGTTGATACAAGTACACTAGGAATTCCTGTTTTAGCTAAACAAATTTTCTAAGCATTAAGTTTTTAAAAAAATTGAATTATCTAATAAATTGTGAGAAGTACTCAGCAAAATGGGTAACCTGGAAAAAGCCAAAAATTGGTACAATTCCAATTAAACCCATGCAATTTATCTTAAGGAAAGTAGGTTTTTTCCTATGCCTGAAGGAATTAATCCAAAATGCAAGTTGATATTTGAAAATTTTTATTTTAAAATGGTAAGAATAGTTTATTTTGTGTTTACCTGCATCAAGTATCACAAATCCCAATAAATTAAGTTGTTCTGCTTTTTGAGCAGAAAAAGTAATTGTGGACCACATTCATTTATGAAACATTTCATTTTTTTTAAACATAAATGGTTATATGTTAAATTGTTATGCAGTACGATTTCCCTTTTTAACCCTTTCAGTCCCAAAAATTTCCTATACTACAGAAACATCTGATGTTCACAAAATAAGCTTATTTTAGGTCAAAGATAAGAGTTCCATAAGAAAAAAAAATTCATTTAAATTTTTATATGGTTTTTGAAATAATGCCAAAATTTTTTAACTGTGGAAAACAAAATAAATATATATATATATATATAACCTAAAAACACTTCGAGTTATATATTTTAAGGCATCTGACCATATTATTAAAAAAATTTAGTAATTATTTTAGCCGAAATAGTTTAAATTGTGTTTTAAATATGTGGAACTGAAGTGAACTTTTCAAAAATCAGGTGAAATGCTTGTTAGCTATTTTCTAAATAAAAAAAAAATAGTAGTTCTGACTTTTATTAAGATTAATGTAAAATATTGTCTAATAGAACAAAGTGAGAAGAATCAAATGATGGGTGTTTGTATGTCATAACCGAACCTAAACATTTGGAAAAAAATATTGAAAGTGATGATGCCAAATGGCATCACTGGGACTGAAAGGGTTGATGGGACTTTGGCTAGAGTTCGCTAAGTTTTTAAAAGTGATCATATTTATGTTTCAATTTATTTAATATTTTTTTCTTATAATATTTTAATTTAGAATGTTCATATGCTACAAAGATTTATTTTTATATTACAATAAATATGTATTATTTACTTTTTCAATTTAGAACCTAGAATCTGTACCTATGCTGTTTTGTGGCGATTTTAACAGTTTTCCGGATTCAGAAACAGTCAGCTTCATGATGGACGGAAAATATGAATGCTGTCCAAGTTGGCATAAAGGTAATATATATTTTTCCCCCAATTACTTCAAACAAAAATAATAAAATTTTTATCCTCTTAAGACCCAAGCAAAATTCTGCACATATATTCTTCATCTTAACATACTTAACATACTAATATATGCTAAAAAGCATGTTTTGCAAATTAATTAAAAAAAATATATGTTTAATAGTTACTTAGGAACTCGTCTTAAGGTAGGCGAATACCCAAAATTCTAAAATTTTTACTATTACTTTAATCTTTTCCAAATTTGGCATAGTGATTTCAAATATAATGAACAATGCTATTTAGGCTTTTTTTTATTTAAATACAATTTATTTATTTTAAACGGTGTTTTTCAACTAAAAAAAAGAGGTTTACGCTAACAAGTCTACCACATTGAATTGTTCCCCTATAAACATTAATTATGTGTTAAATTCTTCGTTTTGAACTGATACGTGCAATGACCCTCTAGAGTTACATACAAATTACAAGAAAAGAAGCTATTAAGAAAAATGTTATGAATTAACTAAAAAAAGATTCTTTTTCGATTAATTTACACTTGGACATTAAAAAAAACTACTATATTTACACCAGATGTTAGAGGCTTATAGCACAGATATATATTGAAATAGCATCTGTTAAAAATTTCAGGTAAATTAATGTAAAACTTTTTATGCTAGAAGTGTTAGCGTAAACCCCTTTTTTTAGTTAAAAGCACTGTTTAAAATAAATCAATTATATTTAAATAAAAAAATGCCTAAATAGGATTGTTCATTATATTTGAAATCACCATGCCAAATTTGGAAAAGATTAAAGTATTAGTAAAAATTTTTTAATTTTGGGTATTCGCCTACCTTACACATTTTTGAGCTATAAATGCAACAAAAAGGCTGTATCACTTATTTGTAGTTAATAGATTGTTTTAACATTGTTTTTAATGCTAAATGTCGTTAAAATAATTTTTTAAAGAACTGTAATATCGTATTGATCCTCGTTCAACTTTATTTTTTTTAAGAAATAAATTACTGATACTTGTAGTCAAATGCTGAAAACTGATATTTGGATCTTCTTCTATCGGACCTGGTCAACATGGAGCTAATTAACATGTTAATTGTTTGTGGGGAGGTTTTAGAAAATGTCCCGAATGGGGAAGCCAGGTTGCAAGAGTTTATATCAATATAATAAAGTTATGCTGTGACATAAGTGCAGACTTTTTTCAGAACTGCAAATATTTATAGAGTTCCATTAGGTCTTACTTAGTACTAATGTTTATAAGACAAAAAAAAATCTCACAAATCCAAGTTATTTTGTGCAAAAAAGTAAGTGTTATAAATGTAGAATTTCTGGTCCATAAATTATTGCACAAGCATACATACTAGTAAATGGCGGGTTAGTAGTTAGTTTAGCAATGGAAGGTTAGTAGTTATTAATTAATTATAAACATCATGTATTTAAAGAAACTAAGTTGAATGAAAAACGGTTACAAACATACTAGAAAGCTTAGTCATGTTTAATAAGTTACACATTTAAACATCACACAATTACATTTAAACAACCCAAAGGGCGCAATCGTCACAGTCATTCTAGACAGGTTTTTTTTATGAAGAGGGACACATTATACAGCAGTTTGAAATCAATCTAGGTACGAATCAATAGAAAAATTAAAGTTTGCTAGCATTTGTTGTGTGCTATTTATTAAGCCTTCTTTCTATTTTTAAATGTGAAAGAATGGTTACTAGGGTATTGACATAGTGTATAATTTTATTTGTTGTCCATACACCCTTACAGTTTCTGCTTCGTCAGTTAAGTTTTATAAGTTCTTGTTTTGTTGGAAATGTGACACATGATAACCTTATCTTTTTGTACTTAAAAAAAACTTAATTCAATTTTTTTTAATAACTATAATTTTTCGGCCATTTCAAAACCTTTCTGTTATAACGCAACATGAAATTTTCATTCATTGGTACAAATAGGCAGACAGCAATCCCCACAATGTCAATACCTACTTCCATTTTCGTTAATTCTTTTGAATTTAAAAAAGAAGGCTAAAAAAGGTATGCAAAAACTCCATGTAATGAAACAACTTTTTTAGATTCCCATGCCAGTGCCGATACCATTTTGCGACACAATTTAACCCTGGACAGCGCCTGTGGAGCTCCTGAGTACACAAACTTCACCGAGGAGTTCCAAGGCTGCCTGGACTACATATTTTACAGCAAAGACTTTTTAAAAGTGTCAGAAGTTGTGCCCATGCCCAGACATGAACATGTTGTAGCCAACGTGGCATTGCCAAGCGAACTCTTTCCTTCAGACCACATAGCACTGATTTGTACATTACAATGGAATAAGTCTTAGCCGGCATTGTTATATTTTTATAAATTTTTTTTGTAAGAAAAAGATAAATATTAAATTAAAATATACAGTGTATTTTAGTATTTAAAGTGTGTGGTGCGGTTTATTATTTATAACCGGCTGTGTTAGAAGTCAGTTGCAAGCTGGGAAGTTAGAGAGAATTCAAATTAAATAAAATTTATGCTTCTTTAAAATTATTAGAATTTAAATTTTATTTGTTTTATATCGCTGCTTCTGCAACGATTTTTCTTGAAAAAACTTCCATGATCTTAAATTTAAAAAAAGGATTGTTTTCTAAAAATTTTGGTTTAAATAAAAAAAAAAAATTTACAGAATTTTAAAAAACTACCCTCCTATTACATTTTTAAGGAATTTTTAAATTGTTGTTTCAATGATGGTTATATGTTTCAATTCTTGAGTGGCAACACAATTACTGAAGGAAAATGAATTATTTCTTAATGCATGATTGGTGAATCAATGTCACATGAGAACATAGCACCAATCACAGTACTGATCGAAGGCAGTATAGGAATAAAAATGAAAACAAAATGAGTCGCATGAAAAAAGCCAATTGTTCACTAAACTGTACAGGCAAAAAGAATGCATCATATCATTAAAAAGTACTAGGGTTCTTATTTATTTCATCCAAAAATATAATTAAAGTATCTAATGAACTAAGAAAAAAAAGGGAAAATCTAAGAAAAAAATATAATTTGAGGGCAAAACCGAGAAAACTCTTCAGAATTATTCTTTCTAATTAAGATACTTTTAAATCGTTACATATTTACTTTATCTAAAAATATTTCCATATCAACACTTTAATCGCGAAAAAAGTATTTGGAATTGCTCTAATTATGCTATTAAAAAAATTAGCTTCTAAACTTTCCTATTATACGGTTTGAAATAAGTTTTTGCATTGATCACTGTCTCATGGGGCCACCCCGGTGGCGCAATCGTTGGATGCTAGCCTTTGGAGCTGCTTGGGTCGGGTTCGAATCCTGGTCTGGCATGGATGTTAGTGACCGTCAATAAAACGTTGTTATTTGTCTATGTATTTGTTTTGCCCTTTCTTTGTGTGTCTCTTGTGCTTGTAAAAATTCTTTCTGTGTCTGTCGCACTTGACGAAAGCTCATAGGCGGTTCTCTGAACAAGCACACAAGCTGGAATATATATGTACCTACCACACCTGTATCATGGGCCCGAATACCCACGGGTTCGCCAAAGTGCCTCTTTATCAATTCAATGGGAAAAAATAAATTACTCAGCCTCATTTCTCCGGCGGTATTGAATATTTTACTAAGTTTTTTTTTTTTATATGATAAATGTTGATGACTTACAGGTCTTAACAATCCCACTTTTTGAAAAGGGTTCGATTTTTTTAACTATATATTAATAAATAATTTCACAAAAAATATTCGAACCAATTATAAAAGTTAGATTATAGAGTTATGTAAGAAATTTATCATTTAAAAAAGAACTATTTATAAATATATTCAATAGAGCCAGAGAAATATGGGGCTTAGAAATTTATACTTTCCATTGGATTAACACAGAGGCACTTTGCTTTGGAGACCACGGTCTTTCGGGCTCATTCGCCGTTAAATGTCGACGTTTGTGCTAAACTTTAAAATAAAAGTATTTTAAACAAAAAAATTATGAAAGAGACCGTTAATTTAATTTTAATAAAAATTTTTAATTGAAGCATTTTTAAGCTTACAATTGATTTTTTTAAATCCAAATTACGAAGCCCATTGCTCTATTGTGCAAAATTAATTAGTCCAAACTTTTTCCCCTATAAAAAAAACTTGTTGACTAAAATGAAATTTGTCGGCTGATTAGGTTCCAGACATACATAAAGCAAACAGCCGGCAAGCCATAATCCCAACAAGGACTAAATTCTGAAATTGTCGAAATCCCAAAAGGGACGAAATGTAAATCCGACAAGTTAAAATCCCAACAAATCATTAGGACCGAGCCCAGGTCCCCGAATTTCGGGGGCTTTAACCTTCTTTTAAATAAAACCTTTTTTGTATAACAATTTGGATGTATGTATGCACTTTAACTTTTTTCCCCAATTTTTCACCAATATTCAATAAATTTAAAAACCAAATCTTTTTTGAGGTTCATGCCCTCCCCCCACTATTCCACAAATAAATTAATGAAGCTTAGAAAAACCTCTGCAACTTTTTATTAGAGTGGAGTACCAGTACAAACTTTACATCATCTTAAAGAGGAAAAATTGGGGATTCTAGTAGACTTTAAAACAAAAAAAATGTCCAATTTGCTTATTTTTGGTCTTTTCTAGTGTGTATGTATATCTTTAAATACAAAATTTGGATTTCAAAAAAACCTTTTTATTTAAAAGGAAAATCTGTAAAACATTTCCCATTTTAATTCGTCAAGCTTTTCTTAACTATAATAAATATTATTTTTATTTCGTGCGTACGTCCCGCGCTCGATGGTCCCACGCATAGACAAAACGCGCGATTGTGTGATGAATCCACATTTCGCCATTTTTACGTTGCATCACGGGTTATTGATTCACAAAAAAAATGCTTTTGCCGTAGAGTTACATGCAATAAAAACTGCATTTTTAATATGTTTCTTTTATGAATATATACCTCATGTCTGCCAGAAATTATCATTACATATCCAGCCATAAACTTATGCTAGCAAAACTGGTAAAAAGATTTAATTAGTCAATAAGTCAATATTAAATATATATATTTTTATTTGTTGAATTATCTCATGGTGTCATCTGGAGCGTGTGGTATGCCATGTGCTAGGACTGGCGAACTGCCTTATGGGATACTGATTCCCAAGTGGCTTCACCTTTCCCCCTAGCAGATCTGCTACTTTCTAAATCTATAGTCCCGCGGATAATACTAGAAGCGAAGTGAGTTGAGGACGGGGATTTTTTTACTCGCTCCCTTCTCCTACTTTTCAAACTTTATTTCATTTTGTTTTAAAAAGAGTGAATACATATCGGGATATGCAATAAAAGTAATTGCTGAAAAAATACTCGGAGAAAAAAAAAAGAAGTTACAATCATCAAACAAACAACGTCAGTCCTTCAAAACAACTTATTTCGCCTAGTAGAGTGCAAATAGATTGAAGTTTGATGAAGATCAAGAACTATGGCCTGGTATAAACGATTTGTTAATATATATATATTGCTCATAGCCAAAATATTAAGTTCATAAAGAATTCCGAGCTCATGTCTGAAGACAAACTGAAACTTTTCTGTATTTAAAGAAGCTTATTATCTCGGAGAGTATTAAAAACTGTCCTAATGTGTGTATCTTATTTTCGATGCTTATACTGAAATACTATTTCGATATTTTATTTGTTCTATTTTCACTCACATCAATTAATATACGTATAATTAACATTGCATGTTTTGGTACTGTAAACTGATGCCGCAATAGATAGGATACAACCATAAGGTACTGTTCAGCAAAGGGTCCCTTAAAACCTGTTGTGCCTAGCCCATGCTTTTCGCAGTCGGGCCCCATCTACAAAGAAAATGGACACCTCCCCGAAATTGAGGGACTTGAGCTTCCTTCAAACAAAAGCTTTTCCTACCGGTGAATACTGGCAGATCCCGGTGATGAAAGACGATGACGTGTTGTGGAGCATCGTACTTGCCTACTTGAACTCTTTTGAGGAATCAAGCACAAGTGAACTCGATCGTCATGTGTTCCCGCTACTCGGAAAAAAGATAAGGGAAGATGTAAAAGAGAATGTCGAGAAATGCAATCCGTTTCTCTACAACGATGCTTGCTTTGGTAATGAAGCCTTAAACATCATGGTTCAAAAATTAAGAGAAGATATAGAAGACTATTATCGAACTAATGAAAGGCATTTCTCGGTACATGATGGCACTTACATATGTCTCCAAGCCTCCTCGATTTTGCTATCGTGCACTATTCTACTGTTTAACGAATCGAGCCATATCAAAGAAATGTTCCCCAAATTCTGCTCCGAAAAAGATGATCCTACGAACCTAAAAAAAGATGATCGTTGGACTTTAGTAATTTGTGAAAACTCATGTGCCAATGGTTCCAGTTTTTCTTTTTGTATGCCTAAAGAGTTGGGATTTCGAAAGCAAAAGCTGGCACTGCGCGAAATTCTTATGAAAATAAAAGGTGCTGAAAGTGAATGCAATATGACAGCAAAAGCAATTACAAACTTTATCTGTTCCATTCCTGGTATAAGGGATAATTTTATTATTCCACTCTTGCAATATGCACCTGAATCTATTCCCTTGATTTACAAGTCTCCATATATTCTTTCAAAGTTACGTGATGCAGCTTTGGAAACAGATCCAACCATTGAAGACGGTGAAGGTAAATCAGCTTTATTTTATGCATTGACGGACAATCAACCTCATTACCTGTATTTCTTATACGACCATGCTGCCAATGCTTGTTTGACTGACGGCTCAATAAGATCGCCTGATTCAGTGATAGTTAGGAATCTAACTCGTGTTCAAGAAATATTGATTAACTTGGAAATTAAACTGGAATCATTTGACATAGACATAAACATAAAAGAAAATTCGTTACAAAAACTTAATGGACTTCGTCGTCTCAACAATTTTCAAATTGATGTGTGTCAAAGCATTCATGCAATCAGATCACCAGACATAAATTCTCACTGTAAAGTATGCGAAGCTAAAGAGCGAAGAGATGTAATAATAAATATTCTAAAAGTTTATGAAAAGTATTCCGAGTGGAATTCTGAAGTCAATGACCGTGAAGAAGAATTTTTACTCTTCCTCGAATTTATGGACCATGGATATTACTTCGATAATCTCGATTTTTGTTTGGCATTTATGTTTTTTGACAATCTGTACCTTTTAAAAGAAAGACTAATGCTTTCCAATAAAGCATACTTCGAAGTTGAATCCTATTTTCTCTTCTTTATCCATCGCAAAAAATTTTATGAAAGCTTTGAGAAAAAACTTGGTCTCCGCCTAATACCTCGTATGGAAATATTCCAAGAGCGTTTGTCGTTAAAACACTACCTGAAATCGTTTAAGGAAGTCCTTGAGAATGAATTCATTTGTGAATCTAATACAGTTAATAATTTACCTGAAACTGAAGTCAGGACCCTGACAAACATACCACAAATTTACAGCGAATTCCTTGTGTTGAGATTGAAACGCTATTTTGAAGCCGCTGCAAGCATAAAATTCATTAACTTCAAAGCGATTCTCATTCTTCAAAGAACTCTTATGGTAATTGGAGAAAGCGTAAAGGAGAGTGATTTTCAATCGGTACAGAAAGTGCTTTCCTTAATAGTGCATGAAGAACTTCTGTCTATTTTAAAGCAAATTCGGAATGAGTTAGTTCATCCTACTGGGTTCAACTTCTCCTATCGAATCTCTGCTGAAAAGGACTATGAACTTTTTGATGAAATAAGAAATGAAATATTAACGATTGAAGGTATTTTTTATCCGATATTTTTTACCCATAAGTATGGAATGGAACAATATGCAGTTTCACTTCTATGTACAAATATTTATAAGTCTAGAAACATATTAAATGTCCCAGAACTTCACAAACCTGAAATGTTACGTTTGATAGAAGAGGATGCTGAACGTTTTACTTACGAAGACAATGATGAGGATAGGTGGATCAAGTTGTTTGAGGAACTGTCGTCTTTTATAAAAGATTCGATGTCTAAACTAAACTATATCTTTGAAAACGCAGTTAATACATTAAAAAAGGAAGTGAATTCCATGAAAAGCAAATGCAACTATGTAAGAGAAAGTATTGATCATGTGGATAATTATTTTTTTTCTTTGGAGTATATGTTTACTTGTTTAGTGCTGGACAAAAACTTGCAAAATGATCTTATCAGCAAAAAACAAGAGAGAATAACTTTATTCCAGAACGCACTTGCAATGGACTCCAATGACCAGCCAAATGAAAACGCAGCATTTCAAAAAGCTATTGAACATATTCTCTCTGATTATGAACAAGCAATAAAAGAAATATTTCTTGAAACAAATTGTAGGCAAGGAGAAAATGTACAATTTACATTCGATAACATTAAGAAGTTTAAAAAGATTTTGAAAGGACATTATTACATAAATGAGACAGAAAAGGAGAGCATTTTAAAAAATATTCCAGAAGATATCAAGACAACTCTGGAAATAAAAAGCAAAATTAAAAACTTCTTGGAAGGATGCTTAAAATTAAATAAGGAAGAATTTGGTGAAGAAATAGATAAACTTCCATTAAAGCCTAGAGAAAAACAAGAACTGTTAGACGATTTTGGTTTAGAAGATACAAAAAATTCTCTCATTATTATTAATTCAGTACTCCGCAATTTTTATCCAGAACTGCAAGATGCTATTTCTAAAAATGAGCTAGATAAGAAACAGTATGAAGACATATGTAATGGCTTAAAACTGCCAGACAGTTCTAGAGAAATATTAAGTAAGATAATCAAAGGGAAAAAATGGAATGTTCAAAAAAAGGGACTTCACTTCCTTAGAAATCGTTTAAAACAACTGAAAGCCATTTTAATCGATGAAGACGCATCCATCAAGAAACTATGGGAATCACCACAAAGCACAAGAAAAAAATCATATGTGCATGAGCTACTCGTCAATGTGTACTTAAATGATCCCGGGACTCAGGCAGCAGTAGAAATGCTGCTGTGCGATTGCATGACCATACTCAAGACCACGGACTTGAAAGACTTGTATCGCAAGACGACCAACCTCTTCAATGGAATCAACCTGCGGAACGTGCTGGCACATGGCAATCCCTTGCTGGAGTCCCTGGGCAGACTGCTGGATCCGCGAGACTTACCTTCACAGTTGGTGCAAAAAATGATGGACCTTATATCCGATCTTGAAATCATTGACGCCATTTTAGACATTCTCGATAAAATAGGTCATATATTTGATGCGTTTACCCACTTCATGAATTTGGACGAAGAAGATGAATTTAAAGATCTACGCAAGAAGATTGCCAGCAGCCAAAATTGGGAGCAGTATGCGAAATTGATTCCTCAAGGATCGATGACAGCAAGCCCATCTCCCAACGAACTTACGGTATGTATTCCAGTGTCTCTATAATAATTATCAGACGGAACGGTCGTTCCGCCCGCCAATCTCAAAATGACGCCAAGGGCTAAAGGGCAGTTATGTATATATACAGAAAACATTTCGCTATGTTAACAGCGAAATTGATTTTATTTTCTGCCAGGCAAACTAAACTTCGTAGAACAATAAAAAAAATACAGTAGAGAGGTTTTGTAGATTACTTTAAATAAAAAAAAATTGGATATTCTAGAAAGAAAAGCAGCGGAGAAAAAAATTATGGAAATTTTCGAAAATGAAATCTTTCGACCAGTTTTAGTCAAATTTTGACCTAATTTTTGAAGAGACCTACAGCCATTACTAGACCATGAATATCGAAGCTGTTTTTACTAAACGATTAAGAATGCCGCAATTCAGCCCCTTTAATAGGTTTGAAGTTTCAAAAATATCTCTTTCTATTTTTAATTAATTAAAATCTATATTACTATTGGCGGTATAAATGCGCGATAAACAAGCCGTCCTAGCTTCCAAGTACCTCCAAAAACGAGGCCAAACGAGGTTTGCTATGTTTTCATCAAAGAACGTCAGAGTTCAAAAACACAGCGAACAAGCCGCCATTACAGCTTTTAAATATATGATTAATCAAATATCTGGATCAGCAGATTAAAAAAACTTTAGAATTCTAATTAATAACGGAATGCGCCATTTAATTTTTTTTTGGCGTTTTAATTTAAAGAAAATATATCAACAACGATAATGGATTGAATGATAATGGAATAAATGTAAACATTCATATTTGGTAGCCAGATTCAGTTCATATTAATATTCAAACTTTTTAAACACTTTGCTTTTTCTATGAAGAGTAAGAAATAATATTTTTTGGTTCTCGGAAATTATATAACTCTCCATAAACATTGAAATCTTGTCGTCAATTTTGTAGTCATATAGTGTCTGTGTATTTTATTATTTTTTTTGAAAAACTACTGATATCCCCCCAAAAAACTTCGTAAAAGTAAACAAACGCCAACCTCAAAAAAAAAAAACCTATGCATTTATTTTATAACAAAAAACAAGTCATTATGAAAGTTGTAGCTAAAAAAGCCCTGATATAAAATGAATGCCAATCTCTTATTTAAAACTTCCTGGTCATAATTAATAGTATAATTTAAGTATCTCTGCCACAAGAAAAACTGTTTGAGGTTAATGCCCATCTTAATCCCCCTAAAAAAACTAAGTCACCCAAATGAACTTGAATTACTAAATCAAAATAACGAAGGGTACTGTCAAATTTTTTTTTAACAAATATATAATCTCAGTACATTTATATAAAGGTATTGAGGGTGGTTAAGATGGTGCACCAACCTCAGACAGTTTTTTTTATGGCAGAGAAACTTAAATTATACTATTAATTATGACCAGGAAGTTTTAAATAAGAGATTCAGGGTTGCCACACTTTTTGGTTTAAAAAATTCAAGGACTATTTAAGGACTTTTCAAGGATATATTTCCATTTTCAAGGACTGAATGTTCGAACAACCGGCAACTAAATTTCACGATAGTTTTTAAAATTCCTTTATTAAACAAATAAGAGCTCTCTAACTTTCAAATGAACTTAAATATGTTTTATAAAATAACCTTTTAGTTATTAAAAAATACCATCAAAATCACATACTTTGCCGTCTTGAATTATACATAAACAATGAATCAAAAAGTGAAATAGGAACCGATTCACATCGAAAGTGTTAAAGTTAAAAAATTAAGGACTTTTCAAGGTTGATAATGTTTTTCCAGCACTTTTAAGCACTTGAAAATCAAAGTTTTTTTTTCAAGCACTTTTCAAGGCTTTCAAGGACTGTGGCAACCCTGGAGATTGGCATTCATTTTATATCAGGGTTTTTTTAGCTACAACTTTCATAATGACTTGTTTTTTTGTTATAAAATAAATGCATAGGTTTTTTTTTTTTGAGGTTGGCGTTTGTTTACTTTTACGAAGTTTTTTGGGGGGATTAAAATTTTATATACTATAGTCAATATTAGGAAAATAGTCAATTTGCGTCCCGATCAATTTTTTAAGTTTTAAACTACATGTCTTACTTAGTAACGACTTTTTGCTTTAAAACAGCGTGGTAGTCGGAAACGCCAACCACCATACTACTACAGCTACGTGTCCAGTAATGGACGTCACAGTATTCTGCCTTTAGATTAAGGAAGTTAATTGCTAAAACTGTCCAAGAAAAACATACGCTATATGCTACTAATTTTCAGTTGATGACTCAATTGGAAACTTTAGTGGAAGAACGTGCTTAAGTGACAAAAAGGTGAAAACGAGATAATTAGCTTTAAAGTGTTTCGCCTGCACTTAGATACGTTAAATAAATGCCTGAGGCTATTTAGTGCCAATTCAAATCCCTCTAAGTCAGTGGTTCCCAACCTGGGGGCGATCGCCCCCAAGTGGGCGATTTGTGTTATCAAGGGGGCAATAAATAGTTCGGGGGCGATGAGTATTCAAAGGGGGAAAATTAAAATAATGTACTGCAGTACAATAAACCATTCTAATTTTTATTGATCTCCTTGACAAGTTAAAATGGCATGCTTACAAGATTTGACCAAGTTAGAAATTCCTGATTCTATTGTAGATCCATTCTCGTTTGAAGCTGTGGGTGGTGATATTAACCTTGATAACTCTTTGCAGACAGAGTTAGTAGATCTGAAGTATGACTGTGAGGCGAAAATCATTTTCAACTAGAGAGGTTATGAGTTAGCCTGCGTTAAACTTATTTTACAATTATCCGCAACTGTGGTAGAAAAAAAACCCGAACCACTTCTCATCTCGTTCCCGTCAACATATTTAGTTGAAAAAGGATTTGGTTCTGTTATCATCCAGCTCCTTACTAAACAAAGAAATCAGTTGGACATTCGCCTCAAAGACTTGTACATGAACTTGAAAAAAGATAAATAACAAAAAAAGTTTTTGAACATTCAATTTTTTCTTTAATTTTTTTTTGTCAACTCCCTTAAATTTTGCAGAATCCAGTTTAAAGGTGTTAGTTAACTATTTAACTTTTGTTCTTTAAAAAAATCTGTTAAATATAAACTTTTTTTTTAAAGAGTGACCGGATAAAATGGCTTTGGTTGTTTTTATATAAGTTAGTTAGTGTTTAAAATGATAAAATTGCTCTATTAGTTATATTTTAACTCAAATTATAATTGGAGAAAAAAATTAAGAGGGGGCGATATGTGGTAGTCCACCTAACGAAAGGGGCGATGGGAGAGAAAAGGTTGGGAACCACTGCTCTAAGTCAATAGAGAATCCGCCTTGCCTTCACTGGGATAAGGGTCTTGGTGAGGGTGGGTTGCCATTACGCCAAAATTGTCACGACTCTGTCGACCAAAATAGAGCTAATATCTAGAGACTCGACCAGGGAAAAAAACACAAAATAATTGAAGATCTTAGTGGAATAACGTGATAAGTGACATTTAAAAAAATTTGAGATTTTTGGGCCAATGATCATGTTATTCCCTCCTTTAAACGTAGCAAGCTCCCACTTTTCATTAACTTCCATTTCAGCATATTTACCTTTTGTAAGTGCCATTTTTAAACTTTTGCTAATTCATCAAAACTGATAGCCGCCGTGACTCTTTCCGTACTATAGTCCTTACGGTTACAGCGCAAGCTTCGGAAGAGCTTTCTTCCCCTACCTCTCGTGTCGTTTTCTAGGATGGCGTGAAAGGCGCTCATTTAGTTTCCTCCACCCTACTTGGGTTTGGAATGCAATCGCGACCGACCTCAAAGCAGAGCCTCAAACAAGGGAAGTTTTGAGCAGCTACGCTCACACCTTTTCCTGGAAAACCACACTAGGTATAGGGGAAGAAAGCTCCTTCGAAGCTTACGTTGTTATCGGAAGGGCTGGAGTATACGTTGGTTATAAGTCGATCTATTTGCTACGAAATATTAGTAAAGTCTACGCATTGATAAAAATTATTTGTTTTCTTTCTTTAAAATATTCTTTTCTTCATAATTTTTTATGAGGAATGCCTCTTTAATTCGTGGTAAAATTTGCCTCCCCAAACATTTCGCCGCTCTAGGCTACAGCCTACTTAGATTATTTAGAAATCCGACCATGACTAAGGGGTAGGGGAAGAAGGTTCTTTCGAAGCTTGCGTTGTAATCGGAAGGACTATAATGCCAGTCAATGGATAAGTAGATCTATTTTTTCCTATTACAGGGTGACAGTGCCGGAGACAGTCGCAATGATGTACCAGGACCAAGCGAGCCAGAGCCTCATCAAGACCAATTTTCCAGTTAAAATTATCGGCAACTAAACACCGCAATAGAAGGTATGTAGATTTTATTTTATTGTCATCTAAACTCTATTTTGTCGTAATAAATGATCATAGACAAATTTTGAACTTGCCTTTACGGGCATCTATAAATCACGTGATGCTTTTGTGGGGGGAGGGGTTGGGGTCTCATACGTTTATCACGTAATTTTCCCCCGCAAAAAATCAACGCGCAATTGCAAGAAAATGGAGTTAAAGGAATGGAAAATGGACTTCACAAAGAAAAAGTGGGCGAAATATGCGTAACAAACACCGCAACATTGTATGTGATCCTTAAGTACTTTTCCACTATGAAATGATATGCAGCTGTTATGTGGACTACTATCCGAATTAGGAGTTGGGAGTTTAATTAGTATGTGTTTTGAAGTTTTTCTGGGTACCAAACGTCCAAGCAAAATTTTCGAAACATATTTTAAATAATAAAAAAAAAGAATTTCTAAAACTATTACTTAACGGGGGGGGGGGGTAAGAATGAGTAAACGATTATGTCTATGATGGAGTTAATAATGAAATAATCCATACAACAATGATATGAAAAGTATTTAAAACGACATCTTAAAATCAATGGTTCGTTGAGAACTTTAGCCCTTTCGTTAGAACTCCTAGTTTCGCTGAGGCAAACGAAATTTAAAAAAAAAATATTTAGATGACAATTTTAATAAGACACAGGACTTCAACAGAACCCTAAATTCTTTCCTTTATTATTAATATAAAATGAAAGTTAAAAGAATGCTAATATATATTTTGTTTACTTTATAGATTTTCAAGATTTTATGCTGCTCTACTCTTCAAGTCCAAATGTTTGAACTTCATAATTTTATTTAGTTTTATTTTTGGACAACATGCTTAGTTGAAGATCTACTCTTTTATCTATGATAACAGTGTATACATAATAAGAAATTTGTTTGTTGGAATTAATGTACTTTACTTCCTTGATTCCACACCAGTATTATAATTATATCGAACTGTGGTTGTGATAATTTCTAAAGAAAAATCCAATTACTTTTATATGTTAACACTGGCCGGCCCGCTGGCGCAATGGTTAACATGTTAGCCCTTGGAGGTTCGGGTTCGAGTCCCGGTCATGGCATGGATGTTTGTGTCCGTCAATAAATGTTGTTATTTGTCTAAGTGTTTGTGTCGTCTCTTTCTTTGTGTGTCTCGTGTGCTTGTGTCATTTCTGGGGTTAAACACAATAGACCTAAGGTCGCAGTGTTCGGCGAACTTGCCCCCTACCAAGAAAGTCATATGTTAACACTGAATGGTTGAAATTTATAGAGCTTGCCATGGAAGAAATTTGTAATGTGCATAATATTTAAACTTGAAAGTGCTTTAAAGTTGTAATACACACTTATTAATTTTAAAGAAATCCTCAGAAGTGAAATTCGCAAATTTAATCTGCACATTTATTGTTGTAAATACTTTTAAATGTCTTTTAATGATGAAATTGGGAAACATTGGAAAGGTGATTTATTAAAAATATATAAATTGCAATGTGTAAAATATATTTCTCATTTTCTCATAATAAAAAAGTGAGTATTAAATTTTTCTTGTTTTATTATTAGTTTTTTAATTTGTTTATCTGAAAGTGGCTAGCGACATTTTTAATATAAATGTTGTGGTAGTCCAAAATAGATTAAGAAACTGATACTTGTAAGGAGAAAAAAAGGAGAAAACAAGCAAATAATAGCCATATGGACCAAAAACAAAACTCAATAAATCTGATTTTAATTAGTAATTCCTGCAGCTCGTTCATCTTAAAATAGAATTATTCGAGCTATTGTTTGCAATTCCAGTTGAATATGTTTCTCAACTTAAATTTTGCAAATTTTACATGATTTTATCATGGCTTTCCGAACTATATTTCGAAATGTTGGATCTTTATAGATATTCAAACTTCAACAGAAAAGAAATCAACTAAATAAAATGCTATATTTGAAAAATCTCGCGCGAGATTGCGGGGCTGGGGGGATAAGGGTTAAGCGAAATATCACTATAACTCTCCAAGGGGACGGGGTCAAAAAATAATGTCACAATCGCATCATTTGATTAATGGAAGCCTCCTTACACCAAAACTTTCCTGCGCAAACCTGTTTCTGTAGAACACGTTCCACTGCACAAGCTTATCATCAGGCAGAGAAACCAACACAAGAGGACATTCAGAAGAAATTTAAAAGAAAGTGATGAAGGAAAATCGGGTGGCTTGATGTCGCTTTTGTTTTTCTTTTTTATTTTGTAAAAAAGAAATTTCTTAAAGGATACATTTTTAGTTATTATTTAAGTCTCATATGCCCAGTATTTTTTTTTTGTTATAGAATGAACAAATTGCTTACAACATGAAAATACACTTCCGCTTTTAAATTTTACAAATATGATCAAGTCTCCCCCAATTGCGAGGATAGGGGAGACTGGGGCACAATGGACCTAGGGGCACAATGAACCACCCCCTATTATTTATTTTGTATCTTTTCCAAATTAGCTCTTATCATAAATAAAAGATGGCATAGCAGTCATGATCTAGTTATTAAGAAAAAGCTTGTTGTTAGCTCACAAATTTGCCATTTTTTATTATTGATGTGTATTAACCAGGTAAAAGTAAAAAAGCTCGCTCCTAGAAATTATCTTCTCATCATTAAAGTAACATTAGTTGGACAAAGTGGCTTAGCTTAGTTGAAAGGCAAGATTTTTGTCTTTCTATATAATCAATAAATTAATTTCTGAAATTATAATACAGCATATTTTAATTTTGTTTTTCGTTCAACTACAATATGGGGTACTATGGACCACAAAATCTGGGGTACAGTGGACCATGGTCCATTGTACCCCATGCAACTTTAGAAATACTTTTAGTTTCAAAATAAAAAATATATATTGATGCAAGTCCTTCCTAATTATTAAAAGTTAAATTTGCTATAATAGTGAAATATTTTAATATATATATCCTAACATTTACTTCTGAATGTAATAGATCTTCCCCCATCTACTAATAGGTAGTGCCTTTTTTTTTTAAACCAGAAGTGACAAATTATTGGTGAACAGATGTTTTAGTTTATGTATTATGACTTCAAACAATACCTAAGTAATGTATTTTTAAAATCGAATGGTGATACTAGAGTGTTAAATTATTTAAAACAAGAAGTTTAGAAATTTGAGTTGGTTGTAAAATAAATTTCAGCATTTACATAACAGAAGTACAATATCCGAAATTTTTAAATTAATATTTGATGACTGTTGATTTTCTTACTAACAAAAATTTGAGTTATTTGTTGTAGTTATAAATAATTAAGTAAGAAATTTTCTCAGAATTGGTAAAATGCACAAAATTGAAGTTTTGTAAGTAAAGTTTTCAACCACAATTAATTTTTTTAGTAAAATATTCAACCACATTGATTAATTGAAGACTTTAAAAAGGTTAAAAAAATTTATCTCACATAAAAAAGAAGATTCTTTGATCCACAGTTCGGCCCTACACTTTTGGTGTTGTTGTGTATAGTAATAAAAAAAGTGTTTTAACTTTGAAGTGATCTTATAATTTTGAAGATAAAATTTAATGCTTTTACTAATTTTTTTTTTCATTTGCAAATGTTAATGTTCGATTCCAACTTTTATAATACTTTTTTGTTTTCCTCATCTTTTCAATATTGACTGACAGTATATTTTCTCACTAAAGGAAATTTTAATGCAATTGGATACTTAAAATTCAAATAAAATACTTATTTTACATGTATTTTAATCTTTAAAAAGAGTAGATAAATTTTTTTCAGCAAAAAATAACGTGGTCCATTGTACCCCGTGATGTGGTCCATTGTACCCCGAACCTGGGGTACAATGGACCACTTTCTCACTTGTAATAAAAAAGTGAATTCAGAAAAAAGTATTTTAAAGTATAGTTTTTAGGTAATGTATTTTTAAACCAGGATATATATGTAATATATATATACCTTTTTCTAAACAAGTGGGATGAATATTTTCGTACTTATAGCGCAAAAAATGAAGAAATGATCCATTGTGCCCCGGTCTCCCCTACTTGATGATTTTCTCTGAGATATTTTATTATCTCTTTTAACAGAAAACTTCTAATAAATAAGATTTTAGACGAAAATATTAACTTTTTTTAAAAAGATATAATCATAATTGATTTTTTTTTAATTTGTTCCGAATTTATATGTTTTGAATTAGATTTAAAATATATTATTATATTTTACCGAAGTTTTTACTCCTACCAAAATGAAACTAAAATTTCCATTAATTTCTCAAACTGTTATTAATCTTACAATTTTTTTTAATGAAATATTTTGACGAAGGAATGGCACTTTCGAGAAAGTAAAAATGCAACCTTTGCTTTTTTTCTCTTTGGAGCAAACGTACTTTTTAAAAAATAATTTCTAGATTAGTTTTAGGAGATGTTCATAACAATACTTTCATGAAATGCAGTTATATCGTCATTCAAGGAACCGTGATGTTTCTGACGCAAAAATAAGAAACGTTATGAACAAGATTGAAAGTAAAATAGGTATTATATACTCATGTTATTAATAAAAGTTATAACATGACATCTATTGTATAACTTTTACCCCAATGGTGTTAATTGTAGGAAATTTTGTTAAATGCTTATTACACACACATTATTAATGAGAGTTATAAAATGACAGCTATAGGACAAATTTTTAGCAGAAATAAATTTCAAATTTGGCTACTTTTCGCATCATTTGCCGAGTAAAATAAAATTTGTAAAGGGAAAATGAAATAAACATTTCTGTAAGAAGACATTATAGATATAACATAAACATATATATTTTATCATTATCACCGATGATTTAATTATAAACTGTCGCCATAAGCAAGGTATTACAACATTAATGTCTATGAGCATTTCAATGGACTGAATGTTTATGGCGTTATAAACGAGTTGCTGTTGTAAACAAGGTCGTTGAAACCGAGTTTGACTGCGTATTGACTGCATTTTATACCAACAATCAAAGACACAAGAAATAGAAGTTTAGTTAACAAAGCATTATTGCATTTCGACAATGCATCTTTTTTTAAAAAAAAAAAAAGACAACAATGCGCATACAGATTAATCTTTGTAGTTGTTGGAAATTCCGAAAATGGAGTTGCGTAATCTCAATCGTGATTTTAAAAAAATGTAAATTTAGCAAATTTGCTAGATTTAGGCTGTGGATTAAGTAAGTATTCGAGTTTATGCTTTAAAATCTAAAAATTATGATGTATTTGTCATCTATAACAAGCTTGTAAAGCCTTTAAACTTTCTTCAATATACCCTACATTGCAACTACGTTATTATATAATTCATCAACAACACTTAAAGTTTAGCTTATGCTAGAATGATATTAATAAAGATTTACCAAATTCGTGTAACATTTTGTCATAATTTATGATATATTTTGATTCCCCTGAGGACATGGTAATAAATTACTACCACAGTCAGAATAAAAATTACTTAAAAACACATATTCTAAAGCTTGTATTTATATTAAAGTCCATTATTGCTAATATTATGACATGGCGCCATTTTAAAAATATAGTAATATACGCAAAAGTAAACCAACTCAATTGTTTGAAAATTTCTGAAATCGATCTTCTCACTTCTTGCAACTAAAACTCTTAAAGGTGCTTTAGTCACGCCCTCGATTTTATAAAACACTGGACAACATTACATTGCCTATTTCCTTTACAGTCCTTGTTAACCTAATACGTATGAAGACACACATCGTAAAACTCAGTTAATTAAATATATAACAACTTATCCTAAGTTGTTTCGTGTAACAGAATACTTATGGTTTTTTTTCTTCTTCAAAAATCTTTTCACACGCCGTAAACAACAGTTATCTTTTTTGACCGATGTCATTAAAAAAGATTACGAGTTAAAGGAACACACAGATGTTAAAGTTCCTCAAGATCAGAAGGACAATTTGCGGAAGTCGGAGGCTTTGAGTGTCTACTGACAGCGGGCACCGGAGAGGTATTGAAGGATAATCAGAGGCGGCCCTTGGTCAAAAATGTTGGTGCAGCCAAAGCAACGCGAACCCCCCCCCCCCCCCTTCCCGCCCACCAAACTTCTGTCAGCTTAGCATGAATTGAAAAGCATACAATGTAAAAAGTATATAAGATTGTATAAAATAGAAAAACTTACTTTAAAAAGACATAGTGGATTACTTTAAATATATTCCATCAATAGCGTGTTGTTCCATTTTTTAATAAAGAACAAATAAAATATTAATACTAAGAAACAAAAGCATTCTGCACCGAAATTTAATAACCGTTTGAGCGCTAGACTATGGCTTAAGCGATGAAGAATAAGAAAAGAATTCAATCTCTTGATTTCCCCTTCATCACACAATTCCGAACACGTGTTTGTCGGCCACCAATCATATCAGTGAATTCCAACTGCAGCCGAAACACATAAAATTGTTTTGGGCTGCACTCCGCGCCTTAATCCATTCAATTGAACTGGGATTAAGCAATGCATGTTCTTCGCCGTCATGGCAACCCCGCTGTTCCTTCCAACTAAAAGGACCTGCAAGTTCATCCACAAGAGACACTTACTTTGGACGAAATCCTTTGGAATGAGGAGCAGGGAAGAAAAAGGAAGCCCAATCCTTAGCAGGATCAAGTTAAACCTCCAAGTCCAGCAAAAGCAGGCGCCGGCGTCTTGGCCACAGTTCTAAAGTCACCCATGTCACCTGGCTACACAAACAGGACTATGCACCCTGCTACGCCCCCCAATGCCGTTTGTCAATGCATGTTCAGCTTTGACCAAATTATGACATGCATTGCTCAAGATCCTACGGTAGGCAAAGGGCTTAAAGGGCTCTGCCAAAACACGCACAAGCCAAGGGGATTGTGGACACCAGGGAACTAAGAAGGGAAGTTGGCCGCCCCTTCTCATGCAGAGAGCAACAAGACTCGGAAGAATTTTTCACTGCGTTAATTAACCAGAATGAATCCCTAAACACCTTGACTACCAATATTGTTTCTATTTCCAGAAAATGTAGGAATCGCACCTGCATTTCACGAAATTACACATTCACGAAATTACAACAGGGACTTGGTCGATTGCATACGCTTGGGCACCAAGGCATCTTCCATCCACATCGAAGATCTCTTCGAAGAATATAGCAAGTGGGAGTGTTAAGAGGATGAAGTACGGCGTGGGCGCTGCGACAACCCGTGCGCCCAAAACTCCGACATTGAAGTCCCCGCCCAAATCTTAGTATTCCAATTATTGCTCTGGACAGAAAAGGGACACAAGAAAACCCCAAAGTTAAAGGAGTGCCAGACACCGTCCTGAAATTGAAAGGCAACGATTACCAACTTCAAGCAGCGGTGTTTCACCACAGTAGCAGCGCCCAAAGCGACCATTACACCGCCATTCGCAGACACCACGACCATCAGTGGATAAAGATAGACGACATGAAAGTGTCTGTCAAGAACAAGTGGCCAAAGGGGAAAACCCCTTACCTTTTGTTTTATAAAAATGTGTGAGAGGTTATGATGAATTCCTCGACAAAAAATGGAAAGTATTTTAACTCTCGTTAAAAATCCATGGCCTAATGTGCAGAGGCAAACATTGACAATTGAATGTCTTACGCCGCTAAAACCAGAAATAAAACAAAACTAATATTTCTGAGTCTTCATCAGCCTAAAGACTGATTTCAAGTCTCCAAGCCAGTACTAAACAAGAAATTCTCCATCGTCTAATGGGTCAGTGCTGACAAGTTGAGACTCTTGTACAGGCGTGAGTGAATGCTGGGTTAAATAACTACCATCTAATTCAACGCTTGTAACAAAATTTATTAAACAAAAACATTAACAAGAAGGTTATTATTAAAAGTAAATAATTAAAGTTGCTTTGATTACTGGCACCGCACGCAGGCAGTAAACTTGGTAAAAAGTTACTGTAAAAGAGAAAGATAGTCTGGCGTGCAGTCCTTTTATAAACTGGCTTGAAGTGTGGTGCATGCGTATTGGCATTAACAGTACTTGAGCGCCACCACTGGTGTACACAGGAGAAGAGCGCCGCCACCGACCGACGCAACTAATACGTACCTCTCGTCTCAGAGCGTCGCCACACTCTCAAGCTTCTAAAGAGTGAAATGGTACCTGTGATTGTGAAGCTAATATTTCCGAAGCTTCAGCCTTAAGACTGATTTCAAGTCTCCGAATCCTGGATTCAAAACCGAGACCGTGCGAGATCTGCTTATTCTTGAAAAGTTCTAATCAAAGGAATTGTAAACATATGCCCTTTATTTGCATTGTATAGGAAATAGGTCTCTTGGGGAACCCTGCCTAAAAGGGGGTAACGCATCCATGAATAGTACCCCTTGGGTGATGTGGAAAACTGTTCAAAGCTCTTTCAAAAATAAGTTTTCTGATTTTAGAAGTAAAAATGTGTGACAACAAAATACGTTTACTTAAGGGGTCATAGGAGTCTTAAAAATGTGCAAAGAAGGTACTACAAAGCACAGTTTGATCTTTCATGTAATTTTTTAACTACTCAATATATAAGTATAATTTTTTTATATGTAATTCTATAAGATTTATTTAATATAAAACAAATTTCAAAATTTATGAAACTTTAGCCAAAACTAAAATAAATGATATTAAACACAAATCTATTTGAACACATTGGGATTAGGCTTGCGCGGCAAATTTTGAGGTCAAAATTGAAAAAATGACCAAGAAAATGACTTTATATTGTACAAATATGTACAAACTAGGACTTATACCTAAATTCTCAGCTCAATTTTAATTAGAAATTATTTTAAGAACTTTTTTATAAAAATATTAATAAAAAATTTTAAATTTTGATTTTCAATTTTTTTAAAAATAATTACTAATTAAAATTGAGCTGAGAATTTAGGTATAAGTCTTTGTTTGTACATATTTGTACAATATAAAGTAATTTTATTGGTCATTTTTTCAATTTTGACCTCAAAATTTGCCGTGCAAGCCTGATCCCAATGTGTTAAAATAGCTTTCTGTTTAATATCATTTATTTTAGTTTTGGCTAAAGTTTCATAAATTTTAAAATTTGTTTTATGTTAAATAAATCTTATAGAATTACATATAAAAAATATTTTCTTATATATTGAGTAGTTAAAAAATTACATGAAAGATAAAACTATACTTTGTAGTACCTTCTTTGCACATTTTTAAGACTCCTATGACCCCTTAATCCTCTGATGGATACAGACGTATAAACCCACCATAGCCCCATTTGATGGGTACGTTTCTATTTTACAAACACAACAAGAGATGGCGACACCAGCACACTCTCGCTTACAGTTAATTTTTAACATGAGGAGCAGCTTAAATAAAATGGCTTATTCACAGTATAAAAACGAACTAACATTTTTGTTATTATTATCATTATTATTATAGGGGTAAGTGGTGTACCTTGGACATATGTGTACCTCGAACCTATGCTGATTTGAGCTCGATTTGCTTAGATATTGAAACCACACCACATACAGTTAAAGTATTTGCTACCAGGGGTCTCAGTGAAGTTCTATCTGTTTATTTAAAAGGTCAATTTATTAAAGAGGTTTCAAAAAACTAAATTCACAGTTCAAAAGTAAATTTTTGTTAGATACTTTAGTGTATTTTTATACTCAAAGATGTAGTGTTTATTCAGAAACGATGGTTATGCAATATAAAGCAAAGTTTTAGCTATAAAACAGTGCGCTTGAAATTAAGTTAAGTGTAACCTTAACATGGTAATTAACTATTTTGTTTTTAATATCCAAGTGGTGTACCTCGAACCTAATGCAAGTGGTGTACCTTGGACTGGTCCAAGGTACACTATTATAGGTCTTATGTGCTTCAGATTGTTGAAAACCCTTTATAAAATTCAAGTAAATTTTTTCCTTTGAAAAATTAAGTATTTTAAGCTATTAATATGCAACCCTAATTTGTAAAATTATGTAGAATGAAAATTTGTAAGAAATTTTTCTATGGTGTGATAAATAATTTTTCTGTAGTTAATTATTTAGATTTATAATAGGCCCATGAAATTTTAACCAGATTGATATAATATAGAAAATAATTATTGCATGCACATCTAAAAATATGTTTTTCATAATAAATATCTAAGCAGAACATCCTTTTTACGTTTAGGCCTAGTTGTATAAACATAGGGGAAAATATTTGAGTTGCTTTTTCAAATTTATTACAGAAAGATAGCCAAATGTTTTTCTATGGCATGAAATGACAGTTTAATTTTATGCTGCATTTTAACGGGTACTCCTGAGAAAGATAGCTTTACAGCTGAAAAAGCCAAAAGGGCACTAAAAATACCTAAGGCAATAAAACCCCTTACTAAGCCAATTGACCTAACATAACCAATTACTACAATCTTGGGTAGAAATAAGAGTATTTTGTAAAATGTATTTTTGAATTTTATGTGGCTAAAAAATATTGGTTTTCGGACTGTAAATCGAGTCTCTCTACCTGTTAATAATTGGTCCAAGGTACACTACCGGTTGGACCAAGGTACACCGCCGGTGGTGTACCTTGGTCCTAATTACATTGTTCTGCATTTATTTTTTTTAATAGTTGAAATCATTTAAATAACATGTTAAAATAAATATATGTTGTATATAACAACATAAAGTATTTAGTAAAAATATTTTTATTCACTTTTTGCAAGTAATTAAGAAATTAAAAATTGAAAAGTCAAAATAGGTCCAAGGGAACCCACCTTCCCCTAATCATTACAAACCCTTTATTGTCTTTCAAACAACAGTTCATCGCTTGTACCAAAAAGGTTTGATAACGTGTCACGCTTGGAAGCATTGTCACCGTCCCGAATTTTTTTTCAAACAATACAGGTAATAAATTTGAAAAATAATCAGAAACTAAGCATGGTTAGAATAAGAGCGACTCGAAAGAATAAAATAGCAAAGCTGAATCGGTAACGAAAAATCCTTAGCATTGCACATACCATTATTAACTTTTCTTAAATAAGATTGCTATTTTCTTTTCAACGACTAATTTTGTTCTCAAAATAGGAATATTTCTTATGATGCCACACACTTTATACTGGGATTTCATTGGTTGTTTCGTTTTCTTTTTTCAATTCCCTAACCATGAAGTATCAGAATAGAAGTTTTCGATGAAATTTAAAATGGATTTATTATTTTTTTAATGAAAAAATCTCTATTGGCTTCACATTTAAAGAAATGTGTCGAAAATACTCAAGGCAATGTTGGACTGTCTGTCCATCGCCTACTTTCATAGTTCCTACTACAAATGCTGTTGTTGTTATTTTTGCTAATCCTCAGCTCGTCTGACAGTAGTCAGACGAGCACCAAAAGGTTTGTTGAACATTAAAAACTCGATCACTGGATCATCGAGTGATCACTCGATCACTATGCAAAGGGGAAGAAGTTATGTCTTTACAAATTTGCAGAAAAGTATTAACCTCTTAAGACCCGAGCAAAATCCTACGAGAATATTCTTATAATCTAAACATACTTTTCATACAAATACATGCTAAAAAGTATGTTTCGCAAAGTAATAAAAAAAAACTTTTTAAAACTGTTTAATAGTTCCTTAGGGACACGCCCTAAACTCTAAAATTACACGTTTTTTGTGCTATAAATGCAACAAAAAAAGGTCGTATCACTCATTAGTAATTAACAGATTATTTTAACATTGTTTTTAGTGCCAACTACGTTTACAATTAACTGTTAAAATAACTTCTTGAAAAGTTTGAAAAAAAATTAAAATAATTCTTTTTAAGAACGCTAAAATCGCATTGACCCTAGAACAAATTCATTTTTTATGGAAATAAATGACCGATACCTGTAACCAAAGGCTGAAAACTGACATTTGGATCTTCTTCTATCGAACCAGGTCAATTTCGGAACTAATTAACGTGTTAATGTTTGTGGGGAGGTTTCAAAAAATTTCTCACAATGGGGACGCCAGGTCGTTAAGAGGTTAAACTTCAAAATATTCAGCGCATCGAAACTAGAAATCATTGAAAATCTTATAAAACAATTTATTTCGTAATACTTCAATTGTTACAAGACTGTCCATTTTAATATTAATTTCAAAAGAACAAGAGAATAATTTAATACGAATTAAATCACCATTACCACTTAAGGTAGGCGAATACCCAAAATTCCACAAAATTATAAAATTTTTACTATTACTTTAATCTTTTTCAAATTTAGTATAGTGATTTCAACTATAATGAATAATACTATTTAGGCATTTTTTTTAAATTTAAATATAATTTACTTATTTTAAACGGTGTTTTTCTACTAAAAAAAGAGGTTTACGCTAACAAGCCTACCACATTGAATTTTCATCCTATAAACATTAATTATGTGTTAAATTCTTCGTTTTGAACTGATGCATGCAATGACCCTCTAGAGTTACATACAAATTACAAGAAAAGAAGTTATTAAGAAAAATGTTATAAATTAACCACAAAAAAAGGATTTTTTTCGATTAACTTACACTTAGACATTAAAAAAAAAAACTACTATATTTACATGAGATGTTAGAGGTTCATGGCACAGATATATATTGAAATAGCATCTGTAAAAAATTTCAGATAAATTAATGTAAAACTTTTTATGCTAGAACTGTTGGCGCAAACCCCTTTTTTTAGTTGAAAAACACCGTTTAAAATAAATCAATTATATTTAAATAAAAAAAATTGCCCAAAAAGCATTGTTTATTATATTTTAAATCACTATGCCAAATTTGGAAAAGATTAATCCAATAGTAAAAATTTTAGAATTTTGGGTATTCGCCTACCTTAACGATGTCACGATAAACTTTAGTTATGTTAAATAAAAGTTTAAGGAAATGTTTGTGATATGAATCACTTTGAAATTACGTCAAAATATATATTGAAAGAAGATTATTTTGTAGATTTTCATCTACATTTAGCCTTTATTAATGAATACTAACGTAAAAGCACTTATTATTTCACTTAACGAAGTTATTTCATTATATATATATTTTTTAAGGGTATAACAAAATTAAATCGTTTAAACAAATATGCTTTTCATTTGCACTAACGTATGTTGATATGAAATAGTTTATTCTCATTAAGTGTAGGCATTTTTTATTTTTTATTTCTCGAAATAAACATAAATTTAGAAAAAAAATAAGGACTAAATATTCAAATTTCTAGGAAAAATAATTTAGTTTTGAAAATTCAAAGTTTAATACTTAACTAAATGCTGTGCTTGGTGTTTCCTTTTTAGGCGCATGAATTGTGTGTGGTTCTAAGTAAGAGTTTCTGTCACAAATATGCTCGGTTTTACTCATTTAGAAAGTCATAAAAAGCAACATTTAGCTAGTAAGATACTATAGTTTTCCTTTGTTTACGTGTTAAAAATCACGATTTAATTGTTTGAACTGAAACCAATTCAATTGCAAAAAAATATTAGGTACAGAAAATTGGCAACGACCTCTTCCCTTTTGAATTTTGCTGCTCTGCGAAAAATTTGAGCTGATACTTAATCTAGTTGAATTTACTAAATATTTTATTTATATTCATTGAAAACAATTGTCAAAACATCGCCATGGGTGTCTGCTGTGGATTTATGTAAGTTTTTAGAAATATTTTTGCCTATTTCATTAGTTTAAGTTCGATTCAAATTCGTTAAGCTTAGCAAATCAATTTCGAATATGTAAGTCAGATTTAGTTTGTTAAAATGCGCTTTTTAATAGTTTAAAATGTTTATAATATGATATTCGATGCATAAAGGAATGAAATAAAGTTATTTTAAACTATTAAATTAAATTATTTTTCTTTATTTGGTCGATTTATGTTTTAACTGGCGATTTCCTGTGTCATCAAAAGATATTGTTCCATTAAACAATGTATCCTTGTCAACAATGTCTTCCGTTAAAAGACATGTTCCATAGATTGTAATGACAAAATAACTTCTTACTTTGAATCTAGCACTTTGAATAAGATATGAAATCTAAATATAAATAAAAGAAATGGTGGTAAATTAATATTCTGCGAAATTATACTAATTTTTGTATATTTGGCGATATGTTGACTACGCATTTATTCCTGACATATATTAAATTAATACTTTTGTTTGGCGCGATGTGCAAGTACAATTGGCTCCTTTCTACCCAATGACTGTAGCATTACTTTTGAAAGTGACTTTCTGTTGCGATGTCTTTAAATAGCTTTTGGAAATTGTATTACGGAATATGTATAGATTCATTAGGCTTTTGCAAACTTTTATTTATATTAAAAACATGGTTAATCAGATTGCTTTAATGACGTGAATTAAGTTTTGAAGAACGTTAGATTTGGATTTTTTATTCTAACCATGATGCTGCAAAAATATTTGATTCTACTAAACCTTAGTTAAAGTTCAAAAATTTAGCATGAGTTATAAATTTAGTTTATGTCCGATATTTTAGAATAGTTTTCTTTTTTAAAGTGATATTTAGCAAAATTTTAACAATTTTAATAGGAATTTAAACGTAGAAGCTAAGCTGCGAAAACACAAGCCTTTTGAAAATATCGCCAGGTGTTGGATTTTACTAAATCTATATTCCAAAACATATTCGAAATTGATTGCATGTTTTTTTTTTAATTTTGCAAAGCTTAAGGATGTTTTTACAAACTTAATGCATAAAGTTAAGAAGTGATAGTTTGATCGAATCCTACTCTCTGTTCTGGCGACTTTGGCGCTTTTTAAAAAATGCCGAAAACACCAAAATGACACATTTAAAACAGTAGTTATATCAAAATAATAATAAATAGTAAATAATAATATATAAATAGTTATAATAAAAACAAAATGAGTGCGTATTTAGACTTATTACCGTGGAAAATCTCGCCGAATAGACTGCTAGGATTTGACAGTCAGCTTGAGCCGCGTTTAATAAATCTCAATAAACTTACTTAATATGCCAAAACTCTGTGAGGTGTGGTTCAAATTCTGCGTGTATGACTGCATGGTTCTCAAAAATATACACTGCTCTTTGCCTTGTTTCTTCCGTAAGTTCTTTCTTTTGTAGATGAGATCTAAAAAGAGAGGATAGTGGGAAAAACACAATAGGAAAACTCCCGGAACAACCATAGGATTTAGAAAAGAGAAGAAAAGAAGAAATAGGAAAAAAAAAAGAAACATGCAAAACAAAGCAGTGTTTTGTTCGTAGCTGGCTGGTTTGTTTATGGGCAACTTTTGGCGAGCTTGAAAGTTCAATAAAGGGTTGCTATACCTATCGAGTTGTATGCGATATAAAGTGGAAGTTTTGCTCATTTAGGTATTTTCTATCCTTGGCAACGTAAAGCAAATCGTCAAATCAAGACCCGCCATTATATCATAGCTGTTCCACATTATATTTGCTAAAAGGAAGGAATATATAAATTATAAAACAAATATGAATTGTAAAAAAAAATATTAAGGTGTACATACATACAGAGCAATAACAAAATATCGCCAAAATTTGCATTTCTTTTTTAAATTTTATATCTAATTCAACTACCAAATATTTTCCTTTAATTAATTTTTTTTGAATTTGAGAGGGAAACTTTGTTTAAAGGGTTTTTTAAAAAAATATATAACTAGTTGTGATATGTTAGGAATCTAAAAATTTTTTGTTTGTAATCTTTTTTATCAACTAGAGTCAAAGTTCAATTATTTAAAGAATATATTTGACTTGTGTGTATGTACACCTGCACACAACAAAAGATTTTTCTTGTTGAAATGTTTCTCTGCAATTTAATGTAAGATATTGCTTTTAAAAAATGAGTTGTAGAAAATTTAATGCTCAATAAATGTTTTTAAAAGTTACTTTCAGAGAAATGTTAGTTTTATTTTGTTAATGAATTTTTTTAAGGTTTTGCCTTTTTTTTCGGAATGCAATAATAAAGTTCTGTTCTAACACTTTAAAATATCTCTAATATTAATTAATTATTCATAATAACAGGGTTTTTTTATATTTTAAGAGATACTCCATTTGGACAAAAAATAAACATGCATTCAACATAAGATTACAAATTTAAATATTTAACTCATTAACTTTTTAATAAAAAAATTCAGCAGTTGTTTAATCAATGTTTCAAAGTTTTTATTATGATGAAAAATTTAAATATAATAAAAATTTAAAATTAAAAAAATCTGCATACTTCTGAGAAAACTGATAAAATCGGTTGGATTTATACGTTTGAATTCCAAGTTGGGTTAAACTACAGTTCAAAAAAGATTTATTAAGATTAATTAAAGTCTAACTTTTGACATTCAAATGATCGTAAAATGTTCTAAGGGAATATTTCTTGTGATGTCAAGCTCTTCTCCATTGCTTGTTTTGTTTTCTTTGACAAAGTGTTGAAACAAGCTCATTGTTTTTTTTATAACGTCACTCCCTCCGAATCGCGATTTCATTGGCTGCTTTGTTTTTTGTGGCAAAATGTTGGAACAAGCTCATTTGTAAGAAGAAACTCCTTAAATAAAGTAATAACTCATTTCTTATCCTTCTTTAAACTCCACCGTTTGCAATGGGCGCCCGTAAATCATAAGATGTTTTTTTAGGGGCAAGAGAAAAACAATGCAAAGAAAAATCTTTTTTATACCTGGTATATTTTGAGGGTGATGAGAATTTTTATGTAAAATTTAATGCACATTTTAATATGATGGTCGATCCCTAATATAATTTTTGTTGAAATCTTTAAGCTTTTTCTCGAAAAATGACATCTTTTACGAAATCCGCCGATCAATAGCAGCTGAGTAACGAGGGGTGGAGCGAGTGTTTCATTAATTTCTTATCACAGTAATTCTATTTCGGCAAAAAAGTTTATTTAATGTCATTAGTGTGGCAGTGTCATTTAGTGTCTGCACATATGGGTACAATTCAACTTTAATTTATGTTATTTTCTATTTTTATGATCATACATTTAAAAAAAATGCAAAAACGTTGGCTTTACAATTTGTCACTCTATTAAAAATGAGGAAAAAAATTATGTAATAAAAAGTGAATCTGTAATTTAAGTTGTTTCTCCCATAGTTATGCCTTGCAATATGTTTTTTGCTGCCTATGCATGCGAAAGAAGAAGAATTTGAAACCTGTGGTAAGTCAGCTTTTATTAATATAAAAAATATAATAATGTCCATGTTATTTTCTGTCATGACATGAAATAATAATTTCATACACCAGTATTATAATGAATCGTCATTTTTAGTTTCAAATTGTAGTTAAATATGTTGTGCATCATGTATATTTCGAAGAGTTCTATAGTAGGGTATAGAATGAGCCTACCAACAGCACCATAGACCAACACGGAGACAATATAAGGTGGCATGTGGGGCCCGATGGCCGAGTGATTTGGATCGCAGGCCATAACGCTAGCAGTCCGCTCACTGTAACGAGTACGGGTTCGATTCCCGCCTTTACCCTGAGTGTGCTTTCTCTCTCAGTATCAAAATTATAAATTAACTAGCACTTTTACCACTCTATCCGGGCTCCGTAGTGAGCCATGGCTGTCGATGGCAGCTCAGTACGAGTCGTTCCTCTACCCTACTATAGAACTCTTTGGTATAGTTAGCTGATGCCTGTAATATGTCGGGTGTAAAGTCTTCTTGCCGCGTATAAGATGTAACAAGGCCACTCTGGAAAAAGGACCAGCCTGTTACCGAAATAGTCTAAGCAATGTTTTACGAGGGCTATACTCATATCTCTTGGCGCAACCAGGGCCCGACTTACAACTTTTGGGGCCCAGGGCAGAAGCAAATTTGGGGGCCCCCCGCAGCATAGTGTAACGTTTTCGCATAAAAATACAAGCACAAATATATCGAGGTTGTGTATGTTGAATAAGGAAAGAACGCTCCTCCACTCACACCCGAACTTATCAAAATGTCTATTGTTTCAGATACTTAACGATATTAACACATTTCTTGATACAATATATAAATTATTTTTTCACAAAAGTCTATAAATTAAATTTATAAAAGCATTCAGATTGGAAAGCAATTTAAGGACAAAACTTTTTCAAATGCTTTCTGGCAAATCAAGAAAAAAAATTCAAAAGAGAGAAATAAAAAAATAATAATTTTAGGAATATATATGGATAGCAGATAGCACAATGAATTTATTTACAATTGAAGTGTGCATGTCGTTGAAAACAGCAGCAAATAATTATCTATTATAGCTTCATGTTACCATTTAAAAGAAAAATTTATAGCACATTATACGGCATTTGTATCAATATTACTATAGTATACAGTTACGATATAAAAACTATGCTATATAAATTATACTATATAACTTCTATGTACTATTTAAACATATTGATACAGATAAAAAATGCAAGTAGAGCTTCATTGTTTATGCTAGGATTGATAAAGAATGCATTAACTATGCATATTTTTTACTTTAAAAAATCTAAATCAAGTTTTATGCATTATACAAATGTAATGTTAATTAAAAAGAAAAAAATAATGTTATGTTAAAGATATCTACCATTTACTTAAATTTTATGAACTCCCTCCTCATTTTTTTCAACACGAAGTCTTTAATTATATCGCTGAAGTCAATTTTCATTGTAATGTCCCCTTCAATTGACAACAATGCAAGGGAAGAAAGTTTATCATCGGCTAGTGATGTGCGGGTAACAGATTTAATTCTCTTTAGGGCTGAAAATGATCTCTCTCCACTACAATTCGAAACTGGTATGGTCAAAAACAACTTCAAGGCAGTTTCCACGTTTGCAAAAGTGTCAATGATATTAAGTTTATGCATTTTCTTTAATTTCTCAACCACTGAAAGTTCACTTTGTAAAAGGGGAAATACATGCATGTATTCTTCAGCGAACTCCTCCTCTAAATCATTACAATAAATATTTTGGAGTTGTTTGGCATGATCATAAGCATCTTCTCTATTGCTACAAAATAAAAAAGAAAACTTTTTTATTGTTTCTTGATATGTAGACATCCTTGTCCGTAAATTTGAAACCAAATTATCACACACAACATTAAAGCACGATACCTTAAAGGCATTCTTGCCCTCCAGGCCACTATCTTGGCTGGGACCATCATCATGGAACTTTGTTCTTTTTGTGGGCCTTCTCGAAGAATATTCGTTATGGCCAACCAAAGCACAGGCCTTTTCTTCAAACATGTCAAATTTTTCACGAAGGAAAAGAACATACTCAATTAGAGCTTCATACAGTTGTGGCACCATTGAAACATCAAGACTTGGGCTCTGTAGGCTTTGATTGGTACCATCAATCCTTTGAAGAAGAGTGTCCCAAACAATTGCCCACAAGGCAGTTTCAAACTTCTGCATTTTCTTAGCCAATCCCCCAGCTTCACTTCTAGTAGAAGGGGTTTCTTCCTTGTCCTCCGAAATCTGAAGAAGCACCTGCATTATCTCTGTGTAGCCATCTTTTAGAGCTTTCGTCGCAGCAGCATTGGCGCACCATCTTGTAGCTGCCCGAGATTTTAAGGTAAGATGACTTTTTTTCATGTTGCTACACAACAAATTCCACCGATAAGTTGATGCGGAAAAGAAGTTGTATAACTTTTGAAGAAAAGTAAAGAAATCCAACACTTTACCATCACATTCCACTACTTTAACTACCACTAGGTTTAAAGAGTGTGCCGAACATGGGACAAATTCAGCTAAGGGATTTAGATCTTTTATTCTGGCTTGTAGGCCAGAATATTTTCCCGCCATGTTGCTTGCGTTATCATAGCTTTGTCCTCGGCAGCCTAAAACATCCAAGCCAACACTTTCCATATAATGGACTATCTTGTCAGCCAAATGTTCTGAGGTATGGCGATCAATTTGCAAGTATGTCAAAAAGTGCTCAACAGGCTCATTGTCTTTCGACACATACCTTACAATAAAAGTAAGTTGATCGGTATGTGTTAGGTCAGGGGTTGAGTCAACGATAATGGCAAAATATTTTGCAGAAGAAAGTTCTGACAAAATATGTGTCCGCACTTGAACAGCCATTATATCAATGAATTCGTTGAGTGTCGTGGAAGACAAATACGAAGTTTTTCCACTTCCCGGGTTGCCATATCGTTCAAGGTGCTTTGCCAGAAACGGATCAAACTGGCTCAGTAACTCCAGACAGCCCAAGAAGTTGCCATTGCTCAAGGACCCAACAGTTTCATTTTGTCCAAAGAATGGCAGTCCTCTTGAAGCAATGAACTTGGTAACTGCCACAACTCGACGCAACACTTCACACCAGTAGTTACTTTCTAAGTCGTTGTTCTTCACAATAGCTTTATCCACCCTCCCAACAACCTCTTTCCGTTGTGTCATACAGCAAACAGCTTCTCTGTGGGCGAAGGAGTTTTCATGTTCTTGAAGCCTTTCAGAAGAATGCTTCCAATCCGAAAACCCTGAAGAAGCTAGGGCTGATAGTGATTTGCTGTAGAGCTTGCAAACCCAACAAAACAATGATAATGTTGAACGCGATATAGTCAACCAGTCCCTTTTAACATTTTTCTTGTTAGCCATTTGCCTGTAAAAATGGCATTCAGTAAGTGTACGCTTTTGGCCATTTATCAAGCGTTCAGTTTGATGAATTAAATGACTATTCTGGCTTATCGAATTGAAAGTAAAATATTCTTGCATTTCATCAGTTATAACACCCCACAATGCAGGATCGTCAACAAAAGCAGGAGAAGTTGATGAACAGTTTTCACCATAACTAGGGGCTTCAGATTCAATTTCTTCACCAAGGGATTTTGAAGAACATGCAGACGTTTCCTTAGATATTGCAGTGATTGTCGCTTCAGTTTCTTGCACATTTTCAAGTAATGAACAGTTTCCACCATAACTAGGGGCTTCATATTCAATTTCTTCACCAAGGGATTTTGAAGAACATGCAGACATTTCCACAGATATTGCAGTAGTTTTCGCTGCAGTTTCCTGTACATTTTCAAGTGATGACTTTTCAGGGATATTATTCTCTTCCACACGTTGGACATTTGAAGAATTTGGTTGACAAAACTTAAGCAAAGTTCCATGGAGTCGTTTCTCATTTTGCTCCTTCTTTTCTTTTATCTTCCTTTTTGCTGAACCAGATAAATAAGTTCTTCCCATTTTCAAATGATGAGGAAAACGGTTGAAAAAACGTAGAAAATCAGATATTAAATTTTGCTAGTCACGTCGACACGAGGTTTGTATAATAAAAATATTTCTCTTCACACAACACAAATAAAAATAGTTTGATAATTCACTTCATTTCAAACAAACCATGTTTAGATAAACAAAACAAAATAGTGGGGCTTGGATGGCCTAGAATCATAGATCCACTTATGTGTGTGTGTTGTGTCTGTCTTACTTGACGAAGATTTATAAGCGTGTCTCTGATCAAGCCATATAGTTATAGATCACGCACGCAAACCGGAAACTATATGTACCAATCTACCTACCTATAAGATCAGTGGGGTTTGGTTTAGTTTACTGATTGTGTGATTCAGCTTGTTGCAGCTGTACAATGAGTTATTGTAGTTAATTCGAAAACACGGCATCAGTTCTTAAAAAAAAAAAAAAAAAAAGCTACATTTGGGGGCCCCCAAAATTTGGGGGCCCTGGGCAAGTGCCCCGATTGCCCTGCCGGAAATCAGGCCCTGGGCGCAACTAGGGCAATTGGCGATGAGCGTCGTAATTTAAAACTACAGTCAACTGATGAGAAGAAACTTGAATAGCCCCCAAAGCAACTTTTAAGGGCAACATCGTACACGGGGTTGTTACTTAAGAGCATATTTAATGTGCAATCTTTCTACAATTGGTATATTTCGGAATTTTCGGCTATTCGTTGGCAGTTTTTTTTTCCAGGTATATGTCATTGAATATGCATATTAATTACTTTAAAAAGATGATTGCATAAACTTTTGTTTTACTTTTAGAATAAAAGGTCTGAATCTGCTCTCCCATCGGAAACTGGCTCTTTGGCTGATGGTGTAAGTCAAGTAGAAAGAATTGATGAAGAGGAAAGTTTAGTTGAGAATGAAGTGAAGGACCCTAGCACTGTCCCTGATGATGAAATTGTGGAGAAATACGATGAAGAAATCTCATCGGAAGTGTTACTGCCTGAATTTCCTTTCTATGATTTATCCTCAGAAAGTTTCTGTGACATCTTCAGTGCCGACGACAAGAGTATGGATGAAACTGAAGGTCAATCGGGATCCGGTGTCGAGGACGCTCCTGCTGAACTACCACCAGATAATTGCAGTGAATCGGCTAAAGAGGCCTTCAAAGGACCCCACCCGTTGTACGAACAGTGGTGTGGAACACCCTACTACAAGCCCCACTATGATCTGAAATATCTTTGTAATGAGAGGGAATTCCTGACTGAGGAAGAACTGAAACAGTTCCCGGAACCTCCGAAAGTAAGCACACACAAGGAACATGATGATGGTGAGAAAGTCATAGACGCTCTTAAAGAACAAGAAGTGGAAAGTTGCATTGATGGAGAATCGGCTAAAAATACTAAAATGGAAGTAAAAAAGGGACCCTATCAGATGTTGTACGAACAGTTGTATGGGACACCCTACAAAAAGCCCTATGAACTTAAATACCTCTGCAACGAAAGAGAATTTCTGACTGAGGAAGAACTCAAACAATTCCCGGAACCCCCAAGAGTAAGTGAGAAGGACGAAGTCCTCACAGTAAGCCAGTATAAAGAAATGGCATCAACTTACTTCAATTTCATAAATAAGACGCAAATCCTCATCCCCATCAAGACTCTAAAAATGTTCCCCATTCAAGAACAAATAGACAACGAAACAAATGAAGAGAACATCGTGTACAACACAAGTTTTAAGGGAAATTTCTGTGAGGATGAACCGGTCCTCAAGGAGGAATTGCCAAAGACGATTGAAAATGAGATAGAAATACTTACTGAGAAAGAACTGGGCCATTTCAGGGCACCTCTAAAAATAAGCACACCCAAAGAACACGAGGATGCTGAAAAATTAGAAGGCGAAGTTAGCCTATTGAAAGAACAGGCCTCGACGTACTTCAATGTCATGAATAAAACGCCAATTATCATTTCTCTTAAGACTCTAAAAATGTTTCCCATTCAAGACCAAATGGACAACGAAACAAATGAAGAGAACATCATCTACAATCCGGATTTTAAGGCGTAATGTTGTGAAGATGTGCCGGTCCTCTAAGGAGGTAAGTGAAAAAAAGTATGTAAGTAATTTCGGCGATTAATTGTTACCTCGTAAAAATTAAGTTAGATAAGTTAGTCATGTTATTTTATTCAGTTACAAAACATTGCATTATTATACTTGTGGTTTTGTTCGATTTTCATTTTAGCGAAATAAACAAATTTAGAAAAATAGTAAACATTTTATGTAGGACACCTTAAATAATAATAAAAACGAATTTTCGAAATTTAAATGCAAAGATACTCTCAAATGGGTCTTAATTGGGTTGAAACAAGCGCTACCATTTTTTTTCAATCAGTTGTAAATAATGTTTAAGCTCAAAGAGTAGATATCCTTGGATGTCAACCCCTTCCAAAATATTTTTTTTTTCAATTGGCAAAGATGGGGAATAATTAAGCATGGATGGAACCTCACATTAAATTTTTTCTAAAACTTCAAAACAGTTTCGCAATAGAAAAATTTATTTAAATGTAAACACGAAACTGCACTGACAAAAAATGGAATTCGATGATGTCATCGTGAAATAATTTTGAAAATTCGCAATTCATAATTAATTTCAATAGAGAAAGTATCTTCCACAGTTTTAATCAGATATACAATTTTTGCGTCAGAAACACCGTTTTTGAAGTCTGACATGCAGTTTTAGAGTCAGATACTGTTTTGGTGTCAGATATTCAGATATTGGGGCCAGATATACAGATGCCAGATGTTTGCAGTCAGATATACAGTTTTTAAGTAAGATAGTCAATATTCCTAATAAATATAATCAGTTGGTAATATTCAATATGGTAATATGGTATTTAATATATATCAATATGTTAATATTAGACCTGATAAGTTCTGATTTAAGGTAAGTCTAAGTCTTTTTCTTTTTATATCAGGTTTCCAAGTAAGGGTAATGCAAGTAGATAGATTAAGAGTAAAAATATATTTTAAAAAAACCCAAAAAAATTAGATAGAGTATTTTATTTTAAAAATGTTTTTACTTTGAGAATGTAGAAATACTATTGATTTTAAAATGGGAAAGTGTGTTTAAAATATATTATGTTCTTATAATCATTACTATTGTGTAATAACTATAATTACTATTGTGTTGAACATTTAAATACAAAAAATATATAGATGTACTAATTCATCTTTTTTTCAGATGCGTTTTCTTTTTCATATTATATCGAAAAATCTAAATTAAATGTTAGAACATATAGTGTTGTGTGCATATTTACTAACTTCTTTTTCAGATTATCAAATTCTTAAGGAATTTATCTTGGAAGTAAATAATCTTTTTACAGAAAATTCATTTATATATGTATGTGACCTTAAGGTTTATTTAAAAAATATAATGCCAAAAAAATTATAAAAAAGAAAAACAAAAAAATATATATGTAAAGAAAAAATACCAAAAAAATTAGTTAAGTGTTGTTACTTTGAGAATATACATTTTTAATATCAAAGTGCACATGTGTGTTTATTATTATATATTTTTTTATTATTGATTCATTGGTATACTATTTTTATCACAGTTTTATTGTTATTGCATGTATCATTATTAACTTCCTTTTTTTCAGGTTATTTATTTTAATACTTTACTAAATATTCATTTTTTTATAAATGTCTTTAAAATAAACCAATTAAATTATGTGTGTTTTGTTTAAAATAAACCAATAAATTATGTGTGTTTTGCTGTAAAGCTTGACTGCCACCTGAAGAGTTAATAAGTTTGTATCCCTCAGAGAGTTCAATTTCATCAAGGTAAACAGTTTTAAAGAAAAATTTTATTTGCGTTTTGTTTTCATAGTCCCCCATTAGCAATCTTTAAAATTCGCACTTTTCCTTCTCCAAGGGTTGTCTTCTGATAATAAGACTTAATATATTTATTCAGGTGTATGAATACAAGGTTTTCTGATTTATTTTTTATTCTTATAATAATTTCTGCTTCTTTTCAATAGTTTTTCCCAATTAAATGAAAAAGTTACATTAAAATATTAAATTTGAAACATTATTTTTTTGCAGCTCATTTATAATTTTTTTTCAGTGATTAGTATAATTTTGTTCAAACATTATTCAAACATAATATTAATCAGTTTTTGAAGAAAAATATATTATAAGGTTGAACTACATTATCATTTTTTTAGTTTAATAATTGTTTTTTTTTCCAAAAAAATTAGCATATTGCCGAGTTGAATATGGATGTGTTCCATCTCAATAAATGTTTTATTACATTCCTTGTTGTGCGTGCATTTTTTTTCTTCTATTAGATATGTAGTATTTTAAGGGGGCAAAAATCGATAAAGCAGTTTAGATAATTTTTTATATAGGCAAGGTGGGAAATAGTGTTTGGGAGAGATTTAAGTTGCGATTGTAATGATATGAGGTAAATTTAAAAGTGCTTACGTGTTCAGGTATTGGGTGATACTTTATATAGCTTTTAATTATGTAATATTATGTGCAATTTAATCGTAAAAACAATAAATATATATTAGGGAAGTATTTAAGTTACATCCCATTCATAATTAATAAATAATATAGATGAAGTTTGGTAACAAAAATTAATTTACAATTAAAAAGTTAGCAAAGGGTAAAATAATATTGAGTAAAAAGTTTCTTAAAAATGCGCCAGCATTTAATAAAAAAAAGCAGAGTTTAAAAGCAGCTTTTATAGTAAATTTAGGAAAATTGCGCACACTCATACTGTTGATAGCTTTTGAACTTCTTGTTGACTTTCGAGATTAGTTTTTTGAATTTTACACCAACTCAGAAAATAAGCAGAAAATAAGGAATAAGAGAAAGATCTTTAATTTAAAGTAAAAATGCCCCAAACCCGACAATAATTCTTACTTAATCAGTCTCTAATATTTTTTATTTTCAATTAAAATTTAAAAATAAAAGCTTGGATGTTAATTAGATAGTTATTGGTTAGGGTTTTAGGTACAAGGAGGAACAGTGCGAGATATAAAAAAGGGGAATTCTATCTCTGAGGGATGAGCAAATTGACTGAAACTTAAATTTGTCTTCGAAAGATTAAATAATTTAAGAAAATAATTTAAATTTTCAATTAAAATATTATTTTCTTTGATTCTTTTAAAAATATATTTCAACATAGATAATTCTAAAAACTTCCTCCAGACCTCAAATTTCAAAATTAAGGGAAATTATGGAATTTAATAAATTTCCAAAAATTATGTGTGTTTTGCTGTAAAGCTTGACTGCCACCTGAAGAGTTAATAAGTTTGTATCCCTCAGAGAGTTCAATTTCATCAAGGTAAACAGTTTTAAAGAAAAATTTTATTTGCGTTTTGTTTTCATAGTCCATTTGCAATCTTTAAAATTCGCACTTTTCCTTCTCCAAGGGTTGTCTTCTGCTCTCGGGTTTTTAAAGGCGAATGAGATTGAATGACTGCGGGTTTCCAAATCAATGTGCCTCAGTGTTAATCCAATGAGAAAAAAGTGATTTTCCAAGCCTCTTTCCTCCAGTTGTATTGAATATTCTTATTTGACCGTGTTTTTTTTGCGTGATAAATGTCGCTGACTTACAGGGCTCTATAATCATGCTTTTTGCAATGGTTTCGAATTTTTCTGTAATTTCCACTAATATTCGAGCCTATTTTAAAAAGTGGGATGATAGAACAATGCAAGTCAGATACATTTATCAGATAAAAAAATACCATTTGTAGGAATATTCAATACAGTTGGAGAAATGTGGCTTAGAATTTTCTTTTTATTCTTCGGATTAACACAGAAGCTGTTTGAAGACCCACGGTTATTCGATTTCGTTAAGATGGCTATATAGTGATCTCGAAACTAAGATATGACCACAAGTCCAGCAGAAACACGCTTTCAGTGGGTGGAGCTACTGACCTCACTAAGACCCAACCTTTCCCGAATCCAACCAACCACATAACTGAACTTAATGATTGACTCCGTCAATCAAACATGCCTGTAGACAAGGGGGATTTCAACCCCTCCGATTCTAAGAAAGTGAGGGGTGACCTGCCGGGGGGAACATCTGGTCCTCAATACTCAATGATCCTGGCCATTTCACCTATCTTACTTTCAAGCCCAACCGAACTTACGAGATAACAAAACCAGTTCTTCAGTTCTTGGCCTAAAGAAGAGTCAGGGTAACTTTAGAGTCGTTTTTCATAGTGGGTGCCTAGGTGGGATTTTGTTATTAAAATATAATCTATTACACGTGAGAATTTGGTTTCTAAGAAAAAAATTTCGCAAAAATATAGTTGTTTTTTTCGGTAATTTGTTTTAGTTGTTTTCATCTGAAAAGCAGTTTTTTAGTGTAATATGAAGAAAGAGCAAAACAAAATAAAAATGATATTTTGACTGAGGGGGGGGGGGGGGTTCAGAAAACTACTTGAAAGGCTGTAGATATGTGTGAACGATATTGATAATTGTTCAAATTGCTAGATTGATTAGTCTCGTCATCAGCAGATTATCATCAGCGAACAATTACAGTAAATGAGAAAACATATAGAAGCAAAATTGAGAAATAAATTAAGTTTGCAAAGAGCAAATTTTCTCATTAATATTTTCAGCTAAGGAAGCGCAGTTGAACAGCTGAACAGTATACTATTTTAAAATAAAATGGGTTTTGTAAACAATAGTAATAATATTTATTTCACAGCTAATAATAAATATTACTTACAAGTCCTTTTTGCAGAAGGGAAGAAAACAGCAGCAAAACAAAAATCCTTGCATCACTCAAAATCTATTTACATTATTAGCTAATTATCTTTTTATAAAAGAAAACGAATCAAATTGCAAGATATATAACATGAAAAAAATGAAATTTTTTACAAAAGAAATCTAGATATTTGTTATATGCTTTATCAGGAACATGTGAAAGAATAAATGAAAAACTAATAAATATAATAATTTATGCGTGATCGATATATTTTTTCTTATAATGATTTATTAGGATCTTTGTTTTTGAATCATGATTTTTTTTTTCAAAACCTTTTTTGAATATCAAGTTGTTTTTTTATTTACATATAATGCATGGAAATAAAAATCTCCAAGCACATTATAGTAGGGTACAATTACACAACAAAACAAGTTGGTTTGTTATACAGAATCTGTCACTTATACCGCTTCCACACAACATTTTAAGCTCAACAGGAAACACCTCAAAAAAGAAATTCGCCAAACAGGGCTTTTGGCTAGTTCTAATTCAAACTTTTATAAGCACAAATTAATAGTTTTCTTTAATCTTCTTCTGCAGATTTGATAATTAATCTTTATCGTTTGCTATCTTTTTTTTTTTTTTTTTTTTGAAGTTCGAACTAAAAAACTTTGCAGAAAACTTTGAGACACTTACCAATCAAGAAGGGGGGAAAAGAATGGAATCATAAAAAACAAACTCGTCTCTTGACCACGGTTCTAAATTACGAGGCGTAATTGGATGTGTTGGCCGTAATTAGCCATAATTGGCTACTCCTCGTAATTATAATCTTGGTCAAGAGACGAGTTTCTGTGTTATAATTTCATTCTTTTTCGTAATAAAGAAACTCATCTCTTGACCAGGGTTCTAAATTACGAGGCGTAATTAGCTGTGTTGGCAGTAATTGGCCATAATTGACGACGCCTCGTAATTTAGATTCTGGTCAAAGGACGAGTTTGTTTTTTATGATTATTCTTTAGGATTTTTATGATTCCATTCTTTTTCCCCCTTCTTGAATAGCAAGTGTCTCAATTTTTGATGCATTTGGATTATTCATTCAAGCTACAGACCACTCCGAATAGGGAGCGTTATTTAATAACCACCCTGTACTTCCTTATAGGTTTGTGAAAATAAAGATTGAAAAATCATTACAAGGCAGATCATATTCGTACATCGTAAAAACTAAATATACAGCGAATAAGAGCTGTACACTAGCATTTTGTCAGGAGTAAGTTAGATACAAAAAGCAAATTATCAAATATGATGTCATTTATATATGATCTGGTCTTTCATATATTATTCTGAATAGTCACAAGAATCTTTATTTTTTTTAAATAATGATTTGGCTTCTCAGGATCTTTTAAACATCACATTATTTATCGATTTATATGAAATACGCATATATGTAACTTTGAACCTTTTGTAAGAAGGTGCAAATACAATAGAGGAAATACGTTCATTTAAACCTTTAATATATAGGACAAGAAAGCAGCTCTTGGTTCTCATCTCATCACATTTTTGTTTCTTTTCCTTCCTAAAACGAAAAACCCGATAATAATTCTTACTTAATCAGTCTCTAATATTTTTTATTTTCAATAAAAATTTAAAAATAAAAGCTTAGATGTTAATTAGATAGTTATTGGTTAGGGTTTTAGGTACAAAGAGGAACAGTACGAGATATAAAAAAGGGGAATTCTATCTCTGAGGGATGAGCAAATTGACTGAATCTTAAATTTGTCTTCGAAAGATGTAAATAAATCTAAATTTTCAATTAAAATGTTATTTTCTTTGATTCTTTTAAAAATATATTTCAACGTAGATGATTCTAAAAACTTCCTCCAGACCTCAAATTTCAAAATGAAATGAAATTATGGAATTTAATAAATTTTCAAAAATTATGCGTGCTGCTGGAAAACCAGACTGCCGTCTGAAGGGTTTGTAAGTTTGTCTCCCTCAGAGAGTTCAATTTAATCTTGGTACAATTTAAAAGAAAAATTTTTATTTACGTTTTCTTTTCATAGTCCATTTGCAATCTTTAAAATTCGCACTTTTCCTTCTACAAGGGTTGTCTTCTGCACTCAGGTTTTTAAAGGCGAATGAGATCGAATGATTTCGGGTTTCCAAATCAATGCGCCTCTGTGTTTATAAAATGACAATATTCGAGTCTATTTTAAAAAAAAGTGGAACTATAGGACAATGCACGATACATTTATCAGATAAAAAAAATACCAATTGTAGGAATCGATATAGCCGGAGAAATGTGGCTTTGAAAATTACTTTTATGCTTTGGATTAATACGCGGTTATTCGATTTCGTTAAGGGTTGGGCCTATAAAGGGGGAATAAAGAGGTGGGGGGGAGAAGACAACCCCATGAGGAACGACGAGTGGTCCGCCTCCCCGTTGGCGTTCCTCGGAAACGCATGTGCTGCCCCCAAGTGGGAGAACACAGCGGCTAAGAGACCACTCACAAAAACTGGAAAATTGTTTAACACTTTATAAAATGTGTTTACTGATAACGTTGAATTTTTAACACCTCAAAATATTTTAGCTGAAGTATGAATAACGGCATACAAGACAGAGATAGATGGCGATATGCGACGTTAAGGGCTACATCGTGCGCAGCGTTAGGACTTTAAAGGATATTTAACGTGCACTCCCTTACAGGGGTAGTACTGGTTGGACATTTTTGGCTCCACGGGCCGTTTATAGGTCGGCAGTAACTTTGGCGATGCCCGAACCCGAACCTGGAACCTTTCGCATGCTAGGCGAGTGGACTTCGAAGGACATCGTAGGCTAAAGCCGTCAGGACTTTGGATTTAACGAGCACGTCTATCCTATTCACTTGAAACCCAGTAATTAAGTGGATTTTTATTTCTATATTTGACAACAAGTATCCGTCTGAAGGATGTGGCCGATTCGGAACGCGGGGACCCTCTCTCTGAATGAGAGACTGATGTTCTGATGTTCTGAGACGGACCAAAAGGCCCATCCCATGGGCAAAGAAAAGTTACATATTTAGTTATACTCACAGGATATGGTAATCAGAAGGCATCCTTGATTTGCAGAAGAACATTGTGGCTTCATGGGTACCTTTCCTGAAATTCCAAAGTAGAGACACTCAAGATGTCGGTTCATGGCTACGTGAGAGCAAATTCGGCAGGGACAAACTACTAAACAGTTTGAAGCACATTCTTATCTCCATGTCAGGAGCAAGATTTGATGCGTCAGACCCCATTATGCAATAGAGATCTACCTGAAAAAGGGAATGTTGAAATAGTGAGGATTATAAAGAATGCTTTTGAATACTATAATTGACTTGCATAAAAGTTCAAATCTTTGACTGTTCAAGGCTTTGCAAAAAGCTAGAGACCGGCCTTTAAGCCAATAAACACTAAGATATGCTCAAACGCATTTCAGCTTGATTGAAGTATGGAGAATAAGTTTAACTATGCAGTTTGGAAGACACTAAACAAAATTTAGGAAAGTTATGCCAAGCAAGAGGTTTAGATCATGCATATGCTAGAAATGTGCTCTAGTCTTTACATACTTAGCATATAAAGCTCATTAATTGCAAACTTAACATCAAGGTAGGTAGAGAGCAGCCTAGATCTCAAAGTGTGGCTATCAGTTTCAGAGAGTTATGCCAAGTCTGCAATGGCATAATTTGTCTCTAATCTGATAAAAGCAAAATTATTACTATTGTGCTTAACTTTTAAAATAAATCTTATAAGAAATCAGTTAACATACATTATTACAGATGGCCAAATTAGCATTACTTTAAACATAGACATTTATTTCTTAGATAATAGGAATTCATACATACCATAAACACTGGCAAATCAAGTCAACCGTATGACGATTGACTAACCACTGCAATTCATATTACAACTTTACTTAATAAGCTTTAATTCATAACATCCATTGTCCTTCCCTTTAGTAAATAGTCTTAGTGACTATTTATACACGAGTTCAAGTAAAGGGGCAGTTCTTAGCCAATGGTACACAATCGAAAAAAATGTGCATTTCCCCACAAAATAAAAAAATATATAATTTATAAGAGGCTATATTTCAAGTTGATTTCGGTTGGTTGAAAATAACTTCACATGAGGTGTTAACCTCGGTCGGCTATAATTCGTTTGCAACTGGGCGACTGAATGGTCACAGGTACGAAAATCAGCATATGGGAATGGATATCTGCATTATGTGTTTGTCTGGATATTGCCTGTGAGCGACATACATGCTCGTTAAATTTGTTCCAATGTTCCATTTAGGCTGGAAATAAACAGCTGTTCAAGTTTTTACTTGTATTTGATTTAATGTACTCAAGATTAAAATTCTAAAGATTTTATACCCCCCCCCCCCTCCCAATTCATCTTTTAGTCTAGTGAATCAGCTTGAATTTTTAGATTGTAAATTTATGAGAATTTTTCAAAATTTATCGATTCACATTACGTTGAATGTAGTGCAAAAAGTTATGATCATTCTATTCAAAATCATAGAATCTTTGTTGGTTATAGTTAAATAGTAAGTAATGCATTAAGTTAGCTTTTAGTATGCATTCTGAAATATAGATGACAGCCCCACAGCTTGTAAGAGCTGGAAGGGTTTTCGTGTTAGAAATAGCCCCAATATGTTGATTTTCGGCTTTTATTTTTTAATTGGACACAATTTTGAATTTTGAAATTCAAAAATAGTAGTTCTTAATATATTTTATAAAAATGTTGGGACATTTTGTTCAAACCAATTTGTTTAGTTTAATGTTTTAACTAATTTAAGTTATTTTTTAAATTGATTTTAACTCTTCTAAATGTATTACAGGACAGAAATGGTATATAATGCCTTTTATACTTTCAAACAGTTGCAAAAATAAAATTGTTTGCCTTCTCATCTTTTTTTTTCCAGTCTAAAACATAGTAAATATCATATTAAAAGCTAAAATATTCAATAAGAAATCCAAAAATATTGTTACATCCTGTTAGTTTTTCAATACTTAGAAAAACCTCTATACCAAAAAAAATTAAAGCTAAAAGTTTACAAAGAAAGCTTCTTCTCACTATTGTATATATATATGAATATTTTCTTTGCTCTTGGAAGGGATAAAAGAAACAACAAATTTGAACAATAAAAAACAATTTATTATACTGTACAGTTCTTCTATACACAACTTATTTTTTCCTGCGGTACCTATGTTAAAAAAAAAAGGGAAAATTATTTTTACATTAAAAAGAAAATATTCAGAGTATATAAAGCAAAATATGTATTACAAACAATTTCATATAAAATGCTCAATTTATTTTTATGTGGAGTAGGCAATATCTCCAAACAGGGCAATTTGCTAAAACAAGAAAAACGCAAAATCTCTAGTGTTTTAAAAAATTGGATGAGATCATACAAATCCACAAGAAACTTTTCCTATTATTAAGTAGATCATTTTTCAGGAGACAAAACTTTATACAGGGATGTTAGTGCTTCTTGAACAGAAAAGCTGAAATCCAAACCAAATGCTTGGTTTGGATAACCAAAAAAGCTGAACTAAGCGTGACCGATAAAATTGGAATTTTAACAATTATCACGAAACGACAAATGTTAATGTAATAATTATAAGATATTATACAACTAAATGTACTTTTAATTTATTTATAAACACTTTAAAATAAGTAAATTTACTTCTATTGCTATTTTAGGGGGTTAGGGTCATCTTCATCAGTTTTGTCTGTGTGTATGAACATGTTTTGCTGTTCATTTGGTGTATTACCATCAAGTTTGGCATTTAAATAAGGCTAAAAATTTAGGCACCGAGCTTTTCCAAAAAAAAATCTTGACTTCCTCTTTGGGATTGAAATCCCCAACATTTGGTCTTTCAATGCATAGCCTCATGTACATAAAATCTACATATAGAGTGCATGTAAGCCGACACCCCATTAAAAAAAATTGTCTACAATCAGAAACCCCAGTAAAGGCTGAAGTAGAAAAAGCTTCAAACGTAAACAAAAAGAATTTTAACTTTTAAGCTGTACTTGTGATCACGACTCACAGACACTTGATTAGAAAAAATATTGTGGTTGACCGACTAGGCCTGAACCGGAGCTACAAAAGATACTCTTCCGATTACGCAGAGCCACAGAACTGTCAACCATTCTGATGCAATGTGAAGTCATTGGCAGATTTCGTGAAAATTACTAGGCGACAAAATAAGTAAATCAGGAAGCATTATTGGACTACACATTTTTGGTCACAGTAAATGATTGTCTTCTAATGGGGGGGATTGCAGTAGCCGTTGATCGATATTTGAAGACATCTTAATGCAACTTAATTCATCTTCAAATATTAATTAAAATTTTTAACTTTAATGTTAAAATCCAGTATTTAAACTAGTTATTTATAAAAATTTAAGCTTAGTTTTCATCAATATAGAGCTTCTAATGGGAGATTGCACTGGCTGGCCGAGATTTGAAGACATCTTAGTATAATCAATAATCAAATCTTAATTCATCTTCTTATTTTGATAGAAAATTTTATCTTTGTTATTAGAAACTGTTATTTTAACTAGAGGTTTATTGAAAATTAGGTTTAGTTTCATCGAATTACGGTGCAAAGGTTAGGTTTGACTTTTTGTCGCACTAGAGCTACACGAGGGTTATTGGGGACGGGAGTCGTATTTTAGAACCACAGTCAAGTACGGTGCAAAGAAAAAGTAAACAATCATTTTAAAAAATGCATTGCTAATGGGATACCGCCTAAATCGAATCCTGGTTTCAACCCTCTGTACAGTAGCTGACGAGGACTAAATTATTTGCTGCAAGGAGGAAAAAGCGCTGGAATGCGATCAACACCTGATGGCATGGTGAATTTAGGGGACAAAAGCAGTATGCTATTTTGGTTTGTTAGGGACAAAAAAATTAATTTAACACCGATTGTTTTCGGAACATTAAAAAAAAAGTAAATTTTTTTTTAAGCGGAAATTGTTTTTGGAGAAGGAAAACAAAAAGCGGAATTTTCGGTGGAAAATAAAAACGAAAAAGCGGAATTCCGCTAAAAAGCGGAAGACTGGCATCCCTGTTTATATCATAATATTTCATAAACATTTCCAGAGTTATAAGGGCAAATTGCTTATTTTCCCTACAAAGATAGGTGTATGTATTGTTACATTTAATGAAAAGCTTAAATTTTACCTGCTCTTTGACTTGAACTTTTTATTCATCTTATTCTTCATCATTCTTTGTTTCTTCATTGTTTCCATTTTCTCGTGGTGTGTGGCCCTAGAAGAAAAAAATAATAATAAAACACAGTGAAAATTGCACAAAAATAGCTTGCTGAATAAACATTTTAATCAATGAACAAAGTACTTTTATTCAATTTGAATAATTTGAAAAAAATAAAAGTCTATAAGAATTTGAATTGTAACAAAAAATATTGTTTAATAATAAACTAAAAATATTATAGTAGTATGCTAATTTAATTTACTTAAGTTTATACTGCGCATCTGCAGAAATAGTTAGTTTTATTCCTGCAAGTTTATTATAATTTTGAATAAATTTTTTGAACATTTTTATATTTAAAAACAAGATAATGACTCTAAAAAATGCTAATTTAAATAGAATCCAGCATTAAAAGGTAAATATAAAAAGTAACTAAATTTTTATTTGAAATACTTTAAAATAAAGATGAAATATAAAATGAGACCCACTCATATCTAAACTTTTTGACAGCTGTTCGACTGGTATCTCCGAGTTCGTCTTCAAAATATCTTTTAGGGGCAGCTTTCTTATTCTTCGGCTTCTCTAAAATACAAAAATAAAAAATCAATTTCATCGCAGTTATTCCATGTGAAAGTATATTGCAAACTTCCAAATAAGAAACAACAAGCAATCACAGAAATAGACGTATCCCGAGTTTATGGATTTCTCGCGTAAACTTCAACAGAATTTAAGAGTGTTTTATTATTATTATTAAAGCATTGTTTTATTTTTTATGTAAAGGGGAAAGAAACAACCAGATGCGAATTGGCTTGTTTCTTCAAGTAATGCAATTCCTCCCAGCTTTCATTCCTGTACTTCCCACAATTGGCGATCTGTTCCGATGTGACATTGATTCACCAAATGACACTCAAGAAAAAATTCATTTTCATTCAGTTCTTTTGTAGGAAAACAACTATTGCTCTGAATACAAGACATGCAATTCATCAAGATGTTACTCAATAAGATGAGAAGACTATTAGTTCTTTTTAATTTGTAAAAATATTCAATACAGTTGGAGTAATTTGGCTTTAAAAAAATTTCCATTGGATTAACACAGAGAAGACTTTGGTTAGGGGACCCAGTCCTTTTACTTCAAACTTAGACTCTTGCGACCTGGCGCCCCCATTTGAGGAATTTTTTAAAACCTCCCCACAAACAATCAACAGGTTAATTAGTTACAAAAATTGACCTGGTCAGATAAAAAAAAAATCTAAATATCAGGTTTCAGACTTTGCTTACAGGGATTAGTCATTTATTTCTATAAAAAAAATATGTTGAACAAGGGCCAATACGATATTAGAGTTCTTTCAAAAATTTCTTTTAGTAGTAAATTTCAAAGGCATTTTGCATTAAAAACAATGTTAAAAATTTGTTAACTACAAAGTGATGTCCTTTTTTTTTGCACTTATAGCACAAACTGAAACAATTTGTATTTTTAAAGCTTAAGGCATATTTCTCAGGAACTATAAAACCTAATTTTTTTAAAAAATTCTTTGCAAAACATACTTATCAGCATATATTTGTGTGAAAAGCATGTTTAGATTAAGAATATACGTGCAGGATTTTGCTTGGGTCTTAAGAGGTAAAGCTTGAAACAAAAGAATTCAACTTACTATTTTTTGGCCTGTCGTCATTTTCTGTGATGGCTCTTATCCTCTGAGGTTTACTTGACCTCTTGGCCAATCTTGCCTGATACTGGGCTGCCTTTTGAAGATCAACTTCGATTCGATCGTCGGTCTGGGCAAAAGGCATCTCATTTTTAATAACAGGAAATGATGGTTTATTTGTGATGGATGGGAAACAAGAATTTCAAGATAAAAGAGTCTTTTAAATAATTCAGGCATGAAAATGCATGCTCATCAAAAAGCCAAAACTCTGAATTACAAAGTTAATCCCACTATTGGTGCCACAGCATGAAAGCCAATTAAAAAATTTAGCTACATTAGTTCTGATAAAATGCACTAGTATTAAAATACACTGATCTCAGAAATAGCAAAAATTAGTTTAAAAAAAGGCAAATTTCCGTCAAAATGCCAAAAACTTAAATGGTTGAAATTTTGTCATAACCCTGAGTCTAATCTGAATTATATTGCGTCACTATAAAAACAATTAATATCAGACTTCCACTTTTAATTTTTGATTAGAGAAATTGAAATGTAACTTACTTAACTTTGTACAATAAGATAGTTTACTCATACAGTTTTTATTCGTATGAAACACCAGTTCAGGCATCAAATTGCGCTAGGTCAAAACAATGTTTATTTGGGCAATTTTAAAACAATGTTTATATCTCAAGGCAAATTTATTATTTAAAAAATTTAACAGCCATTTAAGCTGCAATTTAAAAAGTAATATAATTCAATATAATTAAGAATTATTTTTTCCACAATTAAAAAATATCTGTTTTTATAGGTAAAAATACTGTAATACTAATAAAACTCCAAATAATTTCCAAAAGGGTATAATAGGTGCTTGTATAACTTTTCATTGATGTTAGATGAAATTTAAAAAGTTTTTTTGTACATATTTTATTGATTATGAACACATTATAACTATATGTAATTTCTTACTGTTGGTTTAGGTCCTTTCTTCCTCTTTTCTTTTGGATTACCTAATTTCAAGGCCACTAAAAGAAATATAAATATTATATATTTAAAAATATTATTTGTTAGTTAAAAAGAGACAGGAAATATGAATGTGCTTGCACAAAATATCATGTGGCCAAATTATTACAAAAGAAAAGAAAATAAGGTAATATTTCCCTGGAGTGTTACAAGTTTTTAGCATGATTCTTAATCGAATCAATGCTGAACACCTAAAGTCAAAATATGCCTTCATTCTGTGCAATATTTATACTTAATTACAGGGAAATATTTTATTTGTGTAGTTTAGCTTGAATTAATGTTGCACTAGAGCTACAAGAGGTCTATTGGTGACCAGCGCCGTATTTTAGAACCACAGTCAAGCGACGAGCCAACACATGAATAGGCGCCCCCAACACAACTGTTAAGGGTGACATTGTTAGGACTTTGAAGGATATTTTACGTGCCCTCTCTCCAGATGTGGTAGGCCATAGATCGGCAGCTATTTTGCTGATGCCCAGACACGGACCTGGGACCTTTCGCATGCTAGGAGAATGCCAAACCGACCGGGCTCCCAAGCTCATTTTATTTTTGTAATTTCATTCGCAAATTTGATTTTAATTTTTAAATGAACTTTTTCTTTTAAAATTTCAACAACAAAATCCAAAACTTTCTCATTTAATAATCCCCTCTTACACTTCTCTTTCTTCTTCTCCGCTGGAGTCTGGAACCAGCTCCTCTTCTGCGGCTGCCCGTCTCCCCCCTGCACGGCCGTCTCGGCCTTCCTGATGTGCTTCTCCATGGACTGCAGCTCCTTGTCCTGCTTCTCCTCACGCATCACCCTGGAAAGGTCCTCCTCCAGGGAGAGAAGCTGGGTCTGGTACTTGCTCACAATCTCTGGAGAAGAAATGAACAAATAATAATGAATAATTTAATTATTAGAGGTTTTCACTGTATTACAAGACTTAACCCTCTAATGTATGAATTTTTATTTTCACCCCATAAAAATATATATGTATCTTTAATACTGATACATTGTGGGAAAAATACTGAAAAAAATTTAACTGCATTAGAATTTAAATAATTTCAATTCTTAAAAATTTTCCACATGACAAAAAGCAACTTCAAAATTCCAATTGTGATAATAGTGACTAGAAAACTACTAAATATATTTCAAAATAACCTTTTTCAACTATACTTAATTTTTCAAAACAATTTATTTGTATTTAGTATTAATATTATTATACTTTGAATACTGCCAAAAACGTAATTTCACAATGTTAATAACCTCAATCTTTAATTTTGAATACACTTTTACTACTGTCATCTATGAGGATTATCAGTAACTAAAACTTCAAAATGGAATGTAATAGATGAAAAAACACAAATTTGTTGATAGGTAGCTTTAATTAAATAGAATAAAGTGGATTATGTCACTTGTTTCCAAGCAGCAACAGTATGCATTAGAGGGTTAAAACAACTTACAGCCATGCCTTACCTGGGAATCGAACCCAGACCGCCAAAAGGCTTTAACAATACCTTTACTGATTATGTTGCAAGCTTCAAACGCACTTTATGTAGCTGAAGTAGATAATAATCTATAATAATTACCTGGAGGAACTATTCTATGTTTGACAGGATTTCTAGCAACTTTAACAATTTCTTTCAAAAGTTTTCTTTCTTTTTCCCCTGCCATTGAAACAGATCTAAAAATAATAAATTTAAGTATTTATCTAAGTAACTAATTTATAAGAAACTACTAAGCATAAAGTAATTTAAATAAAGCATTTACCTATACAGATATAAAAAAAACTAAATGAAAATGATTATCTTAAGACAATTAAAAACTGATCCGAATATCTTTTTTAATATCATAAGGTTTCTTATATAAAGATAGGGAAAATATATTCAATTCATGCAATAAATAAAAAATTAAACTACAAAAAATATTTTCTGAATTATAAATTATATTACTATAGCTTTCACAATTGTTGCATTTCAATCATGTTGAATTTTACATAAGAGAATATGTTACCAACAATATGTTTAAAAGCAAAAGATATGTTTAATTTAAAATCCAATAAAAATAACTAACAGACATTAAACACCTATTAAATGGCACCAAAGAGTAAAACAAAGTTAGCTTAACACATAAAGCGTTGTATTTTATACCTTCCGCTCCTTCCAGCTCGAGCTGTTCTGCCTACTCTGTGAATGTAGTGCTGGAGTGTACAGGGCAGTGTAAAGTTGATAACCTAAAACACAAATACATTCAGTATTCAGGCAAAAAAAGTTTGCTTAGTTTTGAATAACGTGGTCTTTCTTGCAAATTTAAATTTCAAACAACTATCAAAGATAGATTGTACTAACAATTCAGCAAAATATAATGTATAATTACTAGGGATGCACCGAATATTCGGTTACTATTCGGTATTCGGCCACTTTAGCCGAATATTCGGTTTGGCCGAATAGCTTTACTGTTCAGTCGAATAGTGAGTGTTTTTGAAATTTCTTCATGTTATCATCTCCCGAAACATCAAAAAATTTCCAAATATGACTTATTTTCTTTTTTGATACCCTCAAATTCTTTCAACACTCAATTCAAGTTTTTGTTATTTATAATGGTAAATAACTTTTACTCAAGTAGTAGTAAATAACATGTCTCTTTAAGGGAACATTAACAATGAGTGGGCTTTAAAAAAACACAATTGCTGTATCGATCACAATTGTAATTTTTTCACTATAAGATTTTTTAAAAAAATATTTTGTAAATGTATAACTATATTGTAAGCCATGATTTTTCCTCCTAATTTTCATTCTGCATCTACTTTTAATCAGCTGCAACAAGGTTTTTCCCTCACCGTTTTCACTCCAGGTATATCCAACCCTCGAGAAGCCACATCTGTTGCCACCAGCACATCAACTTCTTCCTCTTTGAATTTACGCAGTGATTCCAAACGTTGCGGCTGGGTAAGGTTGCCATGAAGTTCGGCAGCCTTGATCCCCATCAGGCTTAGAAGAATGTAGAGTCGGTGCACCTGCATCTTGGTTTGGGCGAACACCATGACGTGGTCTTGGAAGGTACGGGAAAGGAGGGCTGGAATTAAAATATTTAATATCAGTGCTATAAAAAGTTATAATCAATATTAGAAATTGAGTACGAATTTTGTTGTTCAATAAAAATTTCTCTGTAATAAGCTAAAAATGTATCTTTCTTATTTTTAAAAAATGTATTCCACTACTTGCTCTACATAGTTGTTGGAGAAATACTAGCACTAGAAAAAGTATTTGACTAAATAAATTATAAACGTTTTTGTACAGGATTTACTAAAAATGAGTACTTTAGTTAAAATAATGGAAAGTCATCTTTTTAAAAATATATATAATTAAAATATCCATTAATGAAAGATATTTTTAAGATATATTTATTTCTTAGCCTGGCTATAGTTTAAATGAAATTCCAACTAATTTAACATAGTAAAATAAATTTTTTTTTATCTGACATGTTTGCTTGCAATATATCCTCAGACGTCAGTTGACGTAACCAATGACATATTTATTCAAACAATTGTCCAAAGTAAAACAAATGTATAGTTTTATATCTAAATCTTGAAACCGACCTTTTAATAGTTGAATTTCGTTTTAAAATTATATTCCAACTAATTAAGATTATGTGGTTAGTGTTTTTGGATAATCTGCACCCAACTTCAGTCAGAGATTTAAAAACTTTAATCCAACTAATAGATTTTTTGATCCAACCAAACACACACAAAAAAAAACTTTTTTCTAGCAATGATATAACATTACCAGCACAAATTGCTTCCCTTTCTGCCTCTCTGTTGGGTCTGATTCGAATGAATTCCTGGTGAAGATTCACTGCAACTTCCGTATTACTGTTGATGAGGATTTTCACTGGGTTCTTGAGGGAGGAAGCTGCCAGATCTTTAACCTAAGTTTTTTGTATTAAGACTTGATATTTAATAAAACATATTGTTCTTAGTTTATTTATCGTTATTTTATAATTATCATAAATGTATCATAATTTTATCATTAGTTCAATTAATTTTGAGAAACTGACAGTCACAATCTGAATTGCATTTGAGAATAAGAAAATGTATAGAATTCAGGTTATAGATCCATAATAAGCTTTAAATTCTGTTAAGCAAATCTAATTAATGCAAAAAAATATATTATATTTCAAAAGGTTTGATCATTAGAAAGGAAAAATATAGTTAAATAAAAATGCAGATATCATCAACATGAAAAAATTATAATGGACTAAGCATGATCAAAAATGAAACTAACTGAATGGAAAAACAAATGTATTGAAAAAGATAAAAACATTAGTTTAGCCGAATATATGTAGGTGTCCCACTTAGCTGCTTTTTTATTTAATTTAATAAAATCCTTATTATTTTTCCCTCAGAACATTTTCTAGCTGCTAACCAAGAAAGTTGCATGATAATTAGAAAGTTTTGTATTTACAAACTTAAACACACACAAAATGCTTTCGCAGATAATAAAATATGTCTGAAGTACATATAATGCAACTTGCCTCATCATTTAAAGTGGCAGAAAACAGCATCGTTTGACGCTCAAAGCAGCACTGCTTTATGATTTCTTTCATTTGTTCAGCAAAGTACTCATCCAGGATTCTAGAAAAAATTAGTTACACTTTTGTTTGTTAAAAAAAAATTCACCTTTCTTAAAAACATTAAATGATGAAGACACATTTCAAATGTGATTAGTTACATAAATTTTATAGGATGTTTTTTTTATTTATCAAAACCTCATATAAATTTACTTATTTCAGAATAAGAGGTGAAAATTTCAATTAAATTATGAAAAGAAAAAAAAATGAGTTAAGATTTACAAAGAAACAACTTTTCACTTTTTGCATTTCATTGACAAATAAATTTTTCAAAAACTCTGCTACGTATTTCATTGACACATTAATTATGTCTCTTACTGATAAATAATAATGATAACAAATAAATTACAATTTAATTTGCCATATTAATATGCAACACATTTTTTACTAAAAGATACAATGCTATTATGCCAAAAAATGTATAGAACAAACAAGAGCAAAACAAAAATTTGTCTTACATACACATGTTAGTTATTTTTCAAAAAAGCAATGTACAACTAAAATAAAAGTATTGACCTGTCTGCTTCATCCAATATTAGAATCTCGACCGAATGTAGACTGAAAGAAGGGGTATTTTCTATGTGATCTAAAAGTCTTCCGGGAGTGGCAATTATGATGTCAGGAAGTTTTCTTAGTGCCAGCTCTTGTGCCTTAAGTTCCAGACCACCTAGAATATGGGAGAAAATAATCTCAGAATCACATGTAAAATTAAACATACTTTTTAAAACTTTTTTTTAAAAAAGCTAAATCTAAATGTAGTTATGTAACAAATTAACCATTTTACTTACTAAAGAAACAACCAAAGCAAAACAAAAAATATCACTCAAATTCAATGTTTCACAGAAGCTCTGCATTAACAAACTTATTTTATTACGAAATTAAACCAAAGAAATAAACCTGTAATCGCAAAAATTTAGTTTGAATAAACAATTTGCATCAAATCAATTCCCAATTCTTTTTACAATTCTGTTTTGTAAGTTGTTGGGATGCTTTAAATGCATTTATGCTACCTTTAGGCTAATAGTGTTCATTTGCCACCCAATTTATTGCTTATATTTACTTAATACAAATTGTTTTGTATGATGTTCAAGTGATTCAGTGGATTTATATGTAATTTGAAATTTAATAAAAATCACACACTCATATTCAACTCAACCATTTTTGAATGTTCAAATTTTTTTCAATTTTAAAAATGAAAACAAAAACATTTTATGTTACCATTCGCAATTTTGAAAAAGTTAGAAAACAAAGATAATAGTTCAAGTAGAGCCATCATTTTAACAGAGCTCCAAACAGTAAGAAAAACAGAGATAATGTTCAGACAAGTAGAGATTACATTTCACAGCAGTTCCAAACAACAACATTAATTTTAATACAATGCAAGAATTATGCTCATCGGTGCTTTTGTCTTTTTGAAATGAAATCTTCATTTGATTGGGTTCCAAAATTTTCCAATTTTTAAATAGTTTACATCAGAAATTTGCAGCCTACTGAGAAACAAAGAATTGTTTTGTTAGCATTGGAAATATCGTAGAATGCATCACTTACCGGCTGAAAGTGCTATTTCGATGTTTGTGAACTGTGCCAGTTGCTTGGAGACTTGGTACACTTGGACAGCCAGTTCCCTGGTTGGCAAAACTACCAGGACTCGGGTCATGGGTTTGTCTTTGGGCTTGAAGAGGAGACGCTCCAAGACAGGGAGCATGAAAGCTGCTGTTTTACCTTTAGACAATTAAAAAGAATTTTATAAAATATGCTTCACAAGGACTTTCCCATTGATTTTATGCATATTTTTTAGAAGCATGAAATGTATTACCCAAAATTATTAATATTTAATGCCATTTATATTAAAATGTATAAGATGCAAAATTAAAAAATTTCAAAAAAAATTCTAAAACTCACTAATCCAGTGATTCATGATTATTTATTCTTAAATATTATTAGTGTAAAAAGTGATCAAACAAAGTTGATAATACAGGTTGAACCAAACAATGAATAAATCTTACTAACATTACTTTTCTTCCAGCAAAAAAAAAAATGAAATTGTTAATATATTTAAATTATTTTAGTCAACTAAGCCAGGGCACAAATATATGTAAAAACCACAACAAATCACTCAAGTTTACAAATTCGCTAGACAAGATTACAATTGTGACCAAAACGTGACTGACCAGAATTTATGACTATCAATCTGAACAAATGCCAACAAAGCTAATTGAACTTAAAGAAAGATTATTAAATAACAAGATGTAGTACATTATCATGACAAAAGCATAACAAGGTTTTTATCAAGACTACCATAACAATTACGAGAAATAACCCTTTCCGACCGAGCTATCACAATTGTGCGGGTATAAAAGAGAATGTTCAAGCTCTTCAAATATATTGATAAAGAAATATACTGATACAGAGGCAGATGACTGGTACTATTCATTAATTGTAAAAAAAAAATGACTACTTTTAAGGATAATTACTTAATGACTAATTTCATTTTAAATTATCACCATCTGACCTCCAGTTGAACAGAGTAAAAAAACACAAATCCTTTCAAACTAACAAATAAACAACGGGAAATGTAACAGAAGCATGTATTTTCATTTGGATGCGTTCAAATATGCATTTACCAGTTCCAGTGGCAGCGCAACCATAGATGTCTTTCCCCATCAGGGCTATGGGGATAGTTGCAGCCTGGATTGGTGTGGGTCGCAAGAAGTTCATACTGTTGATTGCCTGAAGAGAAATACAGTTGCAAGTTAGAGTCAAAATTACAAGTATCTATATATATAACATAGGTATTTGTAGCTTAGAACCATTGAGTAAATATCTGTTTACTTTATTTAAATAGATAATTAACCCGATAATGATACAATCAAGATAAGTATCACCTTCCAAACAAAAGGGGGTAGGGGAAGAAAGTGCTCTCGGAGCTTATGTTGCAATGAGTAGGAGTGAAGACACCAAAAACAATTTTATTATTATAACAAATATTCATAAATTTGTGCTGAGAAAATTAATCCATGTTGGCAATTTGACAATAACTTACTTTATGTAATAGTTATTAATGATAATTGTAAATGTGGTGTTAGTCATAATTACAAGTATCTATATATTACACAAATATGTACCTCAATATGAACATCATTAAGTAAATAACTCTAGAGTTAAATTTAATAGATAATTAATCCTATAACTGTAAGATACAATAAAGATAAGTAAAATGAAATTTTTTAAAACATAACAAGCATATTTATAATATCTTTCCTTTAACAGAACTTCAAACAAAGTAAATTTAGAACAGCTATATTCATGCCCTTTCCTAGAAAACAACATGAAGGGGATAGGGGTAAAAACTGTTTTCCAAAGTTTGTGCTGTAATCAGAAGATTAAAGTATAAAGGGCACCAAAAACAATTTCTATTAATATAACACATTCATAAACTCATATTCAAACATTCAGCAACTTGTGTAAAGAAAACTATTGCTTGTTAAATACCTAACAATGGTACCAATGGTATTTTAACTCTATCTTACTTTATGCAATGGTCGAGAAAGGTTCATTTGCTGGAATGTCATCGAAGGGTCATATTCTACTTCTTCGCCTAAGATGTCACCATCAATCTTAAAAAGACATTTTATATTAAGGTTGTGTTTTAGACAATTAAATAGCACAGCTCACTATACAAGAAAATAAAAAGATCTATATCTAAAAGAAAAAGAAGGTTCAAGAGAAAAATAATTCGGCACTAATTTTATTAGTTAAGTTAAACTTTTAGTTTCTTCACAGTCTTAACTCTTAACCTCTTTAATACCAAGCAGAAACTGACACATACATATTTTTAAAAAAATTCAACTAAATATATTATACGAGGTTTTGAAAAAATTAGTGAATTAGAAAATACAGCAGACAAGAATTTTTTGTTTAAAAACAGCATAAATTGGTTTGGCAATTTCTATCCCTAAAACTTACTATCTTCAAAAAGTTATGCAAGATCACATACACATTGCTTGAATAGAATAAATTACTACATAAAGCGGATAATAAATTTTATACAATAGAAAATATATACTTACTGAAACTACTTTATCTGATTCAAACATACTCCTTTTCTTTTTCTTCTTCTTTTTAGTTTTCACAACATCTAATATAATAAAAAAGTATTATTACTTTCATTACTCAAATGAATTCTAACAGCTTTAAAACAAAGAAAAATCACAATTTTTTTTTCAAAAATACAATAACCACACATGAATTATGCTAGAACTTTTCGTTCACTTTTATTTTAATATAATAACTGTTTTAGCTTACAAGAGCAGTATTCAGAAATTTAAACTAGTTTCTTTTGTTCCACACTTATAAGAAAATGTAGTCATTTTTTCCTTTGAAGAAATAATTCAATAATATTACAACAATGCAAAAATAAATAATTTTTCACTTTAAGTTTAACTGTCGTAAAAATTTAACAAAGAGGAAATTGTCGAATTGTATATTTTAACAACCTAATATTCCTCTTCCCTAAATAGTTTCGTGACGCACACCATTAACTGTGACTGTAATTGGTTGGACTTACCTGCAAAGTTAACCTTTTGATGCCTTTGCATTTTGTGTAGTGCCACCTGTATTAAGGCGCCCACCACCTTTGGGTTATTTATTATTTTTGTAACTTATGTTGAGCCACGGTTATTTTAGTTATGTTATAGTATGAGTTCATCTTGTTTGTATAAGTAAAGTTTATTTTTTATAGTTATTGCTTTTTAATAAATTATGTTATGTTATAACAAGTTTATCTTTACTTAACCTTCAACTTGGTGAACTACAGTTTAACTAAGAAAGGGACATTTACAAATACAAAAGTTACCTGTCATTTTTTGTTCGTCATCTGACGAGGAAATCTCTATATTTTCGGTTTCACTTTCATGAAGATTTTCTTCGTCAGCATCACTCTCATCATTATTATCGCCATCATTATCATTGGCATCATCATCAGAATCTTTTCCGTTAGTTTTAACCTCGGAAGGTGGGTCCTTAACTAACTGAAAAGGAAATGTAGGAATTTATATCAGATTTTACTGTAATTAAAAGTTAACTATTTTCAATAAATTTTCTTCGTCAAAAAATTATCTCTTGTAATTTTTCTTAACATTTTGTCACCAAATACAGAAAAACTTTCAATAAAGTCAATTTTGTTTAGCTATATAACATTTTATTTTTTTATTGCAAATATCATACTTATATTTGTTAACTATTTAAATAGAAAAAAATTAAAATGTAAAGCATGAAAAATTAACCTGCCATGGCAAGACGTACTATTTCAGACTCCTGGTAAATTTTTAGGAATAACAAACATGCATCTCTATGGATTTAACCGTACTATAATATTAACAAAACTCTGGGCTTAGCGTGGTAAATATACTGATTGCTTAATTTTGAAATGAGAAACATTTAACTTTTAGATGTAACTGATTACTAAAACAAAATAGTGAATAATCCGGTACTGTTTGGTTGAATCCGGAGGATTGGCAGGGTTAGTTTGACTTATTGTCGCACTGGAGCTACACAAGAGCCATTGGAGATGGGAATTGTAATTTAGAACTAAAGGGCGTTATAACTTAGAATCAGAATATTAGTAAAGTGACAAGCCAACGCCTAAGTAGGCACCCAACGCATATTTTCAGGGCGATATTGTACTCTGAATATCGTATCCCATATTGCCCTCTGAAGCACATTTAACGTGCACTCCCTCTACATGTATTATTATTCATCAGAAATGTTTTGGATGCACTGGCCATTTATAGGTAGGCAGTTATTTTGGAAATGCCCAGAACCGAAACTTGGGACCTTCTGCATGCAAGATGAACAGCTTAACCGACTCAGCTCCCAAGCCCAAAAAATAATGGCAGATCTGGAATAAAACCGAGGGAAAAATCTGTTGGGTTGACAGATTTGATTTAGGTTAGGTTTGAATTATCGTCGCAGTAGAGCTACACATGGCAGGTCTGGAGTAGAACTAATCCCTCACCTTTTTGCGCCGTCTCTCCTCTCGTATCTGGGCTATCCTCTCCTCCAGTGTGCTGGGCTTGCCCTTCACGTATCTCTTGATATCATTCCACGCATTGTTCTCGAACCCATCGTTGTCGTCAAACGTAAAGTTGGATGAGAGCTTCTCAACTTCTTCCTATTGCAAAAAGTTTTTGAGTATTCCGTATATAGAAATAAGTTTTATAAATGTTTATATTAAATTTAGAAATACTTTCATACAGGATTTACAAATTAATTTTAAATAACGATCATGTGTTACATTCTCTAGTTTTTCAGTTTTAAAAGGAACAAAAAAATGTCCCTGGTTTTATAATGGAAGAGATTTTGCATACAATTATAAAGAAATTTCAATACTTTTTTAATACCTTTTCCCATTATAGTAAAATAAAGCTAATTATGTAGTGTGTTGTTAAACGATTAGGACTGATTGTTATATTACAATCTAAGTTCACTAAAATAACTGCAAATGTAATCTATATTTACGTGTTAATTTGTCACAGATAATAATGTATTCAATTATTATATTAGGCACATGATTGACAATACCTAAGTGTATTGAAATGCAGTCTTCTTGGACATGTATACAAAAATCGAGGGTATACATTTTTAAACAAGTTTAGTAAGAAATTAATAGATTTTCATTAATGACAATGCAAAAAAGCATAAAAATACTTAAATGTTCGAAGAAATAAAAAAAAAAAAATAGTGTACATATTGAGAAATCTTATAAACGCAGTAAGTAAGGAGTATAGAGACCTCTTCACTTTCGCCGCCATACGAGTCAGATACGTCTTCGTCCTCTTCAATAGTTCGAATCAAACCATACTCATTTAAAAATTTAGATTCCATGTTTCAAATCCTTTTTTTTAATTCAATATCAGTTACTTTTAGATAATTATTTTTATATTACATTATAAAATCTAATAACATGTAAACAAAACAACAAACCACATGGAAGGCTCTTGCTAAACAGCCGACCATCGGCAATATAGCTCACGGGCTAAACAGCCGAGCAGCGACAACAGCGCCACTTAGGATGAACTATTTGTTCGGCATTCTAGCTAAATGGCCGAACAGCGACAAAAGCGCCATTTATGATGAACTATTTGGTCGGCAAAATAAAATTCAAGCTAAATGGCCGAGCAGTGACTACAGCGCTATTTATGATGAACTGTTGTTCGGCAAAAAGCAACGGCATTAGCGTTACTAATGGTGAATTATTTTTCGGCGAAATAACATTTAAACTATTAAATCTATATTTTAATTTTATATCAAATTCGTCTATTTTAATTTTATTTTGAAATTTTAAATTTGCTTAACTTAAAAAAAAAGCAGTTGGCGTAAAAATATTGCCCTGTACCCTTGAACAATTTGTTTTTTAATTTGAAGTAAATAAAAAATTGATTAATGCGATCTTTGGTTTGGTTATAAGATTTGGTTAACTTTTTTTTTTGTCCTGCTCACACAAAAACAACAAAGTTGCAATGCAGTAGAACTACGCGTTAATATATAATTTACATCGGCAAACAGCTTGATTTCCGTTAGGGAATGATATGCCCAACCCAAAAGCACGCTGTGTTATAACTATAGTTACCTTATAATCTTTATTTTTTTTATGAATTAATATACCGTGCGTGGATGTGAATAAAATTTATGGTATGACAATTTCATAGGTCTCTGATGATGTCATACCTTATGCAACATGCATGTATTATTTTTTTAAAAAAAAATGTATAATATGCAATGCTTACAAGACACTTATATTAAAGATTGTTGAGAGTTAATTATTTGTACAAATTTAAAATGAGAAAGAAAATCACTTGTTCAGAAATCACGTAGCTGGCCTATCGTTGCGCCAGATCTACCCTTAATAACGGTGAATAGCGGTGATTTTTTTTATATGTATAAGCTTTTGTAAAATTACCATTACCATTTGATCCCTTCCCCACTGATTAGCACCTATCAGGATATTATAATCTCCTCCTACTCTAATATCAGCATTAAGTAATAAAACAAAAGGAGAGGATGGCCGATTATCTCTAATAGCCCTTTCAGGAATTTGTTGACTTTCTTGTGTTTTAGAGCGAATTAACATTTCAAAGAAGTTTTCAGCAGATTTAGAATAATCATCACCTACTGTCTTGAAACATTGTAGCAAATCTCACCAGATACCTAATTATCTAAAACATATCTCAATATTATTTATTATTGGCAGAAAACGAAACAGACATGCATCATTTAGTATGGTTGGAAAAGTTTTATAACTTTTACAAACTTCTTATTTATGCTTAAATATACCTCCATACTCCATACCTTCATTTCTTACCATTGTAACATAAAATTCAATTCAATTAGGAAATATGATCGGAATCAAGTCGAAGAAAACTATTCCGTAAGAAAAAAAAATCAATTTAAGATTTTATAAAGATCATATCAAATTAAGATAAGATGTTTAGATTACAATGAATCAGAGCTCTCTGTGGACGTTAAAGTACGACGAGATTAAATTTTGCTGAGAGACCCCAAGCCAAATGCTAGAGAAGTTTTACGTGCCATAATTATGTCATGCTTGCCTACGATTTTCCCATCCAGAAAATCTGAAGCCTGGGTTCAAATTTCGAAAAATAGCTTTTTAAATGATACCTTTAGTTCAAAAAGGAATAAGCTACTGAAATTTGGAATCTGTTATTCTAAAGTTTCGATATGTGACTCAATCAGTCAAAGAACTTTGTCTATTATATTACACGGATATCAGTGTATTTTCAACAGTTTATGCTTTCCAATTTCATTTATACTTTATCGCGTCCCCCACTTGCAATAAAATGTATACAAGAATAATGCATAATAAGTATTTTTTTATATATTTTTTAATTATTATTAAATACTTTAAAACAGCATTACAGACAGACCGGAGCCCTGAATTTTAGTGATATTTTATTTGTGATGAAATTAAACTTCTTGGTAGACATATTGGAGAAATTAAAAAACTAAGAAAAAATCTAATTAAAAATCGCGAATCAAATACACATACAAAGGTCTCACTGAGGAACAGACTTAAAAAAGTTAAAATAGTGATCATTTGAAAAATCAGTATTCTTATTTGTTAATTTAAATTTTTTAAATATATTTTTCCACTCTCGCTCCATTTAATAACTGACAGAAATTCGAAGATGAGAGTTGGACGTCGCGATTAATTTTAAACATAGAGATGCTACTTAAAGGGTAGAAATATGCCCATAAAGAAGTACACCGCATTAATAAAAAGTAAAAAATATAATTTTATATTAAAATTACTGTCGTTACTTTGAATATTTCTAACAAACGATTTTATATGAATTGCTGACAGGGCTCTATAATTTCACTTTTGAAATTCCTTTACAAGTTTTGTTATAAAATGTATTGAAAATTTAAAAAATAATCAAATCCATCAATTTGTATACGCTTGTCAAACATAATTTACTTAAATTTGTACTAATCAGACTATTTCCCAAAACATTATTTAATTTATATTTAAAACTATTTACCAATAACGTTCGTTTATCAAATCCATTTGAGTGTATTTTATTAAAATGCTTCTACTATTCAATTACTTATTATGTTTTCTAAATTAAAATATAAGGAAATTTAAAAACCCTTATGGCACTAAAGCAATTCACAGACTTCAATTTTGATAGTCCAACTGAATCTCTGCCATTCCTTTTTATGAAGTACAAATTCCGAAAATTAGCCCATGACTATACTGTTTTATATAGGGTGTATTTCAAAAATAATAAACCCTAATTGTTTACTAAGATCTCTTGTATTATTATGAATTCAGAATTGACAATAGATTAAAAAAACAACAACATTTATTGGCCAAGAAAATTTTACAAGTACACGGGAAATGCAAGACAATATTAAGCAACTTATGAAAAATATGCAATTACATGAGGTATGCAATGCGAATTTACATAACAATGCACTATGTGTAACACAATAGCAGCAAGAATAGCCACCACTCCACTCCGTCACTGATACTGAATTATTCTAACCAATCAGCTTCCACCAACAGGAGAATACTGCCGTGGGCTGGTAAAATGCAGTAACTTCCACGATGCCTTGTACCATTGTTGCAAGCACTCAATTACTCTAGCAATTAAGGATTTTTTTTTCAGATCAAATATGGTACAACACAACTCATTGTTGTGATTACTCCAGTTTACCTGCCCACGTCAGAATATTGCTTCCAATTGCAGGAGAATATTGCAAAGCATTTAACCCTTTCAGTCCTAGTGATGCCATTCGGCATCATCACTTTCAATATTTTTTTCAAAATGTTTGTCCCGTCATGACATCCATACACACATCATTCGATTCCTCACACTTTGTTCTTTTCGATAATATTTGACATTAATCTCAATAGAAGTCAGAACTACTATTTTTTTTATTTAGAAAATTAGCTAACAAGCGTTTAACCTGATTTTTGAAAAGTTCCCTTCAGTTCCACATATTTAAAACACAATTTAAACTCGGTTAAAATAATTATTAAATTTTTTTTAATAATATGGTCAGATACCTTAAAATATATAACTCAAAGCGTTTTTAGGTAATATATATTTTTTATTTTGTTGTTTTCCACATTAAAAAAATGTTGGCATTATTTCAAAAACCATATAAAAAAATTAAAATTAAATTTTTTTTCTTATGGAACTCTTTTATTTTTGACCTAAAATAATCTTATTATGTGAATATAAGACGTGTCTGTAGTGTAGAAAATTTTTGGGACTGAAAGGGTTTAACGGAACATTAAAATGAAAATTATTTGGTTTGATTTGAATTATCGTCGCACTGGAGCTACACGAGGGCTATTGGCGACGGGCGTCGTATTTTAGAACCACAGTCAGATGACGAGCCAACACCTGAATAGGCACCCAATGCAACCGTTAAGGGCGACATCGTACGCAGCGTTAGGACTTTGAAGGATATTTAACGTGCACTCCCTTACACGGGGTATTATACGTCGGACATTTTTGGCTGCACGGGCCGTTTATAGGTCGGCAGCTATTTTGGCGATGCCCGGACCCGAACCTGGGACCTTCCGCATGCTAAGCGAGTGCTTAACCGACTGGGCTCCCCAGCCCTAAAATGAAAATTATAAATTCATATGAACAACAGTGAGAAAATACATTAAAAGATCTTGAGCCTATAATTTGGGAAGTTCAACTCTATACATGAGGACATCACTTTATTTCGAGCCAAGTATCTCCATCTTCACCATGTGCCTCTACGATTTGATGTCACAAAAACCTAAAAAAAAAAGCAAGGGAGTTACTACCAAATTTAAATGACATATTTATGCTCACAACATAATATAAACACAAAACAATAGAGCAATCTATATATTATTCTTCTTACGTGTCCGAAAATAAAGGGAAATTTCTATGGTCGGAATGGCAACGAACAGCATTACGGATTCGGCAGCCAAGTTAGCCTTAACTAAAAATATCAGCATTCAAAATACAAATTTAATCAGTTATTCACTTATATTTTAGCATATAACATCTGTTTTAGTACAATAAAACTGATTTCCTAAAATATTTTCATTCGAAATATAGCCAGAAAAGCAGAATTATGAATTCCATAACATTTAGAAAGTGGGTAACTAAACTAAGAAAGTCTAAAGCGCTGTCCACATTACCTCAACAACAACACTGACAACACCTGCGCGCACGCATATGCAATTGTGCAGGCATGCGCACGCATAGAGGTACAAATTTTATGTGTTGCAGTGTTGAGAGCATGTGTTGTCAGTGTTGTTGACGCAGAGAATACTGCATTCACATAAAGATATTTTAACCCAAATAATACAGTTTGCACAGATTTAATTACGTTTGGCAACACTATATTTTCATTTGACTTGATTTGCGATTCAATTGACGAAAAATCGACAACTTTGGCAGTTTAATGTGTACGGAATGCTCGGCGAAGGTTAGATAGACAAAACGAAACTGCAGTTCAAGTATCTGTAATACGTTGGTTTAACAGTAGGAAACATAATCAGGTTCAAGCGTTGGAACCGTACGTAGGTTTAACTGTAGGAACCTTACATAGGTTTAACCGTAGGAACTTATGTGGGTAATCCAATTGTCACGATCATCAAAACGCATTAGCTTCTTCTGTTCCAGAATATAATTGTGAATAATAAAGTTTGTGAGTTTTGCGGAATGCTCGGCGAAGGTTAGATAAACAAAACGAAACTGCAGTTTAAGCATCTGTAATACGTAGGTTTAACCGTAGGAAACATAATCAGGTAAGCGTCGGAACCGTACGTAGGTTTAACCGTAGGAACTTATGTGGGTAATCCAATTGTCACGATCATCAAAACGCATTAGCTTCTTCTGTTCCAGAATATAATTGTGAAGAACTCAATGCAGTTTGAGTTTTGTGGAGCCCTATTCGGTTGGTTGAGGGGCAATGAAATACCTCCAGCGCACCAACAGGAAATACTGCATTTTAAGGCTCTGACAACCATTATGTAAGTCCGACTTGAAAGTGCTTTTATATTGCGTAAATAGATGAATAGTTTCACAGTATCAAACATAAAAAATTTGCCTGAACCTCCCTCTCAAATTTATACACAGATATTTAAAATTTATGTTTCCATCTTCAATAATATGCTAATGTTATTTCCTAAAAAACGAACGGCAATGAAATGCCACTATACTATACATGGACAAACCAATGCCGTTCAGTCATTGGGATTTGGGCAGTTTAGACATTGGCCTTTTTTAATCTTAAGGAAAAAAACACTTTATCATAAAATACCTAATTTTGTAACACTTAACTTGCATTATTTTACTATTGCACTTGTAATTTATGAAGGGGCATAACTAATTACAGTGCCCACAACAATCAATTAAGGATTTTTTTTCAGATCAAATATGGTACAACTAATTGCTGTGATTACTGCAGTTTACCTGCCCATGTCACAATATTGCTTCCAACGGCAGGAGAATATTGCAAAGCATTAAACCAAACATTAAAATTATAAATTCATATGAACAACAGTGAGAAATACATTAAAAAATCTCGAACCTATATTTTGGGAAGTTCAACTCTGTACATGAGGACATCACTTTATTTCACGCCAAGTATCTCCATCTTAACTATGTGCCTCTACGATTTGTTGTCACAAAAACCTAAAAAAAAGCAAGGGAGTTACTACCAAATTTAAATGACATATTTATGCTCACAACATAATATCAACACAAAACAATAGAGCAGTTTCACAGTATCAAACATAAAAAATTGGCCTGAACCTTCCTCTCCAATTTATACACAGATATTTAAATTTTTTGTTTCCATCTTCAATAATATGCTTGTTATGTTATTTCCTAAAAAACGAACAGCAATGAAATGCCACTATACTATGTACATGGACAAACCAATGCTGTTCAGTCATTAGGATTTGGGCAGTTAAGATTGGCCTTTTTAAATCTCAAGGAAAAAAAACACGTTATCATAATATAGCTAATTTTGTAACACTTTACTTACATTATTTTACTATGGCACTTAACAACACTTGCAATTTATGCAGGGGCATAACTAATTACAGTGCCCACAACAATCATTTTTCAATATTTAACCAAACTAGTTAATAAATAACTTCATTAAAATCAAGTGCCTATACCGAACCAGAATATTTTTGTCTTCATTGGATTTCTTTTTAAACGAGTAGTGAAAGCGCTTATTTATATTTTCCCATAAGGTGCACCGGCCAAACGGCTAGAAGCCCGGTCAGATTTATCATTCAATTCACTAAAACATAAATTAGTTTCTGACATACTTTAGTCGACAAAAAACCGTCTTTCATTCTTAGTACAAAACAATCCTCCAGAAACAATATTGGTATTGTACTACAGAATTTCTTTACATACCCTTCAGATGCGTTATCCGTTTTTCTTCTTTCTTTTCTAAGTTTTCATTCTTTTCTGTTATTTTTTTTTTTATTCTATTACTTACGTACCTAGATAGTCAATATTCAAATAAATAAAAAACGTGCATGAAATTCCACGCCAGCCATTTTGAAAATGCAACACATATACACATAATGGCCGAACAACAAAAATATAATCAAATTGATCATGTGATATCAAGATGCACTGTGATTGGCTAAAAATCTTGGTCGGCAATTTAGTGCTGGAGCATAGCTGGAGCTATATTGCCGACCATTTTGGTCGGCTGTTTAGACACTCCGCACATGGAACAAATTCAAACGGTTACAGCTATAGATATTAAAACTTAACACATATCGCATTAAAAAATCTTTAAAAATGTTTACATGAATTAAAATCTATTTTAAGTATTTTAAGTTAAATTATTTTTTCTAAAAATCGTTTGAATATTACCGACAAAAAAACTGAAATATTCTCATTGGTTTAAAGGGGTTACCAACTTGATTAGTTTATCGCTTATTTGGCAATAATTTAGAAATTAATTTTTGAGATTTTTCATTTTATTATTTATTATTTTTTGCATTTTTATTTTGTTTTCGTTTTTTGTATTTGTTTTATTTTCGCATAAAATGACATAATGTAATTTATCTAACAGTCTCGAAAAATTTGAGCCTTTCGATAGGTGCTAAGAAAATGAATTACTTTGTTTTGTGGATCAAAAAAATTTCTTCCTTGGATAAAATGACCTATGTTTTGCGTTTTAAACAAATTTTAGAAATTATCTTGTAATAGATAAACAAAATCAATGAATATGTGCAATAAATGTCTTTAAATTGATTTAAATGATAATTAATAATTTAAAAATTAATTATGATGTATAATTACGGAATTTTAATGGATAATCAATTCGATCCATCAATACAAAATTCTGGATACACCACTGAATAGACAATGTGACAGACAGATCAATGTTCAAAATCAACTTCTTTAAATAGGCTTATTCCAAAACGTGTAGAAAACAAAGAGAAAACTACCATATTTCAAGTTTTCGAGTTCATCACAATGCCTTCATTTCCTTTAAAAATTGGATTATTGATACGGCTTAGTAGTAATACAATAGCGGGGGAAAGGGAAGAAATCCCGTCTCTACGGGCAATGCCGCCACCCCTTGTATCTTGCCAGCGGTGTGTATGGGAGGGGGGCTTGTGGGAGCACCGACCTGTAGCAGGAAAAAAAGTAATTTGTAGTAAAGACACTAATGGCCGTGCGGTGAGTTGGTGTAAAGTTACTTTTTTTTAAATACGGTTTTTCGTGATTTTCATCTAATTTTGGGCCTTATTAAACTAAGAGATAGGTGATTGTGATCTCTAAGATATAAAAACAGTTACATATCATTGAAAAGAGTAATTATTTGGCTATGCTATCACGTCATTATTTTGGATGCACCGACTTAAGTTTCAGAGAAATGTACTACGCGGAGGATACTGCGTAAACAACGCTGCTGGAGCCGAAATTTCGCCTGATCTGATTGGTTGCTCCTTTGACCCTGATATTAGTGCGCCCTGTTACGTCAAAATCGAAGGAAAAAAATAATTAAAATTACACTCTAACTATGTCTTGAAATAACAAATAAAATTGTTTATTGAATGTGAAACACCTTTTTTATGCGATTCTCGCCCTCGAAAATGAGAACTATTTACCCTTTTTCTCGTAGAACATTTGTATGCTGCTGAACTTAATGTCGGTTTTACTGTACGCTATCTACTTTGCTCTAAACAAGCCGTCTACGCCGTCTTACTGGGGTATAATGCCGGGGTTATGCCACCACCCACAAAAGGCCATTTGCCGCCCCATTTCCGATCTTGTCATAATAATTATAAAATAAAATCAACGCTATCTCTTTTACCAATCGAGCAGAAACATTAGTTCAACTGATAAATATATAGAATCTTAATCTGTGCTTTACTATATATATTTAAATGGAAGTTAGATTGGATTCAGGTCCTTCTGGGAGTTTGAGGGCGTCCCCTGCGTAGATTCTTATTAAAATGGTTACATTTTCACATCAAATTCAATTCGGAAAAAATGTAATAAGAATCGAGTTGAATGCATCTCAAGTATCAAACTCCTCGGGTATACTCAAGTATCAGAGTGTCTGTTAAGCATAAATAATAACAAAACTCTAATAAATATTTTGAATAAATAAAATAATGATATTTAAATAAAAATCCCTTAAATTAAATCCATGTGCTTTACTCTGTTTATACGTACTTTTCGCTCGCGATGAAAGTTCTTTCAAATTGAAAATGAAAAATTATTGTAAATTCTAAACTTTTCCAAAATGCAATGCATATTGCTATTCCAATCCTATGGAATTAATTGATCCAAAACAAACACCAGAAAAAAGAGGTATAACTGGTTCAACAATGGCTTTGCTCGTTATTTAAGGCCCTCTGCTATTCAAATTATCAATTTCAGTTACATAACAAAACCAAGGTAAATATTCCATATTGTTCTGAACATATGAGCGTTTCAAAATGATGCCTTGTATGTCGCATAAATACGTTGACTGCCAAATGTATATGGTTTGTGCTCAATTTGCACATCTCGTGTGGAAGAGCGAAGACGTTCCATTAGTAAAGTATAAATCATTTCACAATCCTTTAAATTTCTTTAGTGAAATTTATATAACTTTCCAATTGCCATGTTATTCTAAGTTAGCACATTTAGCAGCCTTAGAGATAAGTTGAACTTGAGCATGGATTTTTGGATTTTTGAGAGATTTTTTTTGTTATATTGATGCAGTTAATGTGTGGAATACTATATGCAATTGTCTACTACAGTTTCATTTTCGGCATTGTAATTTTTTGCCTTTATTATAACCAGCGGGTGACCGAGCTCTGCTCGGAGAAAACAGGTATCGAAGCTAACTCGAAGATTTAAATTTTCAATTGTGATTTATCAAAACAATACATACCATAAGAAAATTTGTGAAACCATTGGTGAAAAGATAACCGGTTAAAGTTAGTGTGACCAAATTTTCAAAATCAAAAAGTGGGACACTCCATCACCCCCCCCCCCCCGGTGTATTTTTTAAGTATTTTTTTATGCACATAATAGTCCCGTTACACAATTACACACTTGGTATCAGAAAGATAAGGAAGGCGCGTTCAACAGCAGCAGTGGTTCCAGTCAAACAGAAACCATACTCCACCAATTTGTTGATGACTTTAACTTCATTTAACAATTTCTAAAGACGTCATAGCGTTTTACAACGATTATTCATAAAAAAAAGTCTATTTTATTTACAATTTCCTCGTTTTTCGGGACATTGCGGGCCCGCGGGACAGTAACACAAAAAGCGGGACGTCTGGTCACATTAAAGTGCACCATTTTAAACAAAGTTAGAGTTTGGAAAGGGAACTATTCTATACAAATGTAAAGTTTTAAAAGTCATAGGAAATGAAATGTAATTGATAATTGGCGTTTCGTTGAAAAGCAACGAAAATGTCGAAACGTGGTAAACATTCCATTTCATACTTCATTCAACTCGATAGGTAAATAGCAACCATACGTTAAATTTTCAAGATCGCCAAAAATCGCCAATGAACAGAATAGAACTGAAATCGTCTGCTGATTGGAAATAAAAAAATATTCATGTTACCATTTCTGTAAAGCTCAATAAAGTTTAAAGCAAGGTTGAATTTATTTAAATTTGAAAAATTAAAATCTTAACTAAACATTTGTAGCTTAAGCAGAGGCTTATAGTTTTAGCAGATGGCATCAGGAAAGTAGCCATTATGGCGAACTAATGAAGTTTGAAATTATCCTACCTGTAACTCCGCACTGCTTGACCGTAGCGCTTCAAAACCTGTGCCAATCGATTCGTCGTGGCCAAAAACCCCAGACCCCCAAGTTTACCGGAGGAGTTTATTAATTCTGGGGCGATTTTCGACTTGGCACCAATTCCTCGTATTATAGTATAAGATTTATTATTGGTATAATGGCTTTTCTAGAGATGCTTTAAATAAATTACCCACCCTGTACTTGAATTCAGAGTAGCAGCAAAAAAAAAAAAATCAAATTATCCAATACAACAAGTTGTGTTTTTTTACAGAGTCTGTCACTTATACCGCTTCCACACAACATTTTACGCTCAACAGGACACACTAAAAACTCAGAAAGAAATTCGCCAAACGGCCTTTAACTAGTTCGAATTCAAAATTTTAATGACAAAATTAATAATTTTCTGTACTCTTCTTTTGCATATTTTATTTCATAATTAATCATTGTTGTTTGCTTTTTTTTTTTTTGAAGTTCGAAGAGTAATGATGTATTTTTAAATAAATACCTTTTTGCAACCACAAGTTTACATTTCGACAAATAAATTAGTTAAATTGTTGCTTTAAAAAAAGCTAATCTTTGCATATTTTTTATGCAAATTTAGAATTTTTTATGCATCTTTCTTCATACCTATATAATGAACCATCAAAACAACTTTATTGTGCAATTACAACAATTCAAATTGAATAGATCTGTACCTAAATGTAGATAACCTACCTAATAACCTACCTAACCTACCCTGTACCTAAATGTACCGTAATGTAGATTAAATTTTTAGTTATTTAAATTTTAAATAAACTTCTAATTTAAGTTTTTTTTAATGAAATTTGGAATGTAGCCTAAACTGATTTTTTGCTTCAAAATGACGTATCCCACTTGTTTGTGAGACTTGCGGTTTGTTCTGTGAAGTGAAAGTGGGTGAACGATTATAAAACCTTCCACTTTTTACGTTATGAACGTAGTGTGGAAGCTATAAAGTAAGAGCTGTCCTTCCCTATCATCTGACTATGGCGTAAAATGAAAAGCATTATCTTTCTAATATCTTTTAATCGATATATAGTTTCCGAACTGTTCTAAAAAGCCCTAAGTGTAGTTTAATAAATTTGGCGATGTGAAAAGCACGCCAAAACTTTTGACGTAAATGGCAACCCGCTAGCATCTGCCATCTTCAAACAGGTTCAAAGGCCAACTAGTAAGCACGTTGGTGACTGAACTGGGTGTGTTGTGTATAGTCGGTTTTAGAATTTTATTTTTCTTCGGTAAGACATAGCGTTTGTAATTATGGAATATTTTTAAGGATTTTAAAGTGTGTGACAATAATCCGGATTCCACTATCAGGTAATAATGTCATTTATTTTTTTTCCGTAGAGCACCTGAGATCTCAGGTAAAGTTGTTTGTAACCTGTGTTGTCACTGACATTCCAAAGAGCGCGTTTTTGAATTCTTCGAAGTTTGTTCTATTCGATCGACGCTTTTCTCTATTATCTGTAGTTCCTATTATCATTTTAAAAATACTAATTGAAAATTATTCAGAATTGACAAGATAAATGCACAATAGAGTAAAGGAAGACAAATATTTAGGAATTTCGAATGTTTCTTGCCGGTATTCAATTCTATGGAATGACATGCATGCTCAACAAGTTGTTTTGAGCTCACGTTTTGGGCTACTTAAAACTATTAAAAAGATTTATATGTAATCTACTTGTCATGTTCATATCATTTCAATGTTTTTAATTCATATTATTACAATTAGTATTAGGATTTTCATTGTTTTCGTGCGTTTTTTTAAAGAACTTTTTAACTAGGCAAATATAATGATCCTCTAGAATTTAACTATTACATTAAACGCGCACTTTTTCAAAAGTTTTAATCTTAAATTAAAAAATTGATTATCTTGATTGTAATGACAAGCTTTTAGAATATATGTATGAAACTTTTTATATAAACTGATTATATTTTAAATCATCATCATGTAAAGTTGATTGATTAATTTGATGTGTTTTTCAACGATTTCTGCTTATAAAACAATTAAAGTCTTTTCCTATTGTCTGAATTTATAAAAATATTTTGTAGGTAGGTACATGCATTAGTTAGCTATGGTTCATTTTGGTTGTAGGTTGTCAATCTCCAATTAACTATTCTAACCAAATTGTAACCAAACTGTTAATTTTTTTAAATACACATTAAATGAAAACCTGTTACATTTGTTATAATAATTGTGTTTAGCATAGCATTTAAGGTAAATTTAAATTTTAACTTGAGAATTATTTATTTTGTAAAATTTTGAGCTTACAGTGTCTCTCTTCCTATTAGATACTCTGAATCCTGATAAAACTTATCAGCGAATCTAATAATAGAAATGATAAACTTTCCAAATTCAAGTTTGACTTTATGTCATAAAAAGCAAATCGAAAACCCATTTCTATTTTTAAATTTAATTGTTCTTGGGGGGGATAGTTTAATTGTGCAAAACAAATTATAATTTAGGAATTTTGTGGTTGTGGAGAGATATTCATACTTCATAGCATATTCATATTTCAGTAACTCATAAATTAGTACTTCAATTGCTACCAATGAACATTTTTGGCAAAATGTCACTATATAGTGATGTTCGTACAGAAGTACGTAAACAGGATTTAATATCTGACGCTTGACATTTATTTTGCAGGTTATCAAGGTCCTAAACCTTGGTACATTCCTAGTCATCATGTTTCATTCATCCAGACTCTTCCTGCCGTTTCTGGTGCTCCTCGTACCGGCAGCGGCCATTGTGAGGATAACCGTGCCTCACGACATCCAACCAGGCTACAGTATTAAGCAAATCCATTCCAAAGGTAGGATAAATCTAGTTGAGAACGAGCTTACCCCTCACTTCGCCCTGCTGAGCGACGGGTCTCTTGTCTCGACGACCCGCCTCCACGATTTGGCCGGCAAAACCCGTAGATCTCCTGATCAGGGAAGAATTGGAGGATGGTACACAGTACCGGCCCATCACAGTTCACGTTAGGGACCGGAGCCAGATGCTCAAGTTTCCCCAACGTGATTACTACGGCCACATATACGAAAACGAGGAAGAAAATTCTTTGGTCGAGATTGCGGGAGATCTTTCGGTTTCAAACGCCTTAGGAGATGTCGTTTATTCTCTGTCTGGAAGTGCCGATTTCGATGTTCTGTCCAAGGAAGGCGTGGTTTTGATCGTTTCTACCAAACCCCTGGATCGGGAATCGAAAGACCGGTACGAATTGGTTCTCAATGCCACCGATTCCGATGGCGGCACAGCCAGTGTGCCAGTTACAGTCATCGTCAAGGATATCAACGACAATTCCCCGGTGTTCAACAAACAACACTACGCTTGGAATATACCCCACGACACCCCTTTATACTCCATGATCGGCACAGTCAAGGCGAAAGATGCCGACGGAGACCGGCCCGTCTACAGTTTCGTCATTTCCAGCAACCACCCGTTTGTGATCGTCCCCAAAACGGGCGAGATCTTGTTGATGGGCACTCCCGAGCCCAAGGTCTACAGCCTCCTGATACAGGCCAACGACAACCGCTCACCAAAATTGTACAGCGATATCATCCCCGTCTCCATAATCGTCGACAACTTCTACGAGGCCGATGGCGTCAGGGATAGGCCGCTGCGGAGGAGCAAGCGTTCCATTCGGCAGACGCGTACGTACGAGCATTTCTTGGAGTCGGATGGCAGCACTCCCGGCAAGGTGATGTTCCGCCTGGAGAGTGTCCACCCCGAGGAAGTGTTCAGTGTGGAGAACGGCAGTCGGTGGATCGATGTGGATCACAACGGGGATGTGAAAGTGAAAGAGCCGTGGGATTACGAGCAGCTGGAGAGGGAGAAGACGATCGACTTTTGGGTGCAGATTCGAGCCCCTCAGCAGCCTGGTAAGTCTATTTTGTAATTGTTTTTTAAAAATATAATTGGTTATCAGTGTCATTTGTTGTCTCATTTTCACAAAGATTTCAACTATCATCAAATTGAGAGTAACTTAGGCTCAGGCTTTTCTAGTTTCCCATTAGATGCACTCTTTAAAACTGTGCTTACCTTTTTCAAAGATTGGCAACTTTTCCTTGACCTATGAGTAAAAAAAATATTCAAATACATTACTAGGGTTTATGCTTGGGTCAAAGTTACCCCATTCTGCTGCATCTTATTTTTTTAAAAATGGCAGTACAAAAATGCACATAAATTTTCAGAGGAATACCAAACTCATAGGATTTCCATTGAAAAAGAGCATCTAGAATGTTTTATAGTTTGCACAACCATTTCTTTACTAGTAATACTAATCACTTTTAAGGTTAAATGGTTTGGAATAATTGAGCTTTACAACTTCAGATGGGAATTTGTCCGAAAAAAGAAAATGATATAGTGTCCTAAAATTGGGCATTGTCGTTTGAAATATAAGATTAAGTCAACTTGGGAAACTGTTGGCCTTGCTTTAGTTATCATAACATTAATAAGGTATTGAAATTTTTTAAAATGAGAATGAATCTGTAGATTCAATAGTAATTCAACATTAAATTTAATGAGTATTTGCAGGTCATATCCATATACACTACACCACTACACAATACATTTTTGAGTGAAGTAGAAAATCTGCTATTGGAGATATTTTTTTGCTTTCAATTAGAATGGTGGGCATTTGATCTGGGGAATAATCTACTAAAAAGCTATATTTCATTGTCCTTTTTATAAAAAAGTATGATTCAATAAGCACTATTTAAAATGGATTGTTTATTACTTTAAATGCTTATATTAAATTTTTTATCTATAAACGTTTTTTTTAAACTATTTTAGCCCTTGTTTAGCCGGTAAATATTTTGTTTTCAAAAGAACAATTTTTTTATGAATTAAGATCAGGGTTCTCCATTGTTAAGATAAGAGTTCTCCAGGGTTCTCAGGGTTGGAAAAAAACATGTTTTTTTAAATAAAACAAAAAAACATGTTTTTTTTGTTTTAAACGTGTTTTTTGTTTAAAACATGTTTTTTTTTAAATAATTAAATTTTGGTTATCGAACAAGTTGTTTAGGTTTAAAAAACATGTTTTTTTTTTGCATTTTTGTTTTCCATATTTACTTATTCCATATTACTACAAGTTGTTTAGGTTTTAAAAAAAAACATGTTTTTTTTGCATTTTGGTTTCCCATATTTACTTCCATCCCCAATAATTTTAGGCATATGCTTAACATCTTTATTTGTCGAAGAATCATAGAATACAAGAAATCCTTCGAATATTTGGCGATTCTGTGTCTTCCTTTGATTAAATCGGATGGGCTAATAGACAATTTATAAACTAATAATGTAATACTAGTTTATGTTTGGTATTATTTTAATGAACTAAAATTATGTACCACATTGATGATTAGCATAAATCTCACAAATTAGGGGCTCTCATAAATTAATTAATATTAACAAATGTCAGTAGTGTTCCATTTGGGATATAAAGTATCACATACAAGGTTTACCATTCGATCAGGGTCTACTATTTATCACAATCTTAATCTTTAAGGTAATACAGCATGGTCATATATCCTAAAATAAAACCTATTTTCTTAAATGAACTGCATTTGGCCAATAAATTATAAAACATATAATAATTAATAAAATTGTTTTAAACATGTTTTTTTATTACTATGTTTTAAACATGTTTAAAACATTTGTTTTAAACAAAATGTTTTAAACATAACAACCCTGAGGGTTCTTAATCATTTATTTCTTTTAGAGAATAGAGATTATAATGTTGCAATAAAATGGAAATGGATTATGGCAATTGATGCCTGTTAAGTCATCAAAAACATCTTTACATATTTCTTAATTCTTAGTAGTTTATGAGTAAATGAACAAAATGTAAAAGTTACATAGCATAGCAAGTCCATTTCTTTGTCTAACTCCTGTGTCCCACAATCTTACCATCATTATGTATTTTTGGTTATTAAATTTAGTCAAAATTATGCATGCAAGCTAGTTGGCAAAGAAGCTTCTTTTATTAGATCAAAATTTGTTTAAAAAGTTAAAAATTTTTTTTCCCAATAGTCTTGCAACTAGTAAGTCATGAAGGGGAAAATATATCTGAATTACATATTCATAGTTCATTACAATTTGTTTCTTGGTAAAATAAAATAAATCTTGGAGCTTTTTGCTAGTTTAGTTGAAAATCCATTAAGGTAGCTGGTGTGCAGTAAGGATTTGTTTTTGGTTCGTGTGGTATGATGAGCTTTTTAATCCATAGATAAATAACTACATTACTAGAATTTGAATAATTTGTGGGTGTTTCTTATGAATTCCTACTGAGAAGATAAGTCTTCAAGTTCATGTTTTATTAATGATGATTCTAAAAGAAGAAAAAAAACCACTTCGATATCTATATTTTTTAAATAAGAGAAATCTGCCTTTTAAATGAGACTTTAAAAAAAACCCTTATGTTTCTATGAAAATAACGACACTATTTTTTTGCTTTTATTAAAAGGATATCCATCTTCAGATAAAATGAGAAGCACAGTATTTGCACAGATATAAAGTATCTGTTTCCAATTAATAGAATTTTAACTTTTTATCAACAATGCAGGACATTGATTCTGCGTTTTGATATCCTGGTAAGCTGTTGAGCATTACATGATCCGATTACTCACTCCTAAGTAGCGTGACGTCATTTAGGGCAGGCGCATGTAAATCCATTCTCCATTGTTGTCAATTTGTTTGCGAAAAAAGGATGCTAAACTTGAGGATACGGTCGACGCTTCTTTGAAGCTTTAAAAAAAATCTCAGCTTATCGTAACTTTCTTTTCGTTCAAGTTGGGTATTTTCAGTTTTCCAAAAGCCGTCGAACTTTCTTCTTGTTTCCTACCTTTATTTTTAAGCTTAAGACGTCGTGTTTCCTTTGTTGAAGATGTTCTTATGTTCTGGCAGTTCTGTCACTCAAGCTTATTAGATGCAGCCTGCCGAGTTATATATTTACCTATGGTTTAAGTAGAGAACTGCAGAATTGTTAAAATAATTTCTGCAGGAGAATTTCCATAGATCATCTTTCATCTGAATTTTTTTTATTTGGGCCGTTTTACTGTAGAAGTGCCATGCCCAATGGAACTTTACTATATATGAGGCAACATTCGTATTTTATATATACAAACTCCTTATGAAGGTCACTTCAGAGGCTATTATCCTACAGAAAAAACGACTAAACAACATGTTATTACAGCATAGTTTTTGAAAAAAAAATTACCTTAATATATATTTAGTAGCTAAAGATAAGCTCCTTTTACTTTTGGGGGAGTATGGCGTCTCGTACGTTGGACTGTACTTTTTTAATGTTGCAAAATAATCCAGGCTTTTTGGATGAATAATTAATTGAAAGTATTTTTGTAGTGATATCAAAGTGAAGATGACCAATACAATCGCGTCGAATACTTTTTCGTCCGTTTTGGAAGCAGTGATTTTTGAAGTGAAAGTTTGAAATTTATTTAACTAGAACATAACTTTCATTGTTGTCTCTCCACGTGTGCGTGACTTCCCATAACGGCCTTGAATCGGATATAAAGGGTGACAATCAAACTGACGACTGAACCATATTCCATATTTTTTTTGCATTAAAAAATGCTTCACGTTCCGTTTATTTCCCCACCCTGCGTCTCGCTCTGTCACGCAAGACACCTCCTCAGTGCGTGATTTAATATTTTATAAATATATAAAGCATTTTTTTTTTTTGACGAATAGGTTTAGAACTACGAGATCGAAATTCGTTTTGAGGTTACTATCGACAACTTTTTTGAATTTTTCATTCAATAAAAAAGACATTGAAAACACCGTTTTCCAAAGTTTTTTAAACTCTAAAACACACATTTTTAAAACAACCATTATAATTTTATTCGCAGTCTTTCTATTGGTTAACATTTGCTTATTGATTTATAACCATTGGGATTAAATAAAGAATTTTAATTCTGTTTTATACGTATTCATACGTAGTTGAAACAACTTGTCAAATAAAAGGATGGATTGTTCATTATACAAAAAAAAAAAATGCAAACCACAATAATTGCCACATTTCTTAAGTTTGTTAGTGTAAATTTTGTATCAGGATATTTTAAACAGTTGTTACTGAAAAGTTGGTTTATATTAAAGATTCTTCCCTATTTTCCCTATTTCCTTTAGTATGAAAAAGTAGAATCAAGTATTAATATGTATTACTTTGAATAAAATACAAAACGCTTTGAGTCCCATTCTAGCATCTCAATTTTCCTTTTTTTTTTTGCCGCTTTTACTCTAATGGGCCCTGAAAGAAAACAAAAAAACGAAAAAAGGGGGTAATGCGAAATTAATACGAGAAAGATGTTACTTACAGCAATATTTTTCAGATTTTCTCCAAAATGAAGAACTTTTCTTAATATCTCACGGCCCCAGTGATTTTTCGACTCGAAAAACAGCATCGTTTTCCCTTATTCCACTTACACACGCTCCAACGCTCACATTATGTCCCGTAAAAACGCGCTATAACGCAATAACGCACCCACAAACTTTCTCGTAATAATGGATATAATATGAAGCATTTTTTCAATGTATAATAAGAAAGCATTTTTTTCAATAGTATAGTTATTACTAAGTTACAAAATGCTGTGCCCATTCGCAAACGTTACATGATTCTACATTTTTTTAAAAATAGAAATTTTATTTTCAGTGAATTATTTAAGTTAATTTTTAAAAAAATAACCTCTAAAAGCACAATTTTATTGGGAGTTTTATGAAGTAAAAAAAAACTGCATCAAAAATCAAAATATTTCCAGATATAATTTCATTGCTTTTATTTGAATAAAAACCATTTTTTCCTCTCCCCCCATACACTTACCATTAGCAAGCCCGATCAGGAGTAATGAGTGGGATATGTAGGGGTGATGATAGCAGCCCTTGAAATAAATATTCATCTTTAAAATTTGAGTTACGCCACCTTGCAACGCCCATTTGAGAAACGTTTTTTATCAAACTATTATTTTTTTACCTCATGTTTTAAAAAATACGACCCGTTTAAAAGTGTCCCCCAATGTCAAAGTGCTCGTTACAAGCGATTTAAATACGGAGCGCGAACTTTAAAAAGGGTATTTTCTCCTACAACAATGGCCCGTGTTTTGTCCGGAAATAATAAAGTGGTGGCCCGGGTCCCGTAAAAAAATATAATACAATGCTTCATGAGCAATCCACTGCGTGGGATGTTGTAAATGGTGCTTTACAAGCACTAACCATATTCCTATTCTATTTAAACTTACACGAGGTCTTGAGGATTTATTTGGTGTATGAATTGTTGTTTGTGATTTGGTCTCTAAAGGAGCCGTCACTCTGCTTATCTCATAAGGAGGAAAGAACGGCAAAAAATTCGTAATAATTAAACGGTATAACGTATAGGAAGCCTTGGTTTGGGTCCATACATTGCCGAAATAACTGCTAGCATTCTTCCACTGTAGCCGAATAGTCCCGGCGAATAATACCTCGTTTAGATGGATTTGCCACGTTTATGCTCTAAAGTCCGACGCCGTGTACGATGTCGCTTCCTAAAAGTTGCGTTGGAAGCTTACTCAGGTGTGGGTCTAAATTATGACGCCAATAGCCGTAACGTAGCTATAGTGCGATCAAGTATAGCAAAATAAATTGGCTGGAGGTCCAGTGTCTTGTTCCTTTTTTTGGGGTTGTGACTTCTGTTGTGTGCTCCGCTCTGTTGCATCCCTCATATGACTGCAGTGTCCGTAAGGTCCACTCTGCCAATTTTTCGAGGGACTTCTAATCTGGTTTTAGGAAATATGTTTTTTAGATTTGTCGAAACTAATTTTAACATATAAAAGTATACATTTTGTTTCTTTGTTCAAATTGATTCCCCCATTGAAATTTAATATTCAATCAATACTAATGAAGTCATGAATGATTTTGTGAGAAATCAAAGTTAAAATAATTGGTTGGCTCGTTAATTTTCTCCTAAAAAAAAAAGCCCCCAAAAACCCATTATCTTTGTTTATTGATATTAAGTCTACCACCCTGGGTGTAATCAACAAACGCACCCATCCCTCGCAACTAACAAAAATAACTATTCATCTTCTCGACCGACAATCTCAATGAGAGACTGAGCAGAGAGGCCCGGCATTGAAAGCTGTTACTTCGCACTCCGTAACTCAAACTTTTTTTTGTGAACCCCAAACGGGACGGGGACAATAACCCATTGTGCTTTTCCGCTAAATAGTGTTGAATCAGCCATGATGCATGGTTTTATTTTATCCAGCTACCCTATGTCCATAGATAACTTTGTCTGATGTCTCCAGGATAATTGGAAAAACTCGTCGAAATTGGTTTTTTATTTCGGCAAAATCTTATGGCTTTTAATTGATATTCTTGGCAGATATTATTTTTTTAAACTTAATTTTAAGTATTTTATTTTGTGTGGCAAATGAAAATGTCTAAGTTTCGCTGTCTGTAAGGCCTGGATTTTTGTTTTGTTTTACAATTTGTATAAACCTCATCAGTGTTCGATTATCCACTTTTCTTTTGTCTTTTGTACGTATATATTTTTTAAATAGGGTTCCCATTACAGAGAAATTATTAGGTAAAACTTAACTCGCAAGAAGTTCAACTCTATCATCCCTCAAATTAAACGAAGCTTAAATGCTTACTGACTTACAATATTTTAGTATTCAATCATGTTTGTGTGTGACTCTGGGTATGGTATGGTGGAAGTTGAGGTGTGTAAAACAGTTTTATGATTTGAATACAGGTTAGTTTAAAAACTACACCCCCAATGGAGGTTGTGGAAAGGAGCAACACTTTAAAACTTGTGAAAAACGACCACCTAGTGTGGGTAGGAGCTATTCTATGGTTAAAAAAAAAATTAATGTACTCCCCCAGTTCTCATCCCTCACCAATTTTTCTCATCCGCAAACGGGACATGAACAATAAATACCAGCCATTGTGTGGTCTCCATCTCTGTTTCACTAAATAGTGAATCAGCCATGGCGTGAAGCTCTCCTCCAATATTGGGTTTAGGGGTGGGTTGTTTATTCCAAATTTCCGTGACCCCCCCTTTACTTTTTCTTTCGTGGAGGGTTCAGCGAGCAGATGGGCGACATTTGGGCGGCCTGGCAATTTTTTGGGTTTATCTTTTTGGGCTGATTTTTAAGAGGCTTCGATGAGAGATGCCTGGATGGGGAGGAGATAAATGCGCGCCTTGTCCGGGAAGGGGTTTATTATTAGAATGGAGGCTTTTGCATGTGTTTACTCTTATCTGTGCCCCTGATTATGTTTGATGATATATCGCATGGAATGTGTGCTGAGACTTAAAACAACTTTTTGCTTGTTTTTAAAAGCATAATTAACGATAATTTTAGAGACTGTTTGTGTATTTATAAAATTCCATTAAAATTAAAAAGAAAAATTCTTCTGAAAACAGTACATTTGTGTAGCCGTGATTTTTTCAACACAATTATGGAAATGTTAATTGTTCAGTTATTGTTATTGCCAATTATTTTTTAGTTACTTCTTGGCGCTTTGTAACGTTGTGCTCTAAATTATTATTTATCGTAGCTTAACTTTCATTAATTAGTTAACTGCCTCCATTCATTAAAAAAAATAACTTTTTCCTCAACCACTGAGACCCTTAAACAACCTGTGGATTGCCGTTCGTTTGCTTGAAGCTCATTTGATAAGCAGCACGTCTCCAATGAAATCTTGGACACCCTCTTCCTGCAATTAAACCAGAGATCCTAAAAAACCGTTATTTGAATGAAGCACCCCAACGGAACGGACCACACGTCGCTGCATATCGTTATTAGTGGTTCACGGTCTCCCAGCCACCTGCACAGAACCCACTTAGATTGTTGGACAAACTAGTAACTGACATTTTTTCTTCAGTTTGATATATTTTGTACTGATAATTTTGTAAAATAACATACTTTTTTCACTGGAAAAATAAGAAGGGTCAATTTGTGCCAAAAATTGTATCAGTTTGAGGTTACAAAAAAAAAGGGTGAGCTGAGCAAACTTAGGTGCATATGGGTGAAATCTTCAAATTTTGGTTCAACTTATAGTATGGTGCATGAGATAACTCCAAATGTAGACAAAACTTCCTAACCACTAGCAAATTATGGCTGAAGGTTGCATACAAATTTTGACTTTTTTTCATGTGCCAAAGTTTGGTGCGATTTTTCATAATTTTTTGTAGCCAGTTAAAATGACATTGGTGATGTTACAATGCCTCTCTGATAAGAAATCAAGTTAAAGCATCAGGGTCTCCATTTTTCTAGCTATATACTTGAAGCCAACATTATAATTCTTTTTGTCAAACCCATTTTTTCTCCAAATCAGTCCACTGTCACTTGCATCTCTGTCATTCCGAGCGAATTAAGCTTAAATGCCATTCCTTGTTAAATTGTCCGCTATTTCCTGAGACCGGAATACACACGGAAGTCTCTCCGGAAATGCCCTTTTAGCATCGCGGCCGCTCGAGCAGCAAAAAACGATGACTTGATTGTCATAAAGAGATTACTGCCGTGATTCGCAATTAACCCTCATGATCTCTGTGCGCATGACGTTTTTTATATTAAATGAACGTTTAACTCTTCAGTGACGCGGCTAGAAATTTTAGTGTTCATACATTCAAATATGGTATCCAATATTTTTAGCAAAATAACTAAAATTATCTTATTTAATTTAATTATTATTGATTTTCTTAATCTAAACGGAATTTCTCATTGGTAACAAGAAGTTCAACAGAAGCGCTACACCTTTAGGTCTTGATTGTATCTGTAGGCCGTAGGGTCAGTGAATAGAAAATATTCTCAAATTTAAATAAAATATATAAATTTCCTTAAATATGTTTAATATGTTAAATTCAATTAAATTTATTGTTTTAAAAAGTGATTCTGCCTACCTCATTCAACACTAAAGTTAAAATCGACAAATGGCATTAGTCTCGGAATGGCGTGTGGTCATATCTTTCTCTAATGCTTCTTATCGACCAACGCTTGAAGCTTTATTTGAGTCATTCCATCTCTGGAGGGGTCAAGTGTCACCGAAACAGGTCCAAATAATTTTAGCTGTCAACCTCGATATTTTTTCACCGTTTCTCTCTGCATAAGGTCAATGTTTCCGTGACTTGCCTTAGATTCGGAGAATAAGTCCAACTCCGATTATCACGACTTGCATCACGAGTAGTACGCAATTGTTCCAATCCGGGATGCCATTGTGTCCGGATTGCGTTGGTGGTGGCTTTTAAATGAATTGGTCCATTAGGACAAAAAGATATCGGGATCGGAAGTAAAGTAATGTAGACTCTTGCACGAGTTACGTACAGTTAGCTCCATGGTTGTTTTGGATTGTTCAGACATCAGGATGAATGTTTGAAGACTTGACTTAAATTAATAAATGACGGAGACGTTTTTAGAGTTAGTTCCCAGAATAAAATTGTTCTGCTTAATTGACAGAGGAATGATTAGGTGTTTGATACGACCCTTGTCTTTAATGCATGCACATTTGCACGATACCGTCTATTTGCGCTCGGGACAGTTCTACTACGCAAACTAATTCAGTTAAACTTCGGTGTTTGTCTATAAATATAACTTCTCGTAAAATGATTAGTTATTAAGTTTGATTTCATAAGCCTTTTTTAATAATTTTTTTTATGGATTTACAAGCACCAAGCCGGCTATTTTACTGATATCATCAGTAAATTATTTGATGCTTCTAGCTTGTTATAGAGGGCTTGAGAAGTTCGTCGAACTTGGTAGTGGCTCTTCATAAAAGGAAGTTATTTATCCAGCTGCGTTTATTAATCGAAATAAGTATTTTTAAGGGCCTGAAAAGTGATACTCTCAACTGAGTTGTAAAACAGCTAATTAATTTCAGCCCTTCCTTCATATAACATCAGAAATTATGCAGTTTTTTTTCAAGAGAACTTTCGAAGTTTGCCATTCCATTACAATTTGCATCAGAGCTGTTTTAGACTTTTGATATTTCACTGCATGCACCGCTTCGTTGAAGTCTGCTACGTCAACTAGTACAGCTCAATTCGCCACTCTTCCGCCCACATTATGATATAGTACACGTTTATTGCTTACATCGTAACTGCTTCTATTTTCATATGAAATCTATCTGGTCCCACCCTTTTTAACGCTGGTTGCAGCATGAGATGGGTATCATTCGTCATATGGCAGAGTTGACAGGCTTCTTCAGAGACTTCAGATAAAAGCTTGCCGATTTTTTTTTTCGGGATCTGCCTTCGGGTATGATTTCAATTGCGGAAGCTCGCTTTAAATTGGACAGCTGGGATGCATGGTTTTTTTTTGTAGAGTCGCGTGCATGAAAAGTATACTCGCAATTTGGGTATGGCACGTGTAGATGTTCATGGAGATAAACAATTAAGTGCATAATTGTATATCTTCGTTCGACAAAGTTGTTGTGGCGGTTACTTTCACACGGTTGATTTTGAGTTTAAAATTACAGTTTGGTAATTGTAGAGGTTTAAGAGATAAAAAATTATTTACAGTGCGTGGTTTTTATTCCAAATAATAAATTGAAACATAATCCATTTAGTTGATGATAGTGACATTGTACAATAAAAAATCATGCTGTACAGAATTGTCTATTACAATATTGTCAAATTATTGGATTGTCTGTGACGATGCAAGGAATTTGAAATATGGGCTGCGTGCGCGTTTGTCTGAAGAAGTTTTATCGCTTAGAAATGTTATGTATGTTTATTTGTATACTCTCGATTAAGTATTGCTTAGTTAGCTGTCAGTCTCTATTCGTTTGAATGTTTGGGTTAGTGTTCTAGTAAAAACATTTGATCTCGGTTGTCATATCAGTCATCTTGTAGCTTCTGAAAAACTTATTTTAGGGAAGAAGTTTCAGTTTTATTAAGGGGGTCTGGCGCCTCCATAGAAGCCCATGTTAAATTGTCCAACTTTGGGGGCATCTCAAGAATTAACTAATTAATATATCCATTTTAAATTTTCACAGTTTCATCTATAGACATTTATAAGTATTTTAACACAAAATTATTTTGAAAAACTAAAAACTAGAATAAATATGAATTTTTTTAAATATCGTTGAAGAATGTCAATATTTTTAACCTAAAAGATTTTTTTTTAAAAAAAAGTAAAAATTTTACAGACTATTCCCTGCGTTAAAATGTTTAAATATACTTGTGAATTACACATAAAAAAATTCAAGTATTTAAATGAATAACATTTTTAGTTATGTGCCCCCAAACATTCACATGATTCAAAAATTGTAAAGCCGAGAAAAACCAATTTAAAGTTTTTATTGTTAACCCATTTCCTTACGAAGGATTTTTGCTTCCTCGTAATATTTGATTGGAATAACATTATCGAATCCTTAGTCGTTCGGCCGTTCTGGGCCGTTTCTCTAAAGAAATGGTAAAATAAAATTGCCTTTAATGTCAAATATTTTTCCAATCGTCTTAAAACTTTGTGACATTATTAATAAAGGTTGATATAGCATTTTAAGCCACATTTGTTTAAAAATTTTTTTCAATGATTTTGGGGTGCCAGACCCCCTTAAGGTCAAATTGTTTTTATATTTTAATTGTTTACTTTTTTCAAATATTTTTTAAATTTTAATTTGGAAAGTATCTACTGGTTTTAAGTTGTTGTAAAACAAAGTACTTCAAGCATTGAGTTTTGGCATAATCTTTCTAGTGCTGACCGAAAACCAACTTTCACCAATTTAAAGTGATCCAAATTCAAGAAAAAGTTTAATTGCGTTTAGTCGGGGGTCTTGCCTTTGGTATCTGACGACCTGCTAGCTGTAAATGCCATAACCTTAGCTGCAGATTTGAAATTATTGTTTAAAAAAAAAAGATTTTTTTGTGATACAAATCGCATTTTAATCCAATTCTCCCAAAATGCGAAACATTAGACATTGCAACGAATCATAATCTTCTGATGTTCTACACCTCGCAGCGTAAGCGGAGCGTTGAAACACCTGACGCGGGTTGCACTTTGTATTCCATCGTGCTACAAATAGTTCCCATTCCATTCCATATTCAATCCTCCATAAGTGCAAGCTGGCGGAACACATTCATCAGAGATGAAAATCATTGCAGCTTAATATTGTAATCCAAGCTTGGAAGAATTTCCTTTCTCGGGATGAGGCTTGCTTCGGCCACTGAGTCAATACTAGACGCGTAATATACCGTCTTGTTTGATGCACGTGGTTTTATTTCTAGGTGTGTTTGAACACGCGACGTAATGGGGAAGAATTGCTTTGACAAGGTTTTAACTTTTACCTTAACTGATATTTCTTGAATGGGCTTAAAATGCAGAAATTTCATGTAGACATGGCCCGACTTACAACTTTAGATGCACGAGTAAATTTGGGGGCCCCAAAAAAACATGCCTCGATAACATATTTGCGTGTATTTCCCTTATCTTACAGTGTTTACAAAAAAAAAAAAAAAAAAAAAACCGAAGTAATTAGCTTGTTTCATAGTAAACTTTTGTTTATGAATTTAATTTCTTTGCTTACTTCAGAGTAAAAAGTTTGGGACAGTTATATTGAGCATAAATGTTCATGAAGAAAATTTGGGGGCCCCCTTAAAGTGGGGGGCCCTGGGCATCTACTCCATTTGTCCTGCCGGATATTCGGCCCTGCTTGTAGATAGTTATGTTCTTTGAAAAATATACTGTTCTGTGTGTGTCTTCGATAGAGAACCATTAAGCTCTTGTCTATAAAGCACCGTATTTTTTTAAAATATAGTTAATTTTATGAAAAATATCCACAAAGAAATAAAAATTGATTAAGTTTATTAAATCGTTTCCCTGTATCTTAATTTGTCCGATATGAAGTGTTTAGGACTATGATCTTATTGTTTATGAAAAGATAAACAGGAGCAGAAGGCAAGTTTTTGAAATTGTTGTTTGTGAGTTGACTTGCTTGTCAGTTACGTTAGAGCTTTGTCAAACTTACTCATGTAAAGTTATAAGTGATGTCCGTTAGGTTTGATGCGGAATGTAGTCATATTGCGTGGCTTTGTTTTGATTTGCTTGACATAGTTTCCGTTGGAGTCGCGTGGTGACTTTCACATCTTTTTTGCATGCAAGTTAATTATACTAAGTCGATTCTCGAATCGGACCCTGTGAACGATGTACATTGCACTAATAGATAATAAAATATACTTATATTTAAATATTTTCAATGTATGGCTTTTGTGTAGGGCGACCACGACTACTTTTGTGTGAAATGCTACTACTGTTAATTTGGAATGAATTCAACATGGACGCGTTAGAACTAAAGAACTCTTTCTTAAAGGTTTCCAAACTACACCGTTTCACCCTAAGAGCGCCTTTATTCTATCGCAGCAACTTTATTTTCATTATATAGTTTTTATCTTGGAGAATTAAGAATCTAATTTTTTTGACAGAATAAAAAAAGCCGTTAACAGGCGAGGCGTCGAAGAAATATTCTAATCCGATTTAGCTGAAATTTTGCAACCTCTGACCCATTCACTTATTCATTTACATTTGAATAAGTTCACAACTATTAACTTCTTTATCGACCGTCATGTATTTCAGCAACGCCTCTACTAGAGCATTCTATTGTCTTTTGAAATGGAAAGCAAAAAGCAAGTTCAAAAAGGGAAATCGCAACTCGACGTGCAACGAATGCTCAATTCAAATGTTTCTTTTGTTCTGAGAGCTTCTTGATGAAATTTTGATTGAGAAATGAATGCAATGAATTCACCAAAACCTTTTTTACGTGATGTAGCTATCTTAAAAGCTTGACAACCGTTACTTATTTCCTTATGGATGAACATAATGTCCGATGAGTAGTTAATATTAGGGTGTTCAATAATTCGTATAATTTGATAATGTTTTCAATGGGAATCGTTACTAATTTTTGATTATATGTAGGGTAGCCACATTTTATAGTTGTATTTCGTGATATACCTAAAAAAATTAGCTTCCTTTAAATTTTTAAAAAAATAATTAAGTAAAAAATCCTCGGTTTTCTCTTTCTTAAATTTAGCCTACCTTGTACTGTTTCCCAATATTATCAATTTACAGTATTTTTGTCTAGTCATAAAACGGTCAATCAAATTCAAAATGACGCATTTTCTATCGTTCACCATTTTCTTAAGATTAGTGATTGACGGATTTCGGTGCAAGTAGACGAAATCCAGAGCACAGTGAGGAGTGATCTCACGTCTTTGGAATGTTGTACGTCATTTCCTGATCGTCTGCGGTGGGAAATGTGGAAGAGTGGAATGCGATTCAAGTGTTTATTAACCATTTCTTTGTCATGTTGCTTAGTCTGGAGTCTGAAGGGAAACAGGTATATGCTGTCCTGTCCTGCGGTGTTGTGTCTATTGGGCGTGGTTTATTAACGGCCGTTTCTCATAATTTATCCTCGGCGCAGTTTGTGAGTCAAAATGACGGGCTCTTTTTCTGTGGTGTGTTTCTTCTGTACCAATTTATTTATTTTTTTTGCTTTTATATAACCATAAACTATTTGCCGATTTATTTTGTAAGACTTGTTTTCAACTATTTCACCGTGTTTCTTTACTTGCGTCTTTTTTTTAGGTTTAAAGTTTTGTATAACTTTTGATAATAAAATCACTGGATTTGTTGCCTTGATAGATCGTTCAATTTCAATTTATTGGCATTTTTTGCCTTATTATTGTGTAAATATTTGAGTTCTTTGTAAACGTTTATTTGCTTTTTCAAATATGTACAAGTTTCGCCTTCCTTAAATTGTGTAGTTTCGTTGAAAAGGAAATTGTGAAAAAAGTCCGGAAAGGTAAAAAAAATATCCAGCTATTGTTTTATCATCCTTCAAGGATAAAGTACAAATATCAGTGACAATGCATTAACGATGAGACCTCAACATTGACAGGAAAAAAATTCTACTGATAAGGCAGTTTTTTTTTTAATTTCTGTGTCCGAATGCATCTTCACGATTCGTGTTTGTTTAGGAGTCGTGATATTTTTGGGTCTTTCAGGTAATTTAAGTGGAATAACTTTAAAATCTTGTTCCTTTAGAAATTGTCAGTTCAAAGGTTTCGAGTATTACGGCACAGAGTCGAAGATTTCGAAATACATTTTTCAAAGATAATATTTATACACATGATAGTAAATATACCACCTTAAAATTACCCATACACTTTTCTCTTGTTCGAGAGATCCGCCTGTTTCTTCTCTTCAACGGCTATCCTGTGCCCGATATCGTCCAAACACTGAGAACCTTTGTTTCAAGTGCCCGGAGCTTTAAACAACCTTGTCGCGTAACTCGATGAAGCCCGTCTCGAAAAACCGTTCCTTCCGATACAGAAACAGACCGCCTTCGTTATCAGCTGCTTTTTGCTGGACGTCTTAAATTTAGTACAACTAAAAGCGCGGAAATCCGAATAAAGTTAATTGTAAAACGCAGGTTACCTTTGTATTAGTTATTTTTGTGAAGCTTACATAAGCCGAACTACCATCACAAAATTTTGATACTGTTTTTACCGTTCCTGTAGTCATTCTAATTGAAAATTTATAGTAATAGTACAAATAGTATTGTAATTTTTAAAGATTTTTTAATAGAAATTTTGTTATTTTATAGATTAATAATTATTCCGTTCAAGTAATACTCTCTCGTTTCATAACTCTTTTCCAATAATTAAATGAATTTCCAAGAGTATGATAGGCAGTTTAAGAATTTTAGCATATATTCCGTTTAACTTGGTTACTAATTCTACAATTTAGGGTCTTAGGATTCATTACGTTAAAGCAAAAGAGAAGATCTTGTCAATGGAGATTCTGCGTTGTCGATCTATCGTTGTTTATTATGTTTTTGCTAATTAAAGAGACGGGTAAAAACCAACCCTAAGTTCCTATTTCAACTCCCTCAACTGCTATTTTTTCTTTTCTTACCTTGAACATCGTAACCTGAACAAAGCTCCATTCTTCTACCTGCCTCCCTGGATGCCCTCTCGGCCTATTACCTCAAGATGGGGGAGGGGAGGAAGGAACAATTCAATGACCGCTTCACTGCGTCTTTTATATCACGAGTTTAGTCTGCTTGTAAGTATTTCGCTACGTGTTTTGGTTTGCTAAATCGCTGCTTCTTCGTAGTCGGAGGAGTATACCTTCAACTCTTATAACTGAGTTGCCAGGCATTTGGAAACATTAAATTGTCATGGAAAAAATGTAAAATAAATATCATTTAATTCGTAAAATTATAATGAGATATATTTTTTATCATTAAAATTTTTTTTATTAACGTGGTGGAGTTTTTCTTCTGTACCTTTTCTTTCTATCCCTTTGAATTTTCTAATTTAGTTTTTTTTTAAAGTGTTAATATGAAGAATGATATAAGAGTTCTATTTACAAGATTACGTTCACGTATTCGAGAAAATCCTGCATGCGTAAAAGGAAAGCAATCAAAACTTTTTAGGTTTTAAAGGTATTGCTGATATATTAAAACCTTCTACAAATCCCGTTCTCGTTCATTATACTGAATTCTCGTACATTATAAATATATATTGAATGATGGTTGAAAGTAGTGTAATTTTTTCACATTCCTTGTATTAAAATAATGGTTACATCATGCTGTTTCTTAAATTCCTTCAGGCATTCAGTCGACTTTATTTTCCTCCAAATATGACCATCTGTTGTAGCGAAAGGAATAATTAAAGAAAGAAAAATATTAATAAGTTTTCGACATTGTTCTTTTAATCGGCAGTATTTTCAGTTAACAATTGCCTTCCCACAAAATTATTTCCTCTCCTAAACTGGGTCGACACTCATCTAAATCTAGTTTTGACTTCTGGTTTTTCACGTTGTTGATTTATAGCTAGGCGTAGTTTTTCAAAAACTAGTCAAGATAGACTGTTGGACAACAATGGCTTTTTTTTTAAACTGCTTTTAAATTTCTCTCGTAATATAATAAGGAAGCGTAATATAAATCTTAAGAAGGATTTTTTTTTGCCTAGGTTCAACATATTAGTCCTTTTTATGTTTTAAAAACGTCCTTAAATTTTTCTGATTTAATTTTTTTCCCTGGTGTTTTTCTGGTAAGGTAAATTAAACAATGCTATCGTATAAACTGGTGTCACAGTCACAATATCAAACGAAAGAATCTCCGTGTAAATTGTGATTGAGCAGTTTTTAAACCGTTATTCAAAGGTTCCATGAATATTCCAGTGGATTTATAAATAAGTTCAATGAAACAAATTCATGTGCTTGTGTTATTTCGCTATTTTGGTCCCTGTAGGATTTTTCTAACATTCTTTGATGATGTACTGTATTTTGTTCCTCACAAGTTGTAGGGAAGGGACACTGATACTTTACACTTTTTGATATAAAATGTTCCATTTTAAGTAACATCGATTTGTTTATAAAACGTTTGTGATAATAGAAAAATTCCTCTGGCAAGGTTTTCGATTTTTATTATCTTAAGTACACAAGACTGTTGACACTACAGTCCACACCCTACTAATAACAAGAGATTACGATATCTTTTAAGTTTAACATTGTAAATACGCGATAATTTTTCGGATGGAAGAAACTAACATTTCGTGTATGACCCTATCTTAGTGTTCTGAACAGGCTCCGACCTCTGAGTGAAACGGGTCAAACATTTTATCTGCCGCCCACAAGATTGATCGGAGTTCGGGTCTACAACTCTTTCGACTTTTTCCATTAGTCATGAGTGCTGCTGATGAGGATGACATGATGCTGAAATGTTGAAGGATAAAAAAAAATCGGCAACGGCTATTTAAAAAAGTCTTATGATTAACGTCTACGATACTTTCATTTTCAAACGTTACAACATTTTACTTAAGTTCAATGTACTTTTTTTTAATTAGGCGTTTGTCATGTTTTCCCCTTTTGAATGTTCTTTATCCACTAATGATTTGTTTCTTAGGGAACATCATTCATTTTTACTTAGTATATAGTTATTCAATCCTAAACTTTAGTTTCCGGCGTGAGTAGGGGTAAGTGGTGTACCTTGGACATATGTGTACCTCGAACCTATGCTGATTTTAGCTCGATTTGCTTAGATATTGAAACAACGCCACATGCAGTTAAAGTATTTGCTATCAGGGGTCTCAGTGAAGTTCTATCTGTTTGTTTAAAAGGTCAATTTATTAAAGAGGTTTCGAAAAACTAAATTCACAGTTCAAAAGTAAATTTTTGTCCGATACTTTAGTGTATTTTTATACTCAAAGATGTAGTGTTTATTCAGAAACGATGGTTATGCAATATAAAGCAAAATTTTAGCTATAAAACAGTGCGCTTGAAATTAAGTTAAGTCTAACCTTAACATGGTGATTAACTATTTTGTTTTTAATATCCAAGTGGTGTACCTCGAACCCAATACAAGTGGTGTACCTTGGACTGGTCCATGGTACACTACTATAGGTCTTATGTGCTTCAGATTGTTGAAAACCCTTTATAAAATTCAAGTAAATTTTTTCCTTTGAAAAATTAAGTATTTTAAGCTATTAATATGCAACCCTGATTTTTAAAATTAAGTAGAATGGAAATTCATAAGAAATTTTTATATGGTGTGATAAATAATTTTTCTGTAGTTAATTATTTAGATTTATGGTAGGCCTATAAAATTTTAACCATATTGATATAATATAGAAAATAATTTTTGCATGCACATCTAAAAATATGTTTTTTATAATAAATATCTTAGCAGAACATCCTTTTTACGTTTAGGCCTAGTTGTATAAACATAGGGGAAAATATTTGAGTTCTTTTTTCAAATTTATGACAGAAAGATAGCCAAATGTTTTTCTATGGCATGAAATGACAGTTTAATTTTATGCTGCATTTTAACACATACACCTGAGAAAGATCGCATTACAGCTGAAAAAGCCAAAAGGGCACTAAAAAAACAAAGGCAATAAAACCCCTTACTAAGCCAATTGACCTTACATAAATAATTACTACAATCTTGGCTAGAAATAAGAGTAGGTTGTAAAATGTATTTTTGAATTTTATGTGGCTAAAAAATATTGGTTTTCGGACTGTAAATCGAGTCTCTCTACCTGTTAATAATTGGTCCAAGGTACACTACCGGTTGGACCAAGGTACACCGCTGGTGGTGTACCTTGGTCCTAATTACATTGTTCTGAATTTATTTTTTTAATAGTTGAAATCATTTAAATAACCTGTTAAAATAAATATATGTTGTATATAACAACATAAAGTATTCAGTAAAAATATTTTTATTCACTTTTTGCAAGTAATTAAGAAATTAGAAATTGAAAAGTCAAATAAGTCCAAGGGAACCTACCTCTCAGGTGCATTTCTATCCTGTGTTGATAAAAGACCCTTTTTGAAATAAATCTGCCAAAGTTATATCAGATGCTTTAAAAAAAAATGGCTGCCATATGCTTTTTTTAAATTAGGGATCTGGATTACCTTTTTCTTCTCAAGTTTGTTGCTTTACATCAATCCACTCATGATTCTTTTCTGTCTAAACAATAAAAAGTTCATTTTTAGCTATTAAGTTTCCAGGGTGACTCAGGTACATTTCTATGTCTTTATTTTAGAATTACATGTCCTCAAATGTTTTTTATCCCACAAACTCACAATTGGTCGCTAATACAGTATATTCTTGGTAATTTACTTAATAGTATAAATTATTATATTTTTTTAGTTTAATTTTTTTGTTAAAGTTTTACTTGAAATTGCAAAAGTTTAAATGTGTTTGGCGAGAAATCGGAAGCTTGGGGAAAAAATCCGATTTCAAAATGACCCCACGCCATTTTTTTCTTTCTCTAAATCACTTTTTTTCTCCAATGATCGCTTGAATGAAACTCCCATTTTTTAATATATTCTCCAAAAAACTTTCGATTTCTAACCTCTGGGTATGGAACGCCATCCACGCGGGGCTAAATGTCCAAGAGAACACGTTTTCTGTCAGCCATTTTCAACTCGCCATCCGTTTGGTGGTTGACGGACTCGCCAAAAAAACCCAGGTAATATGGTATGTCTCACTCCGCTGACTGTGAAATGATAAGTAGATGCTGCAGCTTTTCTAAGTCTTCAAAGAAGAACCTTCTTAGGCTTTTCTTAAATTTTTGTTATTGCTGCTGTTTTAAAATTTTCTTCGGTTCGATACCTGGTTTCTTTTACGTGCTTTTGCCTGGTTTTTTTTTGCAGTATGTAATTGCATTTGCGATCGTCGAAGCATCGAATTGCTACCGGCTTTGTATAAGCTGGGAATTATTTTGGGAACTATTGGATTGATACTCGTTGAATTGTTTTTGTAGTATAGGATAGACGTTTATCTTCTTTAAGGACAATATTACGAAAAACTAATTAAAAAAATATTTTATAAAATAACTGAAATTTTAAAGTAAATTATTTTATCGGGATAACTTCTAAGGGATTTTGTTGGATGTCATAGGTTCTTAAATGTGTAAATCAAACCCCATCTGTTGTGTTCTACTCTAATAAGTCCTTTCTTACTTGAACTGCTACATGCTCAATTTTAACTACAGCAATTATTTTTTTATACAAAAAAATCGTTTTAATGAGCAAATAGAATAGTGTAGAAGACCTTACTCACTTAACTAGTGCAACTAAAGTATTCTTTATTTAAAGATTAGTTTTTAGAAGAATTAATTTTTATCTAAACATTCTGTTGTTGACCAATCTTTCACTCATTTGTATACAACTTCTAACAATATTAAACTATTTAATATCAGCAGTTCCAATATACAAAGTTACAGGTAAATTTTGCTGAAATTTGTCAGCGGGGGGCCATTCTATGTTGGTCTTTTGTTATAATAGCTAACATTTCTATTTTGTAAGGATTAGTGTCCCTTGTTAGATTAAAAGGAAAAAAAAATCTATTCAAACCTCCGTTTTGTTGGACATGATCCCGGCAAGAGGTCAAGCGTGAAAGTGAAAAAGTTTTGTATTTCCGTTTTCACTGTATGGTTGTTTAAACTGCGTATCAAAGAAGACTATTATTATTTAAAAGGTTATTGATCTTATAAATAAAAAAATCATCAATAATTGAAGTTTCTTTTTTTCACTCATTTGGATTGATTTGGTATATTGACCATTAAAAAACGACTATTCTAGCTTTTATAATTGAAGAGCTTAGTAGTGGTCAGTGAAAGAACGGTCATAGTGGCATTTTTGAAAAAAATTGATATTTATGCCAATGAATATGTTCTTTCTTTTGACTAACAAGATTTCCCTCTTTATGAACTTTCACTTTAGAATATTATTAACAATATTTACCGTATGTAAGTGCCATTTTTAACGTATCTAAGTGCAAACAAAAAATTCTTAAGCTCATTTTTCTCGTTTGCACCTTTCGTCATTTCTTCCACTAAGCTTATTAACTGTAAATGTAGGATAGACCGAATACAAATTTTAATCGCACCTAATATCTGCATTGTTTTTCAACGCTTAAAAACTTAAAAATATCCATCGCTAGCATCCTAGCATGGGACTGTCCTGTCAGTTTGGTACACACAAACTATCATCTGATAAAAGGAAAAGACGACCGCATATCGTTTACATTTACAGAATATCGTTACATGCTTGGCTAAACAGTTGTTAGTTTTAAAGTTGTTCTCTTGATGTATCTATTTCGTAACTGTATAAAATTAGATGTCACCGTCGAGTGTTTGTTGTTATAAAAAACTTGATTAGCTTTAAAATGGTTTTAGATTGTAATGTTCTAAACTCTATCAACACATTAAAAAAAATTTTGAACGGTCGATTTAACGTTTTTGTTTTTATCCACCTCTTCCTAATCTTTTATGTAATACCCTTCTAATTCATAATTGGCATTTGGCACTTTGATTTGTTTAAAAAGAAAGCAGACATCTACATAATACGGGTCTACCGAATATCGTTTAGATATACCGAATATCGTAATGTTTAGTCACACGTTTGCTTATTTAAAAGTTTTTTTTTATCTTTTTTTTTATCTCGTAACGTAACTACTTCAGGAGATGGTATTTATTGTTGGTTGTCTAGCGATACACAAATTTAAATTGGCTTTAAAAAAAAGCCAAACTCTACCAACCTAGTGTAAAATCAGATGAACGGTCAATTGAACATGCATCGTTATCACGATTGTTCTCTAATATACTTCGTTATGTAGATGTGTATTGTGTACTTGTATTGTTTTATAAGAAGTGGGCATTGTGACGTTGCCGTCCTCATGTGTTGTCCTTCCGTGGGCTGTTTTATCATGTAGCTCTAGTTTTGAAGAAAAATGCCAAGCTGATTTTAGTTTTTCGGAAGTGGCGGCACGTGGGGAACGGCGGTTGGAACCGGCTGCTGGGTGTTTTTTCTTGGCAGTCAACGCGTGTTCTCCCTGACGGTTTTTTGGTGGCTCGCAAGCGAGCAGATATTATTGAATTTCTTCTGATATAATTGTTGATAGATTTCAGACAGAATATGCGTGATGAATTTATGATTATAAATAAAACAATGTTTAAAATTGAAGCTGTTCATTGAGTTGCATCTGGGATTTTCTTGGTCTACGCCATTTACCTTGGTCTACGCAAAGATCACCACTTTTTGTAATCTCCAAGCAGTACGCATCCTGGCCTTCCAGGTTGTCCCTTGATGTACGGACAATCAACAACTCGAAAAGGTTTTGGAGATCCTTGCAAGCCTACCTCTCCGCCACAGGCATCTTCATATTATATATTTTATTAACGGGTCCAGAAAGGGACAGTTACGACACATCTGTACACTTACCATCATATAAAAACCTCGATCCAGACCGCCTACAAGGACACGCAGTCTTGCAAATCTCTATCTCTCACCCCCAACTGACATCTCACCCACCACGTCAATCTCAGGTAGACAACCGAATATCGGGGAAAGAAAAACTAAAAACAAAGCTTTACCTGCCAGCGTTGCGGGCAGCAAGCGTAGTCGAGGTCAGGAACTGAAATCACGCGATTTGTATTTTATGGTCAAATCGTGGATTTTTTTAGGCGTTGTTTTTGATGAACCAGTATTTCTTGTCCCTCTTAAAGTTTATAGATTTATGTATTTAAATTTTGCGATTTAATTTTTAACAAAATAGTATGTAGTTGTCTGGTTAAAATTTCTACATTCCATGTTTCGCCATTATATCCGTCATATTTCATAAAAAAAATAGTCTTGGCACGCATGCCATTTGATTATGTGACATGTAAAAGATCCCTTGAGTATACCCATTTCGCTTGGGTTCTCTCGGTATCTGAACTTCATTGTAATCTGAGCGTTAAAATTGGTAGCGAGAGGCGCCTAGAAAGTGCCACAGAAAAATGGCCCGAGTCATTCCGTGTCAAATCAACACACTTTTTGACCTCACCGTCTCAGATTTTGCTGAAATTTGGAACAACAGTAGTGTTTATATAGTGATTAATGAAATGAAAATTTTTATTCACAAATATTGAACCGTTTTAAAAATATGGCACTTTAAAAGTTCAAAAAATTAGTCAAAAAACCAAATCGACCATTTTTCAAATTGGCCTAGAAGCTTTCCTAATTAAGCTAGAGATTTGGGATGAATGTCATCTGACAGAGATTTGTATGAACTTTTTAATGATACGTAACACATTTAGGATATAGAAGATTTTTTTAAAATTAAAATTTAATTAAATTTTAAAATTTAAATTTTTTAAAAAAGTACATAATTTAAAATTCTCAAATTTATTCCATACATAGTTAGGACTCTTTTATATCACCTGGCAAAATATCATGATGGGATGAGAATGGGTTCATTGATTAAAAAATTAAAAACTGTAGCACGTTTTTCATAAATAAATGTTTTCATTTATAACTTTGATCCGATTAACTTTAAGAATAACATAGGCAGTTTCCTAATCAAACTAGAAATATGTGGTAAGTTTAAGTTTGCAGCAATTCGTCAGATCTTTTTAATGGTGCATGTTGCACATGGAAAATTTTATTTAAATGAAATTTTAAATTGATTTTCTTTACAAAAAATTGAATTTCAATTTTTAAAATTAAAAATGTATGCATTTCATTTTTTTAAAAATTTAATGTTCAAAACAATTCAGTTCAAACACGAACAATGCAGTTCAAAACAATTATTTTCACATTTTCACACCATCAAAATTTTAAGTTGATGATTGAAAATGCAAAGCTTAAAGTTGTGACGAATAACAACATAATTGATAAAAAGCAATGCCTGGCAAAATATCTCTGTAATCCAGCAGCAATAACTTGCAATATGGGAAATTGTGTCAACTGTCCAGGTGAAAGTGAGATACGGACAATTTTGGAAGAATACTTTGCTGCAAATTTGATTGAAAAAGTTCAGTTCCGCCAGTGGGTTTCAACTGACTGCTGTGACTTAGAAATTTTAGAAAAATCTCCAGAAGAGTTTATTGACTTATTCTGCAGTAAGTTATCTACTTTGGTTCGGCACGATTTCATTGCTAAACAGCAAGGAGCATTCCTTAATGACACAAAAGAAAAGCTTAAGGAATCGGAATTTGCAGTGATTCTTGATTTTTCTGAAACTTACAGTGTAGTGCTTCAAGATGAAGCACAGAGCTATCATTGGACAAGCCAACAGGTCACTATCCATCCCATTGTAGTTTATTTCAAAAGAGAAACTAAAGTTGAACATGTTAACTTTGTAGTTGTTTCAGACTGCCTACAGCATAATACAGCTGCTCTGTACACTAAAACTAATGGCCTTTCTGACACGAAGATTTCAAAAACTTCCCAACAAGATTTTTTTATTTCTCGGATGGCTCAGCCGCACAGTATAAAAATAAGAAAAACTTTTTAAATCTTTGCTTTCATGAGACAGATTTCAATGTAGAAGCAGAGGCACTTTTCAGCCACGTCGCATGGAAAAGGGCCTTGCGACGGAGTGGGAGTCTCAGTAAAGAGACTGGCAGCTCGTGCGAGTTTGCAAAAGCCATACAAAAACAAATTCAAACCCCACGACAACTTTTTGACTGGGCTGTAGAAAACATAAATAATGTACACTTTGCATACTCAACTCAAGAGGAGTATGCGGAATCTGAAATATTTTTGCTAAGTAGGTTCCATTAAGCTGTAACTGTCAAAGGCACACAGCAATATCATGCCTTTATACCAAAATCTACTAGCAGTATCAACAGATGACCTAAAGCTAAAATTTTAAGATATATCAGGCTATGTCACGGCGGTCTATGCAGGAAACTGGTGGCTCGGCTACGTTTTGGAGAAATATGAACTTGATGAGGTTAAGATAACTTTTCTTCACCCATTTGGGCCATCTCCATCATTCTCATATCCAAGAAACGCCGATGTTTTGTGGGTGTCAGTAGTGGACATTCTAACTAAAGTCAATCCTGCGACTCCCACTGGAAGAAGTTATGTTTTACTTGAAAGTGATGTCCACCAAACAAATGTGGCTTTTTCAAATTATAAATGAAACTTTCCTCAGATTATATTCAGATTTATTATAAAAGGTAGTGTTAATATTAGTATTCTTGTGTTATTCTTAAGCTGAATTATTAACTAGCAATGAATAATGATAAACAAGCTTCACTGTTTCTTTTAAATTTTTAATTTAAATATTTTATATTCTAAATTGCTGTAAACTTGCACATAACACTGGTTTCTAAATTATTTAGGAACCATCAAGGTCATTTTTAAAATTAGTTGATCAAATTAATTTATAAAAACAATTATTTATGAAAAACAAGCTTTAGTTTTAATTTTTTTTATCAATGAACCCATTCTCATCCCATCATGATATTTTGCCAGGTGATATTAAAGAGTCCTAACTATGTATGGAATAAATTTGATAATTTTAAATTATGTACTTTTTTAAAAAATTTAAATTTTAAAATTTAATTAAATTTTATTTTTAAAAAGTTCTTTTATATCCTAAATGTGTTACATATCATTAAAAAGTTCATACAAATCTCTGTCAGATGACATTCATCCAAAGTCTCTAGCTTAATTAGGAAAGCTTCTAGGCCAATTTGAAAAATGGTCGACTTGGTTTTTTTGACTAATTTTTTGAACTTTTAAAGTGCCATATTTTTTAAACGGTTCAATATTTGTGAATAAAAATTTTCATTTCATTAATCACTATATAAACACTACTGTTGCTCCAAATTTCAGCAAAATCTGAGACGGTGAGGTCAAAAAGTGTGTTGATTTGACGTGGAATGACTCGCCCCAACAATCTAAAAACAAAAGTGAAATCCACTCTAGTAGGAGAAGTGCATTTTCGACACTGGAAAGGAGTTAATTTTAACTCTGACTGAGTTAAAATCACTCGTTTGGAGTGATCCTGTCGGAGGTTTAACACACAAAGGATCCACTGCTTTCGGGGAAGTGCATTTTCAAGACTGGAGGTGTGAAAATTTACTCCCACTGAGTTAAAATCGCTCGTTTGTTTTAAGATTGTAGTTCTGAGAAATATGCCGAGTTTGTAAAAGGTTTGATCAATAAAGCCCCGTTGGAAAAAAAACCACTTTGATTTGTGCTTGTCAGTTACAGCTCGGTCGTACTTCAGCTTCATTTGATGGTCGAGGGGGAAAGGTGCACGCTCCGTTGGCTCCCAAGGGCAAGCTAACGGCTTGTCCAGAAAGTGAGCAATGAACTTGCCTTTTTTTTCTCTTCCACCAGAAGAAGAGTCTTCCCTTCGTCGGAACGGGTTATTCTTCCGAGAATGCACCAACCACAAAGATGTTGGCACGATTTAATCGTCCAACAATAATCGCCACTTAATTAGGCAAAATTCACACTTTCAGTTCGGTGGGTCACAGCAAGGTCGAATTCCTAGACTCAGGTGTTCTTTTGGCTCAGGTGGTCGCATTCCTCCAAGTTATAACTCTGAGATTTTGACACTATTTTCACAATGGACTTTTGTCGGTCTTTGACGTTAAAATTCAGTCATGCGTGGGTGAAATTGATGGCTTGTGGGGGGAAGATGCTCCCTACATCTTGATAACAATAGTCATGGATGAACCTATAGCGTTTAAGGGGTAGTCATCTGAACTGACCACTAGAAGTAGATAGTGGGACGATAGTGGGACGGACTTGCCTACGATTTGACCAGGGGCATATGCGGGGGAGTTGTCTAGCTCTTCATTGGCTAAAGGGGATTTTCACCCCGGACTCAAATAAGGAGGAAATGGCGGAGAGATGGAGAGATATAGAATGAGACTAGGAAAGAAACAATAAGAAAGAGAGATAGTCAGCAAAGCTGAGATTTGAAGGAGTTAACCTCCCTTTGGCTAAGTTAGCAAAAAGACACTTCGAAAGAGATAACCCTCGGCTACTAGCCAAAATCCTGTCCGCATCTACTTGATTCTTCAACCGTGAGGTATATGCATGGGGCAATTCCTTGACCTCCGGAGACTAGCAGCGTCCGCATCAACTTGACGACTTCTACCGTGAGATGTCCTATATGCCTGGGGCATTTCCTTGACCCACGGGACTAGCAGAGTCCGCCTCTACTTGACGACTTCAACTGAGAGGTACATGCCTGGGGCATTTCCGTAAACCTCCCGGACCAGCAGCATCCGCATCAACTTGACGATTTCAACCCTGAGATGTCCTACATGCCTGGGGCGTGTCCTAAATATCCGGATCCATCAAGCCTCCGCTACATAGCTATCATCCATTGAGCCCCTGCATCCTAACCATCACCGCAGCGAGCCTCTTGACATTCTACTCCCACCACCGCGAGCCCCTTCGATATAGCCCTCATCCTCCAGTGTTTACGCCCCTTTAACTCAGTGGCGTAGTACCCAGCATGGCTGTCCAGTTCATGTTCATCTGGGGTAAGTCCATCATGTTCAAATGTGTTCCGGAATCAATTAAATTCTTGTAGTACTTAACATTGTGTATCATAAGTTCACAGTCACAAATAAATGATTGTTTTAGTAAATTGACAAGTCTCATCTGTGTTATTCCATGGTTATTGCAATTAATTAAATTTTAATCTTAACAACGCAAGTACTAATTTATATTAAAATTGTTACCACTTAATCTAGATCAGCCCTTAATCTTAACAGCATTTTAGCTGCCCTTAATTATTTCTAGTTCATTTATCTTCCCTTTAATTATTGGCATAACTCAATATTAATACAAGTAACACCTGCACAACAAAGAGGAGGTATAATGACCTGTCCGGCAGACTGAAATGTATGCGTATGGGTTTACTATGGAAATATGTTGCAAACGAAAAATGGGTATCATAAAATATTTTTTTTAGCCTACTTTCCTTTTATTTCAAAATTATTAAGATAGGCGAAAAGTACGCTGTTAGAATTTTTGGTGCAAGATTGTTACGGAATCCTGAAACTTTCTAGCTACCACCACATGTGGAACGTTGATTTACCACTTTTGCGGTGTATCAAAGTGAAGGTTTTAAAACAAAATTGGAAAAATCATGCTTTAAAAAAGTGGTGGCCGCTAGAAAGTTCCAGGATTCTTGGCAGTCTTGCATCAAACTTTTTAACAGGGTAGGTATTGACATCACTTTATGTTTGTTCTGCCTCTTCCCCTTTAACTTCCGTCCTAACGATCTATTTAAAAATTTCTTGTAGGAAAGGTATGACATTTGCAATCGATTTTTCTACTTTAGGTCCGTACTCTAATAATACTATCTATGAATATTAAAGTAAGATGAAATTGAGCTAGTTTTTTTAGAACTTGTATCAAGTTTCTAAAGTTATCTATCTCAAAGTTTTTTTTTTTTGCAAGTACACTAGTTTCATATAAATCAAAATAACGTCCACTGCAAAAATTATTTTTTATAGTATAATTCAAAAATAATAAAGTTTAAATTGTGCAATTTTACACGTTATTTCATATTTTACGGATCAGTTCTCTTTCTTGTGAAATTTCAGTAATTCAATCTTGCCCTCCATTGTGCAATGTCAAACTACGGATCTCCTTTCAATAGCATCATATATTTTCTCCATTATTGTTTCACGAGATAGCTTCGAAAAGATTGGTATCTATTTATCAAGCCATGTTCCTTTAGTCTTTAGTGGGTTGAATCAACAATTAGTGATGAAGTCATTGATGTAATAAAACTGATTTTCTTTTATTACAAGGATTGCTTCAAACGTTTGGTGTTAACTCTTTTATTCCTGATTTTTGTTTTTAAACTGACCATAATTAATAATTTTTGTTATGAAACATCGCAGGTATTAATTGCTTTAAGAAAAATTTATTCTGCAACAAATGTGAACCCAAGAAAATATTCTACATATTGTAGCATATTTCTGAAATATAAAACATTTTCATGGCCCAAATTTCTATCATTTCCGCCTTTTTTATATTTGAGCGTTCAAAACAAATGGACCAAATTAGAATTCGACTTCAGTTCCATGTTGGCGCTTGCCTTGCGAAGCGAAAGGTCCCAGGTTGGGGCCCGGGCATTGTCAACATAACTGCCGATCTCTAAACGATTTGTGCAGCCAAAACGTTCGGCGAATAATATACTCGTGTAGAGGAAGAGCACTTTAAATATGCTCCATAGTCGCCGCGTACAATCCCGCCTTTGTTAGTTGCGTTGAGTGCCCACTCAGGTGTCGGCTAGTAACTGCCCAATAGTCCTCGTGCAGTGCGACGATAATTCAACCCAACCCTTCATGGGCAGTCTTCAGTAAAAATACATAAGAAAAGTCTAGATTCCTTTGGTTATGGCAATGACATTATTCTACCATACACATACTTTCCTCCAGATTTCTTTTAGCCCCTTACATTTTCCCTCCGTGTAATGTGTCTGACTCATATCTCCATCTGTCAAGCCCCGTGAGGACGGAACGAATCTCGACTTTTCCTTAGGTGAACTTGTCGCAATTTTTTTCGTTCATTTTAGATGAGGAAATCCCTCTTCTTGCTCTTGTAGGGAGAGACCGCCTTATTTTAGTCTTTCAAGTCCCTGATGCGAAGAGAAATAATGCTCTTTTCTGTTTGACGGGTTATTTATGAGGAAAGGGTTTATTTTGTGTGCCCCCCTTTACGATAAACCCATTAATGACGGTTATTAACAAAATTTACCACGTGAAAATGAGCTGTATGCTTGATTTTATCTAAAGAAACAAAATATAGGACGAATGGAAGACATTGTCCTGAATAATTTATATCGAATTAACGTAACACAAAAAAAAAAACTAATTTAAAAAACTTAGTTAAAATTGATATTGGGAAATGGTGTTTAAAAAGTCGTCGTAAATGATTCATACAAATATCCATACCAGTTGTTCCCTAAGGCCAAGCGTAATGAATTCATTATGATATGCATATTTAAATCTGTTTTAGTACTGTATTTAAATCCAAAAATATTACGAATGTTTTTGTGGAGTCGAGCAAATTTGCCACTGCACCAGCAGATAAATGATTCGTTTTGGATTATAGTAATTTGAGGTATACTAGTCTCACAACGACCTCTATGTTATATTTTAAGACTAGGAGAATCTTCAAAACTTTTCTCATGATACAAGAAAGTACCACCGAAACACCTAAATTACACAATAAAACTATTTGCGCCAAGAATCAACGTTATCTATCTTCACGTGCCCATCCACATCGTACGAAGAAGTGCCGATTCTAAGAGTAACTGTTCCCTTAAAAGATCCCCATCACCCACCCATTCTCCAAACCGTTCTTTTCTTTGTGAAGTGAGGAGGTTGAAGCCTCCCCCGAAATTATACAGTAAAACTTCTCGGGAGCGACCACCCTCTGTTCTGAGGAAAATCGGTCGTTGGGGGAGGGTGGTCTCTTTGAGAAGTTTTATCACTGAGCTGCTTATAAATGTTCAAATTAATTTTATAAACAATGGTTTAGTAGTAAAAATTATGAAAAGTATACAATTTTCATCATTTTATTAAGTTATTTTATTTATATCCCAAAACAAGGTCCTATTTTTTTTTACAATACACATTTAAGTTACAATCTTTTAAAATAAGAAATCTTTTTTTTTTTCGATTTTTCGGAAAGTACCTCAAATTTCAATTTGTTTTTTTAAGTTTTGTAAAAATACTATTTATTGAAACGTCTTTAGTGTTTTGCAAATTTAAATTTCACTGGTGTTACTCCATTCTGTGAGTTTCTTAAACTCCTTGAAAATTACGACGCCCGTCGCCAATAGCCCTCGTGTAGCCTAGTGCGACGATAATTCAAACCTACCTACCTTATCTACCTCTTTGCCATCAACCTACCTTTGCCATCAACCTACCTTTTTTTTTTTTTTGTAGTGTTTTGTTTTTGGAAGGGCGTGTCCAAGCGTCACTTTGGCTGGGGATGTCAACATACATAATGGGTCCCTACCTTACAATTGTTAACTGCAGTAGAGTGAAAGAAGCCTCCTATTGACAATTTGGACAATTCGTGGAAGGGACTTTCGAAATGATCCTTTTAACAGCAAACAGGGGAGAGGGCTGAATTTGCTCCATTTTTTTTTTTTTGGCTGGTGAACCTTCCGCGCACTAATATGGATAAAGGTAATACAAAGGATGAAAAGGGCAAACAATGACCATTGGCAGCGGGAAAGCAAGACTTCTTGGAAAAGTGACCCCCGGATGAGACCTGTAATGTGGTCGTAACCGGAGGTTGGTCTGGTCTTTCCGAGAGGTATTTTTAACATTAAGCCTATTGGGGGGAAAATCGGTGACTTGCAAAATTGCCCGTTTGCGGAGGTGGTCGCTTAATAGAGGTGGTCTCTTGTAGAAGTTTTACTGTATTACGGTGGAGGAGGAAATTCTGCGCTCCAGTACAAAAAAGGCCAATGCCAAGTGTCGTGACAAATAACATCTTCCCCCTTTTCTACTGTAACGTCTCCCGAAATATGTCTTCACAAAAACTTAATCTTTTCCCCGATGTTCCTTACCTATCGACTGGCCCCCCCTTTTTAGAAGCAAAGCTCACGAGGGTGACAGCGTCTCTGCACGGTTTTTTTTTTGTGTGCTCTTCATTCTTTAGCCCTGTCGCTCTTTCCCTTGTATTGCAAAGAATAACGCGCGCATAAAATTTGTCATGACTTTTATGGGAATCACAAAGGTATACCTTGGATGACGTGTACTGGAATGTTTTGGATGGGGAAAGGTAGTACGTTCTATCAGGGATCTTCACAAAGAACTTTATATATATAAAAAGAAATATTTTGGTCGAATGTGTGTAAAAGTTGTTAGGAAAATTGCCCTTTTCAAGAATAGTTATATATTTTGCTACTACATTGTATCTATACGAATTTTGTTAGGAAAAAAACTACATGAAACTAGTTGTAGTCTAGAAACTTAGTAGAAACTGTCGTCGGTAGAGTTTTTTCATTAAATTCACTAGTATCTTTAGTTTTAATGAATAGGTATAACTAATTGGCTTGTTTCAGGAGACGTAATATCCAGACGCAATACTCAGCTTTCATTCCTGCCACCCTCCGATTGGCATTCCGATTGGTATTGGTGCTCTGTTCCCACGTTATAATTATTATTTTACCAACAAAGACACCAGGGATGCCAAAGTCGTAACTAAGACTAAATCAACTAAAAAAGTTTGAATTGCCTAGAACATTAATTTCAATTGTTGTCCCTGAAAAGATATGCAGACATAATATATAGGATTATGGCATTAATATTCACTTGTTGCGTAATACTCCTCTCATTGAAAAACATAATAAGAGTCCAGTCCGAGAGAGCTTACTTCTTTGGTTTGAATAAGTTGTAACCTTCATGGGGTTGTAACTGCCAACCATTCAACTTTTAGTTAGATGGAGCAAATGAGATTTGTATGGGATATGGAAATTAAATTATCTACTTTTGCTTACGCCCATTTCTACCAAAACTCTGTATTTCAAAGAACATATTGTACAGTATATCGCTACTCCCTTCCACATCCTGAAATATATCCTGGAATTTTATCTATTTTCCCGTCAAATTGACTTAATTTTAAGGTAAATGTATTTCATGTTTTTTTAATCCTGGTATATTTGTAACAATCGTTATAGGTTTTTCAGTGATATAAATTTTTTTAGAAAAATTATATTTCTTCAATACTGAATATTTACAATAAATAAATTTAATTCACGTTCTTAACTTGACTTTATCTTATATTTTACTAATCTATATTCCGTTTTTCTTTTATAAATTACGGATGAAAGGTTTATACTTTTATAGTTGCAAAACTCACACATTCACCAAAGTATAAATATAGGGGCTATTGGGAAATTCGTCCCATTGACAGAAGGTCCCAGGTTCGGGTCCGGGCATCGCCAAAATAACTGCCGGCCTATAAGAGGTTATTTTATTAAAAACGTTATTTACTTTTTTTAAATCGAAAAAAATTTAGATTAAAAAAAAGTAAATAGCGTTTTTAATAAAATAACCTCTAAAAGCACACATTTATTGGAGTTTTATGAATTAAAAAAAAAACGCATCAAAATATACCTATAAGTTCTTTGCTTTTTTTGGAACAAAAACCTTTCCCCCCATAGACTTACCATTACCAAGCCCGATCGAAGGAGGACGGGAAATGGGGGTGATGAGCAGCCTTAACTGTTGCGTTGGGTGCCTACTCAGGTGTCGGCTCGTCACTTGACTGTGGTACTAAATTACGACTCCCGTCGCCAATAGCCCTCTTGTAGCTCTAGTTCGACAATAAATCAAACATCGTGCAATTTATTTGAATTTACGATTGTCGAAATCCGCCAATGAACGGGCCAGTTTTGCAACTGGACCATTCAAATGTATACTTTTTTCTTGAACACTTCTGCATAAATTTGAAGGCCCTTTGACCGTTTTCGACCAATACTTCAATTCAAATGTCTGTTATAATTGTGTCAATCCATCGTCAATGCTCTGTGTCTCCAATGTTTTTCAGCGATCCCTTGCATTCTCACGGTAGACTTCACTAAGTAATGATGCCCGGAGGCTTAGTTGTCGTTACTTTCGCCTCATCCCCATGCTAAACCGGCAACTGGTTCCACCATTTCTTTTTATATATTCCACTCTTTCCGATCGTCTCAAGTTGTTGTTGTGGGGATTAAATGATTACTCAATCCACATTTTCCTAGAGAACATTTGATCGATGTATTTGTTAACTTTTAATTACAAATTGTTTCAAAGAGTTTTTTATTTTTTAAATCGTTCAAATATTTACCTTTTTTTGGTTAATAATGTTTTTAAAAAATTGATACCCGAACGAAATCTCGCACATATATTCATTTAAACAAATATTTCAAACAATTATTTATTTGAACGTATGTTTTGCAAGTAAATGTGAATTTTTTTAAATTTAACTTTTGCAGAAGGGGTATGTCAATTTAGTAGAATTTGAAGTTTTAAGTTGTAAAGTACGCATATCTTTTGTGCTATGAATGAACAAACAAGCTCTAAGTTTATTTTCGTAATAGTCCATCGTAATATTTTTAAAAAAAAATGTAATAGGGCTTATTATCAGTATTTTTGATAGTTTTGTTCTTTTTAGATAGCCACCTCTAATACTATATTTTTTATTTGTGCAAAAATCAATATGGGACTGCTACTCCCAGGTATAATTCGAGAAATAGATAGCCAGATTTTTAAAAAAAAAAAGTCAATGTGGGACGACCGGTATCGAAAATAAACAGAAACAAATCAACGAATTATTCCAATTAAAGATTTACGTGATAAATTCCGATATTTATAAGAAACGTGGGAGGAAACGGCCAGTTACGCGTCTTGCGCATCCCGTGAAGATGCTAAGAGGTCATCAGCCGGCTTCTCTTTCTCTTGTGGCCGGAGGTGAGATGACCTTGGTCTCTCTTCGTCTTGCCATTTTTTCTTTATTATTCTATAGGGCTTCTTTTTCTTATGTCAACGAGGGAAACAGATCTGGAGTAGTGTCGTAGGAGGGTTTTTCGTGTCTTGTGGGCTGATTAAGTAGGTTGAAGTGATTATTAGTGGAGCAGTTGGATTGTATTCACTTCAATCTTGCTGCATTTTATTTATTAAAATATCTTTTTTTAAAAAATCTATGAATCGGTGTTTGTTTTTCCATTAAGTTAGCGTATACTACAAACTTGCTTTTTGGATGGGCCTAGCCGTTAACTTGGATAACTAGTATAATTTATCGTGCATCAATTAAAGTCTTAACTAAATTTTATATAATCGATTATTTATTTGATAAATTAGATTTCCAATTGCCATGACCATATTTTTTTCATTCTAATTTTATCACTGCAGACCGGATACTTGTGCCGGAGCCAACTTTCTGGTCTTTTAGTCTTTAATCTGTATTGATTCTATACCAAAATTTTCTCCAACTAATACAAAATGAATTAAAAACTGATATTTTAATTTAATATTTATTGTTTCGATTTTTTTCGAAATATAATTTTTTTTTACTTTCCTGGGTGGGGAAACTATTAATTTTTTTCCAGAAGCATTCCTAAACTTAAAAAAAGAGGAATTCAGTAAATTTTTATAAAAGAAACAAACAGGATTTATTGTCATTCCCACCAAACATCAGATAAGATGCTACCGCGGTAGACAAGGTTTACCAGCTACTCTTCCAACCATCCATAAAAACAACATTGTTTGAGTACTCAATGATTCACGTGTATTCCTGGGTTTGTTTGTTCATCCATGGGCTTTTTTTTCCATACTTTATTGATAAGATAATAGCTTTTTATCGCTTTCGAAAACTAAAGTTGGATTAATTGAATAAAAAAAATGAGTTGCATTATCAAGAATTGTTTTGAATTTTATCAACTGATTTTAATAAATGGTTTTGATTTAAATGTATAGTTTGTTTAGGTAGGTGGGTATTTTTTAAAAAAAAGATTTTTGGGTTTCTCGATATTAACAAGTACAGTAGAAGAGATTTTGTATGTTTTCTACGGATGTTTTTTTTTATGCAAACAGAGAAAAACGTACCATGTTAGGTTATTTTTTTTAAATCTAGATTTTCTGGTAAAATTATATCGCTAGTACAAGAAACGGGTTAACTGCATTAATTAAAACGTTTTAAGTATTCTAAGCGCTCCAGGAGAAAGTTATTTTATATCTTTTGTGGGAGTCGTATACTTTTTTACTCAACTTGCAGACCCCATATATAAACGATGCTTATGAAATGTAGTACTCATCCGTGTTATTTAAGATATTTTTTTGTTATCGCTTCCACATTTAGGATGGATAATTGGACGAAATTAGTTGATTGAAACGCTCTTCTTGGAACAATGGCTTCTCTGTTGCTTTTATATCTTAATTAAAGTTTTTGTTCCGTTGATAAACTCAAATGTTTACTATTTATTTTGTGGTAGTCATTAGAAGTGGAGTGTCTCACTAAAGCAAACCTTCTTATCAGTTTTGATGTAAAATAAACAATGCTTCAATCGTTTTTTTTTTTTTTTTTGCATATGAAAGTATGTGCATACAATGTTATGGTGCAGATTATAACAAACTATCCTTATTTAAAATAAAATATTGCTATGGGTTCTTTGTTCTACAGCTGTTAACACTTTAGATAATGATTGGTACTTAATAAAAGAGATATTTCTGAATCATTCTTTTATTCTTACTGAGTATTACCATGAGCATTTAACAATTTAGTATCTGTAGAAGGAAGCACTAGGCATTATTCTAACTATCATTGTTTTTTTTTAAAGTTTAAGTTCAACTAAGAAAAAAGTATTTAGTTCTCACCCCAGCATAATGCCTGGAAAAGGGCATACGTGCTGTCTCATGTGAAACTGCCAGGTCATTATTTAAAAAGTACGTCACAAATATTTATGGTCTGAAGGCATGTTTAAGCTGCTATATCGCATTTTTTACGGTGTTTCCGTAAATCTGCTAACAATGTTAAACATTAATACCTAATACTTTTTAACTAATAAAGTTAAGCTATTTTAATGTTTAATAAACCAAATAGCCAATAATGTTAAACATCAATAGCAACAAGTTAACATAGATTGTTTCACGAGTTGTCTTCGTCCCCCTAAGAGAAGTAAAGAACATATTATCACACCAGCTGCTCTTTTGAAGGAGATAGATAATAACATTATCCTCATTCTTATTTGTTAAAATTGTTTCAGTTCCGATTAAAATTCACATCTTAGCTAAACAGAGCTATTTAACTAACAAATCACTTAACTAACAATTATATTATTTTTTCTAACTATAATATTTATTTAACTAACAACGTCTAATATCACTGCGCCGACAATCCAGATCTTGTTTGTAATGTGGACATAGAAACCAATTGAAAACATCAACAACGAAACCATTGTAAAGCGAATTGGGCATCTAAAGTAAACAGAATGCAAAGAAATTTACTTATTACATCACCACAGTTTAAGTATGCAGAATACAAATGTTCTACGGGAAAAAGGGTAAATAGTTCTAACTTCTGAGAGCGGAATCGAATAAAAAAAGGTTTTTCACTTTCAATAAACCAATTTATTCGTTATTTCAAGACATATTTTTATTTGTTTTTGCTTCAAGTCGAGTGTTATATTAATTATTTTCCCCTCGATTTTGACGTAACAGGGCGAACGAATATCAGGGCGGACGTATCGCGATTCCTCCACGTTGATTATTTTAATGATGCAAACTTAAGGTGTGTTTTGGTATAAATAAGTAAACAAATTTCAAAGAATCACTTAACTGAAGTTTTCTTGTTTAGTTTCTAAAGCAACTGAGATTCCCGGTGAATTTTTTTTGCAGCGGGCGTTTAATTACCCCCCCCCTATCCTTTACCTTATTTCCGGCGTTACGGGCGTATTTCCCCCCCTTTCTGCTAAATCTTCTTTTAGGCTGTCGGTCATCCGTTTCCAGGAAACGTTGTAAGCTTGTACTGAAAAAAAAAGGGGACTATGTCGGCTTTTACCTGTTATTTTTAATGTAAGGGAAAAGGGTTCTTTTTGTAGAGTAAGTTTTTGCTAACCTCAACTTGCAATGTACCGAGATTTTGCGGTTTGAGCGTGTATAAGTCATAATCTGATCGTTTTTGCGGTACAATTAGCTTATGTGGAAGTTTTATGATGTTTAATTCTGGCTCATGAAGCTATCGTTATATTCTTAGGAATCATTACTTTAACAAATATTTTTTTAAATTCATATATATTCATCTTCGAATTAAAAAAAAAGAAATAACCCAATGCTTTGTAAGCTTTGTTAATTTTTAAGTGTGGAGGTTGTTCCTTAAATTTTGTTAACATTTTTCTGTATTCATATTTTAAAAGTAATTTTCATATCAATGTATTTGCGTTTTCGTATTTTGTAATAATTGTTCTGCATTATTGTGTAAACTTATAGTTTAACTAAAATTAATTTCTTATCTTCAAAAATTTAATTTTTCAAAATGGGGGCATTGATACGAAAACACCATGGGACCACACTGACAACCCAAATGTTGTTCCAAAATATATTTGTTCGTAAAAAATAACGCGAAATCCTGTCCCCAACCTTGGTGAGAAAAGACATGGTTTACGATTTCGGTTCCATTTAAAGCGTTTTGTTCTTTATTTGTGTGTCGACTTGACATTTCCTTTTGGTTGCGAACCCGACCTTTGCTCAAACAATGCATAAAGGCATAAGGGATTTTTGATTTCCTCTCCGATCGGACATTTTTCGGTGATTCATTTCCCTTTGGTTGTGCACATTTTTCGGATTAATAGTGGCATTGAAAATCAATGAATAATGAAATATTCAAAATTTTAATATCAAACGTTTTGGAAAAACAAACTGGGCTTGTTCTTGGAACATGGGAATCATCAAATAAGAAGAATCTAAAATTGGTACACGTTTAAATATCCGAAAATTTGGATAAATTCAAACCATTTGAAAGTAACAAACCATATATTTTGTTGTTGTAAGGTCTGTGTAAAGTTATTGAAAAAAAAGTCTGGCAAAATAATTAAATAGTTGACAAGCCTGTTTTGTATGTTATGTACAGTTTTGATTCTATGGCATTTGCTACGTGTTGAACTTATTTTGTCAAATGACAACACTTTAAAATATTTCAATTTAACTATCTTAAATTAGAAAAGGAAGTCCTTTTACACCATAGCGGTATATTTAGTGTTGTGCACACATACTTTCACTTTTTTTTTTTTTTTTAAAGAATTGACTTGCTGAAGGAAGAATGTTCCTGCTTTTCTTTTAACTTTCTATTAAAAAATGTAGGATTTAAGATATATTTTTTTGTAAATTTATTAAAAATAAACTTCACGTAAAAATTAAGAAAAAAGGAAAATAAATTGTGCAAAAATTTAACTTATATGGTTTCTTGCAAACTCGTATTGCTCATAATCTTAAAACACAGTATTTTATATTGTTAAAGAAATGGACTGCAAGCCATAAGAAATGTGGTTGCATAATTTGTATTATTATTTATTGATGGCAGTTTTTGTATGAAGTTAATATGACTATAAATGGGTTAGATAACTCTGAGTTTGTTTCCAAATGATTAAATTTCATCTTTTTTTCTATAGAAGCTGACCGACAACGAATCATCATCCACGTCCAAGACTCGAACGATGAAAACCCTTACTTCATCAACAGACCAATGCCGATGCAGGCAGTGGTGCAACTCAATGCCCCGTCTGGAACTTCGGTGTTCAAGCTGCAAGCCAGGGATCCGGATTCAGAAAGCAATATACATTATGTCTTGGTTAGGGACAGAAGTAAGCATTGAAATGTGAAACTTTTTTAAAATACGCTTTTACTTCTAAATCGGCCCAGGCGGCCGTACAACTAAGGATTCGATAATGATATTCCTATCACATATTACGCCGAAACAAAAATCCTGTGTAGCGAAAGTGTTAAATACATATCTGTTTTTCTGCTTGAGTAGTTAAAATTCTATTTGGTATTTGTAAAGGTCTCTTTAAGAGAAGCTTTTATTTTTAAATAGTTGATTTTATAACCCAATTTTTTTCATCCTAATCCTTGTTACCCTAATAATTGATCTTCAGATGCATGAAGACAAGCCAAAACTTTAGTTAGCATTACAATTTGACCCTTTTGCCTGCTACGAAAAATCCTGGTTAATTCTAACATGATCTTTGGCCAAAGCTCTGATTGTGAAAACTTCTCTTGTATTTTTAGAGTCTTATGTCTTTTTATGAAAGGTTAGCCTTAAAATAAGTTGTTAAGTAGTAAGATTATGCCAATGCCACATCCTTCTTACTTTAACTAAGCTCCCAATACAAGTGAACTTTTAAAATCTCAACATGAATCATATATTCAACTAATCTAACTTTTCCCCCCGTAACAGCTGGGGGACGTTTCGAAGTGGACGAAATGTCTGGCGAAGTCAGAACGGTCGGCAACGACCCCTTTATGCTCGACCAGGAATATGTACTGTACGTGAAAGCTGAAGACCTGAACGGTATGAAAGTCACTGGACGAGAGCAATCCACAGGCGAGGAAAGATTGTCCATCATCGGTGGCAAGAGGCCTCCCCAGTTCTTCATGCAGTCCTATTCGGCCACTATACCGGAGAATAAGAAGAAAGATTCAGAGTGAGTGGTTTATTTTATCACAATTACAAGGTTCGAATATAATTAAGAGTTTCCCCTCTGGATTTAAAGAAACTTTAAATGCTTTTTATAGTTAAGAAGTTCTTAGTATTAAAATTTTTTTATTAGACTAAAATATGACTTTATTTCTTCCTTAATTTTTTATTGGTGAAAAACTTGAGTATCCTATTTACAATTGAATCTGAATGAAGGAATATTGATTCCTATTTTTTTTGTTATTTACCCCTCATTTTTAACTAATATACTTAACTACACATAACAGTAATAGTTATTACTTAACCAGTAATTTTTATTAGTTTAATTATGAAATTATTACTTATTCACCCAATGTGAAATAATTCTTGAACTGTGCATTGTTTTAATTTGGTTTTGTATTTTATTCTTGCTTTACAAGGCCAAGGTTCGTATTATGTTAATCAAAAGCTTTAAGTTCACTAAAATTTAGGATTTCCAGTTTTTATTCTTGCACACTTACATTTCTAGCTACACATGCACCTAATTAATGCAGTTGATTAGTAAAAAAAATCACTGAGTGCTTGATTTCTAGTTACAAAACTTCACTCTATATTTCTTGGTCGTAGTATACATACAAATTACTTATTTTTTTAAGTTGCTCTGCTAGTCATAAAACTTTTATTCAACAGTAAAAAAGCCCTTTGAAGATTAATTTAGTAATCAATAGATAGTTAATATTTTTGTAACAAATTAATTTTATTTTAAATTTATTAAAATATTTCACTATTTTGAATTTCTTTCTGCACATTAATGTAATAATTAAAAAGATTTTGTTTTTATGTATTCTAATGCTTTTTATAGAATAATACAAGTGAAAGCCATGTCGTTTGCCAATCGTCAGATAAGGTACGTTCTGGGCAGCAAAGGCCAAGGGGCAGGCACCTTCACAATCGGCCCCACAGACGGAATTGTCAAACTCGCCAAGGATTTGGATTACGAAGACCTTAGACAGCCAAAAAAGTATTCGCTTCCCATCACAGCCACTGAAGACTCTGGCGGATTTTCTACATCTGTTGAGGTGAGAATTAGTTTAATGAAAATGAATATTTTACTGTTAATGACATATTTTACAGGCACTTTGAATAATCCAATTTTTATCATAATGAGCAAGGTGTATAACAGTGTATGAAAGCAGATTTAGATGATAGTTGCTGTTACAAACCTACTTGCTTCTTTTTGTACGGCTTCAAAAATAAAATATCACTTCTAAAGAGTTATTTATACCTAAAAGAGATTAAAGCTGCTTCTGCTGAACTTTAAATAATAAATCGTACTATTTAATTTATTATTATGGTATATATTTTAAATGCTCTGTTATTCATTGACATATAACTTCAAATGTAAAGTAATGTTCCAAAGTAACTTATGCTGCATTTGTAGCTCTTATAACATTATCACACTTTTATTTCATGTCTAAATTTCACCTTAAAAATGCCCTTGCTTATAAAGTTTGCCCTGTTTCAGTTGACTATAGATGTAACTGACGTCAACGACAACCCACCTCGATTTGAGGTTCCAGATTACCAGGCGTATGGTGTGCCCGAAGACGTGCCCATTGGAACTTCTATTCTGCAAGGTGCTCTAATCTTTTTAATTTGAATTTGCCTAGTAAATCACTTTTTGGATAATTACACAGTGCTACAAGTGCATTATTATCAAGTTTACCTTATTTCAATTGCATCACTCTTTTTATTGTTTAAAATACAAGTTAAAATGTGTAATTAACTAATATGTATTTTACTTATTATAAGTACTTACTAAGTTACTTAATTTACTTGTATATCTACTACTTATACAGAAAGATCATAGGAATAACTTAGCTTTTTGATAATCTGATAAATTCACATTTATGAAATTTGTTAACGAGTGTCAGGTGAATTAACCATCGAGCAAAATTAATTTTAAGTTTATTTTTACTTTTGAATAGTTACTAATTTTTAGATTTTTTTTCTAAAAATTTAACAAGTTGTTTATTCAGCTCTTTATGTAGAATAAATCATCTTTGCATTGATAAAATTTCATATTTATTAAGTAGACGTTAGTTAAATGTATGTTTCTGACCTTTCTGTTGTGAAGTATCTAATTTCGTATCTGTGGACATTTCTAATGTCTTCTACCGATTTGAATTGTTTTGGGATCAATTTTTTAAAAATTTATTCTGTTCTGTATTTTAAATAATTAGCTCTTCATATCAATGAAATTAAATATTAACTACATATTTATTAGATATGTGTTCCAAATTCTTGATACAAATACAAATAAAAAAAATTGTCGACCAACCTCAGAGGGCTGGAGACCCAGCAAGGTGGGTCCAAAATATATATCTAATTATTCCTTACCAGTTTCCAATAGCTATCGAGATTCTTCATAAAATCTTCCACTCTCTTCGAATACACAATGTATTCTGGTAAAGCATTCCACCCATTGGCGACTCTGTTGTAAAAATGTTTTCTTATTTCTGACCGTGTCATCTATTTAAAGTAACACCTAAGACCACCATGTCTCCCTGTTTTATAAACATGAATTAAATCACCCCTTGTTTTCCTATTTTCTATGAGTACATGTTTAAAGATCTTAATCTATTATCATTGACCTTGCTGTATTTATGAACAATTCCAGTGTCTGCCACCGATTCGGACTCGGCCAAGAACTCTGACATCACCTACTCTCTGGATAACACTGATTTCACGATCGATGCTCGAGGGGTCATCTACTCCAACAAGCGTCTTGATGCCGATTCTCTGAGTACTTATGAACTGACTGTCAGAGCCGTGGATAATGGAGAACCCCCGTTGACTGGAACTGCTACTGTTCGTGTGTACACAGAAAACAGGTAATGAAGTTGGGATCTTAAAGAGTTTTTTTACTTTGAACATCCTTTTACTATGAAGATACTTGATACTATGATACTTGATATGTTTTACTATGATAATACTTGTTTATTAAATTTGTGTTGTACCTTCTAATGAATCTTATAAAGTTCTGACACATTTATTTCTATTTTTTATTAAAACCGCCAATTTACGACTAGACACAAAACATTTCACAAACGTTTTTAACATGTTTCTCATTAAGGGTGTAAGCACTTCTGGATGGCTTCCATAATAACCCTCATCTAGCAGATATTTTGTGTATAGTTTCTAGTTGTTTTATTTGAGCCCTATCTACATAAACATAATCCTCTTTTTAAAAATAAACATTTTTAATTAGTAACTTGTAGGGTATAATAAAATAGTAAGAGTCTGAAATAATAGATGTTGTAATTTAAATCTTATGCAACTTGATTTAATATTTTCTGTAGTATTCTAATGTAGTTAAAGTATAGTTATGTAGAGAAATAGTCTTTAGCAACTTATAATTTTCTTTTTTAATTTCTGTTAAAATATAAACCAATATTATTGTTGAATTTATTTATTAATATTTTTTTAAACATCCTTTTAGTTTTGAATATTTTTTTTCTCAAATGGGGCTGCAACTTTGGCCAAGCTTTTCCATATAGAAAATCAGACTACTCGATCAAGTCGGAAATAGCAGGGACTTGATCGATCTTGGGCTTACGAGGCGGTCAAGTTTGACCTGTCGGCCACTGAGCCTCTATATTTGACTATATTCGATTTGAATTTATTTAAAAATAACTATTAGTTTTAGTTTTTACTTTTGTTGTAAAACCATGTTTCAAAGTTGAAAGCTTCAATTTTTAAATATATACTTTCATAACCCTAGGAACGACGAAGCCCCTAAATTCAGTCAAGACGTGTACACGCCTAGCGTTGATGAAAATGCGGGATCCAATACCCTGGTAACAACCGTTGTAGCAAGTGATATTGACGGAGATAACGTCATGTTTGGTTTCTCTGGTGGCAACACCAGGGCTGGGATGTTTGAAATTGAACAAAGAACTGGTAAGTTTCTAATCTTGTGGTACTTCATATACTTATTTCGGTTATTTAATTTGAACAAGTCATAATAAAGATATTTTTTGTTTCTAGATAGTAATGACTAATTCCATGTAAAATTACTCTCTGTAGTGTAAGTTGTGTGTTTAACCCTTTCAGTCCCAATGACAAATTGATATCATCATTTTAAAAACCTTTTCTGATCGTCTATAGCCATTCATGATATCAAAAAGCACATCATTCAATTCTTCAAACTTTTTTCTTTTATAAAATATTTTTTGTTAATCCCAAAGATGTCAGCCCTGTTATTTTTTAAAATTATGATTAGAAACATGATGACAAATGGCATCACTGGGTCACAAAGGGATGATCACTAAATTTTTAACATTAAATGAAAAAAAATTATAGTGGAAGAGCTGATCTATGCTTATTGTACCTTAATAATCAATGTGCTTTATTTAATTTGATATATTTTTCAAATTAATTATAGCTTCATTTATATGGAATTAGCCTAACATGGTTCAATCTTATTCAAAGAGTTCCCATCTTTTTAAAAGTTGATTTAAAAAAAGTTGTGTTTGAAACTTAATTAACTGACTAAATGTTAACAAATATTGTTAATTTATGAGTTGTGGTTCTTAAGTTTTTTATTTTACTAGTTAAGCTCTATTTCTGTTATAAAATCTTAATAATTGTTAATTTAATTGTATATGCTAATATTTGGGTCTCTTTCTTGTATACAGCTCTTTGGATGTAGGAAGGCAGGTATATTTAGCATCGTAAAAAGTTTGCCCCTTAAAAAATATATTTTGCATGTTGGCAACATCATCGCCTTGTATGCTTCGAAAAGCATGTTTTTAAAAAATGTAGTTTTTATTTAATTATTTGCATTTGTTATGCCATTTAGTTGATTTCATTTGGAATTGTGAAACTGTTAAATGATATCTGACCTGATAGATGTAAGAAAGTTCCACTGATATTGCTAATTTAATAAATTGATTCTTTCCTGCCAAAAATATACATTAAACTGTGTTACACAGAATATTTTTAAGTTGTATGTTTTTCGCATGGTTAAATTTGTGTTTATTACCTCCTCTTCTAAGCTTTTTTAATTCAATGTTTAGTTTATATAAAAACTAATTTTATTATTAAATCCATATATGCAATTAATATCTTAGTATGTAGTTATTTTATGCAATGTAATGGATGATACTTTGTTTTTTATTTTTCAAATGTCATAGACGTATAGAGCATGATTTTCCTTATGAATGGTTTAATGTTAGTATATTTAAGATGGTTTTACCTATTAAAACAATAAATTTTCTTTAATGTTTTACAATTATTTCTCTGTGTTATGTAGGAATCAATAGTTATTCTCATATAAAAGTTCATGTTAATGCTAAAACATTATGGTAAACGAAGAATGTAACATATTTTTCGATTATTTTATAAAATGATTTTGTTTGTGGTATTAGGAATTGAATTTTGAAATATTTTTATTTCTAATTCTATTAATAAAGCAAATTTTTTAATGAAATTCAAACAAAATGAATTTGGCAGGCGCTGAAATTTAAAAGATTAAAATTCAAAATGAAATTTAAAAAAAAGTTTAATATTCAGTAATTTATGTTTTAAGTTTCTTTATGTCACAACTCATAATTAAGACTATCAGTTTTTAAGCTTTGACTAACTTCAAAGAAATTTGTATGGTTATTTAGCATAAGGAACCATTAAACTAGTAGTCATTTGTACATTTGAATCAATTGAAATATTTGCATGTTATATTCTCTTCTAAAAACCAACCCAGCATTAACCTAGACCTTTGTATTTGGTGCATCAGTATTTCTTTTAACAGCCTTAAATTTCTAATTTTTATAAATTATAAATGTTTATTCATAAAGTAGTTTTTTATTGTTTGGAAGTGATTTTCAGATAAAGTTTCACAAAAATAAGCTTAATTCTCATTTTAATAAGTAATTTGAAATTAACTTATTTTAAAAATTTGGCATTGAAAACAACTATACATCATGCTCATTTATGTTACATAAACCATCAAAAAATAACGCTTACTCAAATTTGAAAAAAAATCACACAATAAAGGATATGTTGTACCTTTTTAAATACCTAATTACTTAAATATATAGCATAATATAATGCCATTGATTTCATTTATATTATCGTATTATTTACTGACCAAATCTTCATTCTATAGGCGTCATCCGTCTAATTGACGGCCCAATCCATCTGGACAAAGACAAATACGAACTGATCGTCACCGCGAAAGATGACGGGGCTTGCTGCAAAAACGGAGCCCAATCCACACACACAAGCACAGCTCTTGTTGTCGTTTTTATTACGGACGTTAATGACAACAAGCCTGTTTTCGAGATGTGTGATAGTTACAATCCTAAAGTTCAGGAGAGCGCTGAGAGTGGGACGTTTGTCATTAGGGTAAGTTGTTTAACTAGGATGAGGTGCAAAGAGTTGTACAAGATTATAATATTGAAATTGCATATTTTTACTTGTAATGTAATATTTAAATTTATATTTAGTTGAGCGAAGGTTTTTAGTTGAGACATTTATCGGTATGTCTTTGTGAAATTACGTAAAAAGTGGAATTTCTAAGCTATTACATATTCAATACACATTAAAAATATTTGGACCCATGTTTGGGCCCTAAGCACTAAAATAACTGTCAGTAGTTTGCACAGTATACAGCAGCATAAATAAACAACATAAATAAACAGGTAGTGTAGCTGAAAATGATTTAGTGCACATTAAATATGCTCTATTTTCCCAACTGCATATAATGTCACTGCTAAAAATTGCTTTGGGTGCCTATTCGTAAGTCACTTATCTTGACTGACACTGTATGTCACCACAAAAGATGACAGAGCTTGCTGTAAAAACGGGGCCCAATTCACACGCACTCACAAGTCTTGTTCTTGTTTTTATAATGGACGTAAATGACAACAAGCCCCTTTTTGAGATGTGTGACCCTTACAACCCTAAAGTTCAAGAGTCTAATTGCACCTCTACCATGTTTACTACTAAATATTAGTACTATCTATATGTTTACGTTTTACACATTGATGTAAATTATTTGTTTCTTTCTTAAAAATATTAGTATCTTAATAATAATTTTTTATGTCGAATGCCGCTTTAATAGTTTGTAAAATGTGCCGCCTCCAAAAATTTGATGCTCTGCGCTACAGCCTACTTAGCCTAATTAGAAATCTGGCCCTCCATAAAAGTTTATTGTTTAGTATAAAAATAGCTTGTATATGCTTTTCTCTAGTAAATGAATACGTGTATTTCTGATAAGGTTTTAATTAAAAAAAATTCAGGTGGAAGCTACCGATCAAGACAAGGGATATAATGGCCAAGTCAGGTATTCTGTGGTACAACAACCCAATCAAAGAGGAACGAAATTCATCGTGGATGAAATTACTGGGGATGTCAGAACTAATAAGGTAACTAAGTTTTAACATTCACTCATTGATTTTAAACTATATCTTTTTGATAAAGTTGTATTAATAATTTTGATCGATTGTTGTCATATATTTGATCGAACTTTTGTATAAGACTTTTGCTTTGCCTTTCTCATTACAGACACTGATACTATAGTTTTGCTTTAATAAATTTTTTTTAAAACTTTTATTAAGTAGATATGTACATTTTTGAGAAAAGGGTTATTCGATTTGTAAAAATGTATTAAAATTAAATTTTATTGTGTAATGCGAAACTTAAGTTCTCAAATGTATAAAAACATGTATGTTTTAAATATAACTACTTTTAATTATTGTTAATTGGAGAAACGAATTAAGTAATTTATCTAATAACGAACTTTATTTTTAAGTGTTAAATTACAAAAAAAAATTATTTTACTAATTAGGATTTTTATTATTGTGAACTTCGGAAAGTATATAAAAGTTAAATAATTTATACTTTAAATATCTCTAGCTACAAAAATATATACCAGAGAAGACCTGAAATCTATAAACATAGTATTATTAATCTGAAAGAAGTAAAGATATTTTTTACCCCATCAAAAATTTGCTTTAATTTTGTAAATTCTTACAACAGTTTCTAACCAGATAATTTATGCACATACACTCCATGCCAACCTAACTTGGGTAAAAACAAAGAGTTAAAAAGGCAGAGGGAAAAGCACGATTGGTCTGTTAGTTGGAAACTCTTGTAAGATAATATTTACATACAAAATGATTTTGATACAATTTAACCAAAATACTTTTCACTCTGATAAAATTGCCCAATTTCTGATTTTTTTTCCAAATCTGTTAGACCTTAAATGAAATTAATGAATGTTTTAAACATGTTTTCTGGATGGATTCACCAATAATTTATGGAACTCTTTTCATCTGCAGAAGGATCTTCTCCATAGCATATTTCTATTTACCCAACTTAAGGTGGCAAGGAGTGAACTAGGCTAGTGTAACAATGTACTCCTGCTTTGAGATAATCTTACAATCTAAGCCGTTAAAAGTTTCAATTCTAACCGAAACCTTTCAGGTATTCGACCGAGAGGGCGAGGACGGTCGCTCAGTCAGCGTGACCCTAAAAGCGACCGACCGGGGCGTACCCCCCTTGGAAGGCGTCTGCTCCTTCAAGGTCGAGATAACGGACGTCAACGACAACGCCCCACTGTTCCATCGTTCCGAATACCACGAGAACATCAAGCAGGACACCCCCGTGGGCAACAACGTGCTCAGGGTTGCCGCCTCGGACGAAGATGCCGACAACAACGGGGTCGTGGTGTACAGCCTGTTCGCCAGGTCTGCAGATGATGACGGATATTTCGAGATCAATCCGGAGTCCGGGTGGATTCGGCTGAAGAAATCGTTGGATGTAAGAAAACGTTCATTTTGAAGTTTTTTGTTGTAGTAGATTATGGTTGTGAGCATTGTATTTATTTTGCTGTTATTGGTTAATTTGTATGTAAATGACTTTGTAAAAAGAGTGTCTACTCATCTGGAATACCTGGATAAGTGATGAAATTTCTTTGGGCTAGATATTTTGGGAAATTTTCATGTTTATTGTTTGAACTAGAAAAAAATGTTGGTTTCAAAACATCCCCCTGGAAATTTGTTCTTGGTATGGAACTTCAGAAAGTGAATGAAGTTAAAAATTATTTTTGAATTTCCTTGACTTTTTCAAATAGTAGTCACCCAAGTAAAATATCGCCAAGAAGTTAAATTTATGAAAAGCTGTCATTTGTGTAATTTTAACAAGTACTATGCTAATGGTCCTGAGTAATTGATCACAACTGATTATTTCTATTGTAGAATTGTTTCAGTTTTTTTAATATTTGATTCTAGTTTTGTTTGCTTTTGTATTTTTTTTTTATTTAACAGGGGGCGTGTACCTTCTGAAATCCCTGAAAAACTACTGCATTTCTTTATTTTTTTTCTAAGAGACCTTATTACTCCTGAAATTTGTGTCTGAACTCCTGATTTATTTTCCCCTCTCCTTAAAAAATTGACAATGTAATTGTTTTTTTTAAAAAAACTAATGCAAGTCCACTGTGTATGCGCAGTAGAAAAACATAGCTTGGATATTGTGATACTATTTAATGTCCCATAATGCACCACACAACTAATTAGAAGATATTTTCCTTCTGGTTCATCATTTGAAGTGCAGTTTAGTCACTCTACTAATCCGATAATTAACTAACATATTCAATTTTATTCCTCATTACCTCCTGAATTTCCATTGCTGCACTCCTGAAAAACTCCTTAGAAACTCCTGAATTTCACTGTCATAGATAAGAGTATGAACCCAGTTTAAGCATGAAAATACAGTAAAGTGGACTTACTATTTTTTGTAATATGCGTTATTAACTAAAGAATTTTTATTTAAAGCGAGAGCAATACTTTCTGCGAGCCGAAGCCACAGACCGAGGTGTTCCATCACGAAAAACATCCGTGAATGTCATCATTGAAGTTGTCGACAGAAAGAACAATCCGCCCATCTGGGATCAACCCATCTATGGACCCATCTTCATTGAGGAGAGCATTCAACCAGGCCAGAAAATAGCAGCTCTTAAAGCAAGGTTGGTCTTCCTTATAATAGGTCTATTTAGAGTGCAAGCCTCGAAATCATTTTCCTCCCCCATCCCTGCATGTGGTTTTCTTCAAAACTGCTGCGTGAGCGTGTTTTCCCCCTACTTGGGTTTGAACTGTTCAGATTGTTAACCTCACAACAGAACCTCAAATACGTTAAGTTTAGAAAAGAGATGCTCCCCCTGTTTCCTAGAAAACTAAGTGAAGGGATGGGGGAATAAAGTCTTTTCGAGGCTCTCATAGTAAATAGACAGACTATAATGTGGTTTAAACTTATTTTGTGTAGTTATTTGGTTTTAATTCTAATTATTTGGTTTTAATATGTTTTATATAAAAGGTTTGTCTTCCTTTTTTTAATTTGGCCCTCCATAACCCTCTGAAGGGTACACAATCGGCCAAATGTAAAGTTCTTTGCTTTGCATGAAATTTAAATTGTCCAACACATTAAATATTTTTGTTTGGTGTTTTACTTCTGTATTAAATAGTTTTAAGACTCCATAATACTTTCAATCACAAAAATTTGTAAAAAAATACAATTGTCTTGTGGGAAATCCTGACAGTCCATCGACGGGCTTACACACTGTATCCCTTATGTGGTTAAATCTGGTTGTAACTCTTTTTGTTTGAAGATTTTTTTGTTATTCCTCTATGTTGTTTTAGTATGTTTTATTTACAAGGCTTTGACCTTAATTTTAAAGTTTCCGTTTAATTGTGCTGCAGTACACCTAAGTATTTAAATAATTTATACTTATCTCAAACTTTTATTTTTTTTTACTTAATTGTTGTTGAAAACAATATTTAATTTAAACATTCTAGAAAGAAAACTTCCATGCTAGCTTTTATTAAATGTTTTGGTGCACACTATTTCTATATTTTGCCCAGTCAAGTTAAGTAATATTAATTTGTTCATTTAGTAACAGGTAAAAGGCAAATTGAATTTCGTTAGATACAAAAAAATAAAAAATAATTACGAATATCATTATAGCATAGCAGTTTATAAACATTTGACAAAATGTGTTGAGTTTGAGAATTTAAAATATTATTTAATTTTAATATTTTTCTAGATCTGGTATTCCTGACAACCCTCGCGTATTTTACACCATCATCAAGGGAGGCACGGAGCAGACCAACGGAAAAGACACCTTCTACTTGACTCAGTACAACGAGGGTGGGGATACTTGGGCTGGCATCTACGTCAATTACGTGCTGGATTATGAAAAAGTCCAGCAGTACAATCTGACAGTTCGTGTGGAGGTAAGAAAATTTCTTTTTTTCTTGTGTCTAATTGTATACTCAGTTATTAGCTTTTTAATGTGTTACTTTAAATTTTCTAATATGGAATATAAGCAGGTTTCATATGCCTCCTGAAATTCCTAGAAAAATTCCTGAATTTCATTTCGATTTAAGGGATAACTGCTGAAATTTGTATCATCTCCTGATATTTTCCATCCTCTCCAAAAAAACTTATGACTTTTCCGCTTTCCCAGTTGTTTTTCTCTCGTTCTTTATCGGGATGTCTGCTGGTAAAAAAAGTCATGAAATTAAAACAAAAGTCCCGAAAATTAAAAAAATCGCCAAACAAGGCAATTTTTCCTCCCAAAAAGGGAGTCAGTTGGGTTTTACACCGAAGCCCCGTTTCATTCTTCGTCTAAGTCGCTAGACCAATACAATAATAAATTCACATATTTAATTTTATTTTGTAATACCTCCTGAATTTACATCACTGCACTCCAGAAAAACCCCTGAATATCACTATTATAGATTAGAGTACAAGCCCTGTATAAAGTAACGAAAGGTATTGGGATGGGGTTGGAGATTTTGTGTTTGCACGTTTTAGAGGGTGCTTATTGTAAAAAAGTGTTTTATTTTACATTGGTCTGTCTGTATGAAGTCATTCTACATCTTGAACTTGAAAGAACTATGGCTTTTATATTTGTTACATGAGTTCTTAACATCTGTTGGGTGCCATAATGTTTTTGAGAATTACGGTATTACCAAAAAAAAAATCCTTATAGCTTTAAATTTGTGTAGCGTTGCACGCCCCTTGTTTTTACTTTTTTTTATATATAAATGCAGTTTCAATTTAAAGCTTGAACAAATCACCCTCTTAAATAGAACTTTTCCCTGATTCATTTATCCAGGTGGTGATTAATAGAAACGTTTATCAGATAAAAACATTTTATTCAGCGTTTAGACACATGGAATAACAATAAATTAATAATCTAAACAGCTATCTTGTTTTATATTTTTTCTCATAATGGTTTAACATACTTATTGTTTTGTTTAATGTAAGCATATTAGTAAAGTTTTGGTCGTTATCTTTATTAATAATACGTCTTAACTCAATCTCTACATGCAGTTTTTCAATTCGCTTATAATTTATTTGTTTTATGTATATCTTTTATGCTGCTAACAAACTACTACATTCCTGTATATTTTATACTAACTTTTTGAGATATGGTATACTTTTGAAGCAGTCTCTAGCCTCAGTATTATTTTGCGCATTTGATCTTAAACTTCAATTATTTATACATTTTAGATGCAAAACTAAAAATTTAATTCTCTTGCAGAACAACGGAGCCCAACAGTTGGCGAGTGAAGCCACTGTTTTCGTCTTGCTGAGCGACGTCAACGACGAAATCCCCCTGTTTGTCGAGCAAGAACAGGAAACTGTATTGGAAGGCATGCCGATCGGAACTAAAGTCACTCAAATCAGAGCTGTGGATAAGGACGGAACCTACCCCAACAACAAGGTAATATTTGTCTTGTCGACATAAAAATTTTTCCTAACTGTTACTGTAGTTAAACTCATATTTTCCTTGCACAGAAGCCAGGACCATGGGCAGAGCTATGAAACGCGCAGAGCAAACAAATTATGAAAGTATTCCAGACGTTTTATTTTGTCTTCATCTGATTGTTCCGCCCGTTTTATAGCTCCGCCCATGGTCGTGCCTTCCGTGCAAGGAAACTATGAGTTTATCTGTACTTTGGTTTTTAAAATATACATGGCTCATGCCTGAACAGGATACTTTTTTTGTAATTGTATTGCTCCATCTATCCTATAAGTAGGCTCCCTCTAAACCAGATTCTGTTTAACTAGATCTCTTAAATTCTAATTTTTTTTTGCCCTTAAAATGTAATAATGAGCTGATCTTGTTTCGGTATTGATCCCCCATTGATCTGATGCTTTATTTTTTTTCAATGTCTTTTAAATACCAGAGTATTAAAGCTTATAGATTCTGCAGCAATTAGAAAGTAACTTTTAATTGAATTTTCATACATCAAGTATCGCCTCCTTTATATATTCCCCACCTTAAATAAAATTTGCCACATTTTTTTAATAAAACCCAATATTCCTGTGAAGATACATGAAGGAAACAACTCTTGATGAAAATAACTTTAAACTCGCTGCGGTGAATGGTTATTTCATCTTATTCAAGTTTATTTCGACACCCCATTTTAGGAAGTAAATCTTTTTTCTTACCCTCAAGCCTAAGGAACTTATCATGTCCTGAATTCTAATTTATTTTATTTGTAATGTAGTTAATTTGTTGCTATAACTAGTTCTAGTGGATTTTTCTTGGAACATAACTCTGAAAATATCTTTACAACATCTCAACATATCTTTACGACACCCATAAGTTTTCTTCTATTGTGTAAAATTTGACCTTCAGAAAATTAACAGCCTGTACAGCCAAAAATGTCTGACAAATAATACCCTGTGTTGAGGGAGTGCACATTAAATATACTCCAAAATCCTGAAGCTGCGTACAATGTCACCCATAACTGTTGCGTTGGGTGCCTACTCGGGTGACAACTCGTCACTTGACTGTGGTTCTAAAACACGATACCCCTTCACAATAGCCCTAGTGTAGCTCAAGTGGGATAATTCAAACCTACCTATCAGTTTTCGGTCAGATGTGTGTACTATGCTAAGAATCCACCTATGCACCAAGAATCGATTGTTTCCTTCATGTATCATGCACAAAGTGTTCGATATTCCCTAAATACTGATATACCAAACCGTAATAAATTTCCATAGGTCTACTATTCCATCGAGCCAAAAGACGACGGCGACAAGTTCCGTATTGACCGTGAAACCGGAGAGATCTTCACCATGGAGGAGTTCGATCGTGAGGAGAGACAGTCCTACGTCGTCATTGTGAAGGCTGAAGATGGGAGTCCGTCGGCCAGACCCAACGTGCCCCACTCCGAACCAAACTCAGGTAGGTGTTTGGTCTCTTGACGCAAATCGCCTTTGCATAAAATTATTATTTAAGTTTTAGCTACTCTGTAATAAGATCCAGGAAGGATTTTGCAGTATGTTTCGATTCGTTTCATTATATATAGATCTTTCGATTTGGTAAGAGGCTTTTTAACTGAGCGATCAGCCCACAGAATTCCGAAGCCCATTTCAGAAATACATTGCAGCCCGCATTAGATTTCATGTCAGATTGATGCGAAACTTGAGCTTAGAGATTGGAATAACATGTTACTTGTAAAAGTGACCTTTTTTTAGGTAATGCTGAGTAACACTGCTGGAAGAGTAAATGTAGCTCAGTTACATTTTAGAGGTAATGAAGTAACAGAAAATTTTGTTGCTTTTTCGTTACTTTACTGTCCGTGGGGTGCTAATTTTGAAATGCAACTCCTTTTAAAATAAAATAGAAAATTGACTTTTTGATTAATTTGAGGCTTTAATTTAGGCCTAACAACTAAACTGAGAGATCGACCCACGGAATTTGAAAGCCTGTTTCTAACTATTTCAGCTTACGAAAGACCAGGGAAGTGAAGTGCATTGGAGCATATGGGCAATTCTACCATAATTTTAAATTTTATGTCCCTTGGGCATAAAAGCTTTAAAAAAATAATATTTCTTTACCATTTATTCTTATTATACTAAAAGACTGGTCCTTTTATAATTGCAAAACTTAATTTTAAAGCAAAGAAACTCCAAAAAAATTTTAGAATACAAAACAATGCAGAAAAGTCCTTACCATCGTGTGTCCCGAATGTCAAATTTTTAGTTTAGGGCTTAATCTAATATTTTTTTTAGCTAAAAATTACATTCATTTGGATTTAAAATTGAACTAATACTGTAGCTTAACGATTTCCTTCCATTGAATTTTGGCTTTTAACATTTATAATGCGTTTTTCCCGTCTCCTAACTTAAGTGGTGAAGAGAGGCACTGGATTGAGCTACAGTGATTCTTCAAACATGCAAACTGTATTGCAGAAAACTGATATTTCAGTTAGTAGCCACATATTTTTGCTAAAATTCACCAATAAGCCCAAAATTAAAAAAACTCAGTGAAATTGGCTGCGAGGCTTTATTGCTCTCCTTACAGTCTCTCAGGTTTAAGGTTAATTTTTGCTTGATAATTGAATTTTTTTTTCTATAAATATGTTTAAGTGGAGTACAAGAAGTAAAAAAATCCATTTTTATTAAACTGGAGTTAGTTTCAACACAAAAAAAGACCGGAAAACAGCATGAATGTCCTTTCCTTCCGTTCCTGACCTTCCGATCCTTACCGTTGTAATGATCTAGGGAAGGAAAACCGAAACCAGTTTTAAGACTAACCGGTTTTTGCGATTTCGGTTTCATTGAAAAACAGTTAGTTTCGTAAGGCCGGTTTAGACCGGTTTCTTTAGAATCAGTGTTTTTAAAAAACTGCCGTCCCTTATTATATATTTTTTGTTTTTTACAAATGAGCTTTGCTAAACTTTTTTTCATAATTCTAGAGCCCTTATAAACCTTTTGATAAACATTTAAAGCATTTTTGAAAAAATAAATTTTGCAAGTTTTTAATACCTGAAATTAAAAATTATGGTAGAACTGCCCATATATTCCTGTCATATTAGTGTGCAGCTTAAATTGTTTAGTTCCCAAGCTAGCTTTAATTGCCCCCTGACGGAATGCTGAGGGAAGCTCATTGGATCAACCATCCAATTCCAAGCCTGCTTATTTCCATTTCAACCTACAACACTAGGATAATGAAACACCCAAGAACCTTAAATAGTTGATTTTCTTGGTGCCCTTTAAATGAGCGTCTCGAATGTAAAGGCTTCTAGGTTTGACTACTTATTGTCCTGTTCATAACTGCAGTACTATATAATTTTGATAAAAGTTGAGTTGATAGATACCTATGGTTTTTACCGTGACAGTTTTTACATTTTGTTTTCAAAGTTTTAAGTTTGGTAGAATATCTGTAGTTGAGAAATCTTGTGTCCGTTGAGCAAGTTTCTTTTTGGGGGGAATGGGACCGAAATTCGGGTATGCAAAGCTATGTTAAATAATGGGAAAAATAATATTCTGATTCGAATTATTCTCTGTATAAAATATTTTTATTAAAGTTTTTGTAAAAATATTAAATATTTGTTACAAAAGTTTTTGTAAAACTATATCAGGTAGCTTGCTTAAATAAGTTATTAATTCCACCGTTTGAAATCATTTATATTGTTTTTAAAACTATTAAAAATGGAATTCTCGACATTTAATTAGGATACATTAATCAAATAGGCAAAACAGTTTGTAAAAATATTCAATAGAGCTAAAGGAATACTGCACCAAATTTTTCTTTCCTAACACCTAGAAGATTTCAGTTTGAAGACCCAATTTACCTCTATTCTATCCAGAAGGCAAGCCTCGAAAGCATTTTCCTCCCCCATCCTCTCGTTTGGTTTTCTTAAAAATGACTTCCTCCCCTATCCTCGCTCAATGTTATAGCCAAAAATTAAAAACTTCTGTTTTTTAAATTTTAGCTTGCAAATTGATATCAGTCTTGCTCATTTTCATATTTTTTCACACTTAATGAGACTTTGCTCTCAATTTATGATTGATGACTTATTTTTAAGTAAATTCCTTTAATTTTTTCGGTAATATATCAACATGCAGTTTAAAAAGTTATGAAAATTATTCAGGAAGTTCCTAACATATTTTCATACTTATAACTTTTTGCACAAAAATCTATGTAGTTTTACAGTCTGTTAATCTTCAAAATGGTTAAAAACAGTAAAATACGACAAAATAATAGTTAAAAATTACCTTCTGGATAGCGGTAGTTTATTAAAAGTTTTTATATTAAAACAGTGTAAAACTTTTTATTTATTATATCTGTACTTTACAAAAGTTTCCAGAAATTTAAATTAACTCAGTTTTTAAACTTTTATGATTGCTAGCGTGTGACATTTTCAGTTTTTAATTTTTTTCGATGTGGTTAGTTTCTTACTCAGTTCCTTATCATGAAAATGTGTTTTTTTTCATCAGTTACTATTCTAATATGCCAAAAATTACTAATTTTTTAAAGGAAAGTCTCATAAGATGAGTACCATCATCAAGTAGAAACTAATAGAAAACCTAGAAAGTGGAACTATTTTAAAAGTTGAAAGCGCTGTACGCAATAAAAATATTGAGTCATAATTTTTTTTAACTTCTTTTTTAAAGCAAGTTCTTTTTTAAGTACCACTATCATATGCTGAATCTTAAATTTTTACTGATCCCTTCAAGTACAGCTTAAAAACTTTTGATGATTTCTATCTAGAAACCACTTTAAAAAGTTTCTTGCTAAATCATCGATTCCAACTAATTTTCTTCATGCTTTTATTTCATACACTTTTTGCTTGAAAATTCTTGGTTGGTTTGCCAAAGCTTTATTCGACTGACTAAAATTTTTAATTTTTATTTTACATGGCTGGTCCAATTGCAAAACTCATTTTTCAAAGTAAAGTATGATGTAGAGTCGGTCCTATTCTTTGATGAATTTGTTGATTGTAAATACAATTGGACAAAGTTGATAATGATTGAACCCCATATATCTTGGTTATACTTTGGAGTGAGTTTTGAAATTAATCCTTCACTTACATGTAATTTAAAAAATCTGATAAAGCCTTGAATGAATATCTGCTGTTCATATCTCATATTGTTGCTATTCATGACTACGAAATGTTAGGGATTAAAAAAATATATCTATTTTTCTAAAGTATGAAACTCATTTTTACAATATCGCTTACATTTTTGTCATATCAAGGTATTGAAAAGTCTTTGCAAGAATCCATTTCTTTAGTCAAAAATAATTTTTGAACATCGCTCCATATCCTTTCGCTGTGCAGTTTTAATGTTGAAAATCTTGCTATATTGGTTTGAAAATGTTATATTCGGTATTTAACAGATTTTGGGTATAAGAATCATTTTGAAAATGCCAATTGAAATTTAAGATGGCTTAACGAAATCATAAATCAAGAAAACCCTGTATAGATCAGGAAATAACTTTCGTTATCTTTATTTTTTAAAAGAAAGTTTTAAAACTTAAAACTTGTTTTGTTGCAAATACTATTATTGAGAATCTAGTAAGAGCCAAATTCACATTGAACTTAATGTTTTACTCCACATTTAACAAATCCCTAGGCATACTTAACTCCTTTTAATATCTATTTTCTCTTTGTTCTAACTTTTTCCTCATTGAATACCCTAGACTAGATCTTAGTAAATTGTGCAATATGTAACCATAAATATTACACCCATGATAAAAAACGTGATTTCTTAGCAAGTCAATTTTTTTTATTTGTTTGATAAAAATGTTATTTGTTTGATTTGAGCTCTGGCAGTCTTGTTTTAGTAACTGTATTAAAATCTAGTCCATCTATGCCCATCTGCTTGATGAATTCGCACCATTCTATTGAATTCTCTCTAGAGCCCTATCTTCTGTTATAAGCCAAGATTCCTACACTTTAAAAACGGCCAGTTAGGATTTTGTCCAATCAATTGAGCTCTCCGGTAAACGCTCTACTTCTGAGATGCGACTTTCTTATATAGTTAAAAATCTAAAAATGAAATGTTCCCGGAATAAAACCAATGCCTTAAAATAAAAAATAAAAATATATATACTATAAGGTGTTCTTTTTGCTTCCAAAGAACAAAGTTCGAAGCCCTCTGTGATAGGATTTGAGTAACTTCGTTATGGTACACCGCTCGGAGAAAAACTGTTCCAGAACGACCTTTAGCTACCGCAGAAGACTTTCTTTTCGCAGTCCTAAAGATCGAATTTTAAGCCCTGGTGCATAAATAAAATATTCCAAGCTTTTTCTTCGCTGTGGCTCGTAAAAATGTAGATTTTCTTAGTTCCGTTAAATTTCGTTCCTATTTTGGTTGTGGGACATAAAGTGGAAGGAGGGTAATAAAGAACTAAGTGCTTTGCGGCCAAAAAAGAGCCGTTTTTATCTTCGATCAACTTCGGTATTAGATTTTGGCTATTGACAGTTTGTTCCTGCACTGGAACTTTATTATGTTTGCTTTCACGTTTATGCGGAGGATATTTTGTTTTTGTATAAACTTTCTTTTAAAAAAATTGGATTAGTTAAATTCTAACCTAAAAAGATAAATATTTTGGATATTTTTTTTCTAGGTAATACTGTTTTATAAAAAAAAATCCTTTCAGTAGCATAAATACAATTATGATCGTCAGTCTTTACGTTGTAAAAACAAAATCGATGTATGTTAATTCAAAACAACGGCGTATTTTTTGATAGAGGGCAAAAAAATATTTCATTCATTATATAGTAATTTAACAGTATCCAAATAAATAAAGAAAATGTGATTGAAGTAAATTATAACTATTTGACAGTTAAATATTACTCAAGTCTGTATCCACTAAATAATCCTTATTTTAGAAGTCTTAAACGTAATAGGATACTTTCTACTGAAAAAGTATTGCGAATAATTTTTTAAAGAACAAATCTCACTGTTATCTGATAACAAATCTTTATCTTCTCTGTGGATTTCACCTTTCTATTTCTTTTAATGGATTTAGAAGTTTGTCTTATTAAGACTTGCTGCATTTTGGAGTTATTTTTAAAACTCTATTTTTGTAATCTTCCAAACTAGGTCCAAAGTTAAATAAAACGAATTCTCCTATTAAAGTTCGACAGCGAAAAAATAACATTAAAAAAAGTTTATTTTGTTGCTTTTGGTGGCATGACAAAGTTGCAATTGAAAATTTTGTTAAAATTTGAGTTGAATATTCTATTTGTGGGAGTCTACGAAACGAATTTTACGAAACTTAAAAATGCAAGTGATAAATTAAAAAAAAGTTATTTGACTGAATTTTTTTTATTGTATTTTACATGGAACTTAATTTTTTCCTTCTTGGTTTGGTTAAAAAACTTTTAACTAGATGTTTATGGAGAAATTTTAGCTCTTTTTTAGGGTTACTTTTAGTTACTTTGTTTTATTTCGGTTTCGCCAACTCGTAGAACTTAATTACCAGCTGGCAATTGTTTAGTATTTTACTTTTTGCGCAGATCTTAATTAAAAAAAACAATTTTACTCCATAAAACTTTGTCATCCTTCGAACGTGAAAGAGGTAAAATCCCCCCTCCCCCGGGGGTCACTCGACAGTACACATACCTTTCCACTAATAAGCCCCGTATAAATAAAAGAACATTCTTTTCACAACTTGGATAAGAAATTCTGGCGCTGGTGAAACAAAATTGTAAGTGAGTTTGAACCGATTCAGAAATCAATGGTTAAAATGGTCCTCTTCCTACCTTTTTTTTTTAAATGCGTCTTTTCATGAAAATTGCAAAACTTTTTTTATTGTAATCACTTGCCATCTTTCCTCCAATTCATACAACACATATGGTATGATTGGGACGATTATTTTATTTAGATGGTTGGATTGCACTTGATATGAATTGAAAGATTAGTTGACAGTTTCATGGGTTAGAATTGCAAAATCAAGCCATTTTTAAGGGACAAAAAGTTTAAAACCCGTTTGCAATAAGTGTCAGTTGCAGCTCTGCCTACCCAGCCAAAAACTAAATGTGCAACACGTGTTCCTTGTGGATCGAAAGGCCTGAGCCCTGTCCCCTCCGCCTCTTCTCATTACTGTTAAGAGAGGGAGCCTTATTTAAAATCGATGGCGAACGAGGGGATTGTGTTTTCTTCACCTCCACCCCTTCTGCCATTTTGAGAAAAAAGTTTTCAGTGTTTTTTTCTTGAAATAGAATTAGTTTTGGGGGGAACGAGATTTAATGAGGTATAAAGAACTCGGGTTGTCAGTGGACTTGAAAACATAAGGAAGTTTTCGAATTTTGAAAAGGAGGTTCGTAATTCGCTGTATATTAAGCCGTTTCGTTCTAAACTTTGAATGAATATTCTAACTAAAAATTGATTAAAATAATCTTATTCTGATGCGTAAAATAATTTGCCAATTGCATATTCGCAAAAAAAAAAAAAATTGTACTTTTTTTTTGAGTTTCATAATATATATGCAAATTTGTTCCTAAAATAATACGGGGTGGCATTTTTAAAAGAGGCTTCAAAATGAATAATTATTATTCGTCTTGGGGAAATAACCGTTATTAACGGATTAATGGCTGGTAGCGTCTTTAAAATTCGCCACCTTGTATTTATGTTATTATTCATTTGATATGAATCTTTATCAAAATTATTACCTTTTATCAAAATGCCTAATCTGCTGCATTGCTTAGAATACAAATTTTGTCCGATCTCTGCTTGTTAATTCCTTTTTGTATTTATCCTCCTCCTCCGCTGCTGCTGTTTGTTGTTGTTAATTTCTCTTTTCAACTTATTCAATTTGCGTATATATTGCGTGTTATGGGTGGGCCTAGCCGTTTCTTAGCAGGCAATAAATAGAAAGTTCTAAATAAAGCTATCGTATTTACCATATACTTACCGATTTCTTTAGACCGATTGTCTAGACACTGGAATAAAAATAAGCGAAATCTTTTTAGTGAATTGGGCTTTTTCTCCTGTTTTATTGACACCACATTTGCTTAAATAAATTTTATTTGTGGAATTTCAGACCGCTTTAAATTAGTTTCGGTGCATATTGGTAAGGAGGGTTTTTCAAAACGCCCTCACCGAATTTTCAAGGGATAAAATTTATTGATCGGGATTTGAATTGCCACTCTGGAAATCCGGCTGAGATGTAGCCCAGAGGCTGTTCTTTCGAAAATGGAGAAGTGCTATGGCTTGAGAGAAAATTTCGTTTTCATAATTATCACTTTGAAAAAAATGCGAGGTATATAGAGAATAAAATCATCTAGCTTTTGAAAACTTATTTTTTTTTAAACGTAATCGCCAATTCATTTACTTTCGAGTAAGAAATTAGTGAATATACGCCCCCCCCCCCCTTTCCTCTAATGGGGTTGCAATATTGGCAATCAAGCCTATGCAGACTCGGCATATTCCCCAGAACTGAGAGCCATTTTTTGTGGCACTCTCTAGGCGACTCTCGCTACCAATTATGACTCTCAGATTACAATGAATCCGAGCTTTCTGTGGGTGTTAAATTATGAGTGACTATACAAGTCACAAGTGCAACAAAACCCATTTTTACCCCGTCTTATCGCAATTTAATACAAATGCAAATGCAAGATTAAAAGCGAAAGCTAAATACTTTTATTTCAGTCCCTAAGCACCATCACCAAGAATCACACGATAAAAATTTACCTTAAAGTACAAAAAGTATCAAGAGTGCAGAAACTATATCGTTCATATGTTTATCTAATTATACTAGTAAAAAGGAGAAATCCTTTGGTTGTTTTCTTCAGTTTTTAAGTAATGCGGGTCCTTTGTCCGTAATTACCCTCTATGGAAATGAAGGTTATCAGACTACGTATATTTATGCCTAGGGGTTTATTTTAAGAGTGGTCTAACTTTTTTAAAATTTGATCCAAGTCTTTTGTAATAGTAATAGTGTACGCTATTGATATTGCTCCCCTCGTATAGTATCGCTCGTGGGTTGCTTTGCCCGTTGGGTGCCGGCTCCGTCACTGACCGCTGATCTAAGTTTGGTCTAAGTACGTCTTCAAGAGAGCCCATGATTTGAAGGTAGTGCGACGTTAATTCAATCAGACTCAAAGATTTATTCGTATTTAACCCTTTCCTTACTGAAACACCCGAACAACCAAGGATTCGATAATGTTATTCCTATCAAATATTACGAGGAAGCAAAAATCCTTCGTAGCGAAACGGTTAAAAAGGATTTTTCTATTTCCACAATATTTTGCAGATTAAACTTTCGTAAGTCTTCCAGGAATTTTTAGTAAGGGAAAAAAAGTTAGAAAAAAGTGACAAAATGATCATCGATGACGAATGATCGACCTACTTGTCCACTTTCATAAATATGATAATCTAGTGTAGTGCTCTAGTCTTCAGTTTTTACTGCTGTAAGTTTAAATCCTATATCTAGAATGGATGTTGGAACAAAATTGTTAGTGGTAGGACTATGTCCTTTATTAGTGTGTGTGACAAAAAAACAAACAGTAGCGTTCTTAATACAAACCACATTAAACCTAAATCTCTAAAGTTCTACATGGAAACAAATTTTTTAAACCACTTTTAAAATTACTCCTTTATGCTGCGCGGCTTGTTTTGTTATCGTGAAAAATCACTGTTGAGGATAATTTAATTGCTCCGGATTTTCATAAAAATAGTTCGGTAGGAAATAAAATTGTTTTTAGTTCTGATTCCAAATTAAATTTAGTTGATAGTACCTCTTTTTTTATACGTAAATGTAATGAATTTCTTGGTACTCGAGTTTCATTTTGTTGGGAAGAACCAGACAATCTATATCTGAAGCGATCAATAATTTAGATTTGAAATTTATATTTTTCATACTCACTGCTATATTGGAATAAACAGTATTTCGTTTGTAATAAAATGTTAAATGTATTAAATTAGCTTTCTTTTTACCATGATTTAATACAGAAAAATTAATGGCACGACTTATTTTTAGAAATTTTATAAATACTGTGGAATTGAACACTGTTAAAATAAATTGGGATATGTTTTCGAATAACAGCCTATACAAAAAATGTAGGCTTTGATATTTTAAAATTATGCTTACGTTTCATTGTGAATCTTCAAGTATTTCGTAATATTTCTCTACGTATATATTAAGAGAACTTTAATAAGAAAGATTTTTTAATCAGGTTTTTCTGAAAACTATGCTTCTTTTAATGTCTTATGCTTGGAAAAACACCGTAAACTTTCGCTTTTTAATTTTCTCCCCTGATGAATTAATCTTACAGAATTAAAATGCCCGAGAAAACTGAGCTCCGAAGTACTCTCTAATAGCGAACTTGTTTAAAATAAATGCACTACAACAACTTACTTGGAAGCTTTTTTTTTCTACCACTTTAAAAAGCTGTTTATTTATTCAGCATTTGGTTTGAGAAGGTTGCAATCGCAACTAAATAATTACTTTAAATTAAAAAAAAAAGTTAAGTTGTTTTCAGCTTTTTAAAGCCCTAAAGGTTGACTTTGGTTTGTTCAATTTTTCAAATAATATCGTAAGTGTTCTTCAAAAGGAAAAAAAAGATATTAAAAGTAATAGTGGCTTTTGCAAAACCCATTTTTAAAAAAGTATTTTTAAAAGAGGTAGTTGTTACAACTTTGTTTGACTGGTACAAATTTTTAAGCCATATATTATTTGAATAATATTTTAGTATATAGGCTTTAATAACTATTCACGTTTCCCCAACAATTTATACTAGAAATCGGATTGTTACAGTTTTAACAAAACAGCACATTCATTGGGTTGTGTAAATATTTATATTTACGTTTTTTTTTTGTTTCACTTCACGGGCCTTTAAATCTTCCAGCGCAAAAAGAAAATATCTTAAAAGCTGTTTCCTAAAACGTTTTCTTAAATTCATAAAAGTGGGGAAAAAACATCCCCCATTTTCGAAAAATCAAAAAAAAAACTGTTGGACAATTTTAGGCTTCTGCATTTCATTATCAAACTAAAAGTGTTAATAACGAACTGAAGAGAGTTATTCTTCATGGATTTTGTCTCGCATTTTTTTTAAAGACCTTTCCTCTACAAATTGTAAATTGTTTGCATTGCTATGATTTACAAATGTTTTTTTTTGTTCTAAACCTTTTTTTTTATAGCTTTAACATACTTAAATTTTGTGATTTCGTTAAAAATTCAAAAAATCTGCAACAAAAACGGGAAAACATTCACAATTTCTTTTATTTTTTAAAGATTTGTGCTATTCTGGCTAAAGAAGGTGACGCAATAAGGAAAAAAGAATATATCTATGGTGGGAAAATCCAAAATTAACGACACTGAGTGACTAAATGAAAAGAAAGTCGTTGATTCCAATCAGCAAATGTTTCAAATCTAGCGTTTCTTGTTAGGTGACTTGTCATTTGACTGAGTTAAAAGTTATGACTCCCGCCGCCAATTGCCTTCGTGTAGGTCTAGCGCGACGTAAACTCAACTTATGCCGGAATCACGCATTTAATTATTTTTTGAAGATTTTTTAGCTGCAGTTTAGAATTTACCTCTGAAAATTTTTCGGACAGGGAAACTGAAAAAAAGGTGAAATTTTTTTAAAAAGTTTCTTTTTCTTGTCAGGTGGTTATTTGATCAGGGGCGGCGGTGCATAAAATTGATATTTTTTCCGAAGTCATTTTGTGTTCGTAAGTGTAGTGTACATTTGATCGCATCGTTTGGTTTTGTGATACATCGAGTGTTAAGGTATTCACTTTTTCTTTTGTGAAGTGAAAGTGGCATTTTAGACACTTCAAACCAGATTTAGATTTTTTTTTTGCGAAGAGTGCAGTTCTTAGGTATTTGCAGTGTGATTAGACTGAAAAATTTTGGGTAATTAAAAAAAATTACAGCAAGGGATACTTGGTAAGTTTATCAATAGAAATATATTTAAAATTTAATATTAATTAAAAGTAATTATGACATTTATTTGCTGTCTCATCTAGATGCATGTTTGAATCATCCCAGGAATTTATTCTAGATTTCAAACGTTCGATTTTCTTATTCTTACCGCAGAAAGGTACAGTGTCATTTTTTTATTAAATAAACCCCCACGAAAACTTTTAAAGAATGTATCTTTAACGAACGAGAGATCTATCTCTTCAAAAAAGTTTTTTTTTTTCCTAAGAAAAAAAATTCCTAAACCGATTTCCAACTCTTGTTGTCTAGGCCTTTTCATGGCGGGAAGAGTAAGTACAGAATCTTCCTCTTTTCGCCGCCATTTTTTGTGACTTTCGGGGCTGCGGTGGTGTGAAGCTTTGTGCTTTTTTTTTTATCCTTCTTCAAAAAAATATCTTTTTGGCTGAAATGGAAAGACCCAAAAGGAGAAGAAACTGTCAAAAAGGATTCGCAGCTTTTTGACTTTGTGTGTGGAGTTTTATTCCTGTGCGTTTTTTTTTCTCGGTGTTTATATCCCACCTTTTGTCCTATACTTTGTTTCCGAGCTTTTGGAGAAGTACGAGTTTTTACTTTTTTTCTGGAGGTGTTGTTGAAGTGATTTGGTTTGCAAGAAAATGTTTAAAATAAGAGAAACGCTGTTTAAACATGTCATGTTATTTTCGATTGCGATATGGTTATATGCGTCACATTTAAATTTTAGTTTTGAATATATGTAGGGAGATTTGTGGTAAAGTTTGCTCAAATTATTTTTTCCCGATAAATGGTAAATAATTTATTGATAGTACAAATCAAAATATTGTTTGCTGTTTGTTGCTTAGAAGAATATAACTTTTCCAATCAGCGTCGAACAACTACCACTTGAAAAGGTTTTGATTCAAATATAAATGTGCATTCAAACTCTAGTTTTCTCTTAGTATAACAATCTTTAACTAAGAAACTTCCTTACATATTATTGCCACTTCCTAGTTTACTTTCCACATTGTTTCTTTATTGTACTCATAGAGCATTAATCTTATTATTCTAAATGTTTTCTATTTATGACAATTTCCTTTGGATTGCAATAAATAATCTAATCTCTTATTAAGAACAGTAAATTCCCATTCCTCATGTAATCGTTTCTCATTACGCAATTATTCAGTTTATTAATGTATCCCAAACGTAAGCCCCCTAAAACGCGGAGGGGGGGGGGGGGGGAAGGGGGAGCTCTCCCCCGCCCCTCTTAATATCATTCCATAAGATTTTAATGGGAAAGTAGCAGTCTCGCAATTGAGCCCTTTGTATATTATGCTTCAGAGCTAAAACGGCCCAACTCAATATTCTCGATTACCGATTATACTTTTAGCATAAAAGCTGCAGGTTTTAACATAGGTTCTCTGTCTATTAGAAATCGGTTTCAGAGCGTTTCATACTTTTTTTTTTAAACTCGCTATTATATGTATACGATACCTCAATAAAAAAAAGGTCAAACATTTCTCTTAAACATTTCTATCCCTTAGGAGAAACTACTAGAATGTTTTTTTTTTAAATTTAAATTCCTTTAAATTCTATCTTATTGATGAAACCTAACGGTATTTGTCCCTGAGAGAGAAGATAGTAAATTCTTCTCGGTGGAAATGCAGTTTTCAATCGTGTTCGTATGTAGGACCGGGTTCTGGTTCCATATAGTATATTTTATAACGATTTGTACGTTTCAAAGTCTAAGATCAGATGGTTTTATCCCTTTTTATGTGTCAGAGTAATGGTATTCCTTTGCTGAAGTAGGAGCTGCTCATCTCTTGGCTAATTATGATGCCCGTCACCAATATCTCCCTTGTAACTCTAGTGTGTCTGTAATTATACTCAACTTCTTCTTTGAATTAATCTTTATATCTAAAAGTTTATAAACATTTGAGTTTGAATTTAGTAATGTCAGATTAAAAACTCCAATGAAACTTGAAATCATAATTTTTTGGGAGTTTATACCACTCTACCTCTAAGGTCCAAAACCGCTGGAAACGGCTTCTGTGGGGTTGTTTAATTAATATTGTTACTTCTCTTTCCGTGCGTGTGGACATCTTTTGTGTTAATTGCTCGATTTTGCTTCTAATTAAGGGATCAACTGCCGCTTTTGGGCTTGATCCTCTTAACTGGCGTAATTTGGTTTTGAATGGAATAGTGTGTGTGTGTGTGGGGGGGGGGGGGGGGGATAATGGTAGATATCCCTCGAGACCCGACATCCATTGGAATGGATGTTTTGTTTTGCATTACTGTAGTACACTATTTTAAACCTTCTGCACTGAAGTGGTTTGATAGAAGATCTGATTAACAGGTATCAGTCGCTTATTCCTGTAAAAATGAAGTTCTACGAGTTTCAATACGATTTCGGAGTTCCACAATTTTATTTTTCAGTGGTAAATTTTGAAGGCATTTCGCATTGAAAACATTGTCAGAATGAACTATCAAGCACGTTGTAAAGGATAGTTTTTTTTGCATTCATGCAATTTTTTTTAAAATATATTTATAATGGCTTAAAGCCTCAAATTTCATAACTTGCTTCTCAACAAAAATATATATCAAACAATTATTTTTTCAAAATTTTTTGCAAAACGCACTTTCAATTATATTTTTGTTTGGAAAAATATTTCAATGAAGAATGTTGGATGTATAGGATTTTGCCTCCAGTGGTACTACTTTGGCTTTCAATTTATTTTGAAAGTTTTTTTTATAACGTCGAATGGCTTAATTATTTAAATTTGATTTTTAGATAAATAGTAAATGTATGCAATTGAGTCTTAGACACGATAATAGTTACTTGCAATAACACAAAATTTTTTTGTTAAAAAAAGGTTGATATACATTCGCTTTTTTTCGCCCTAAACACTAGATAGTAATACTTTTTTTAAAGGGTTAAATTTACTAATTATAATTTTTTTTCTGGAAAGAATTTTACTTCAAAAACTTTATTATTTTAACTTAAAGAACTTCTAATGGATATGCAATTTAAAGTATCCGTTTTCTTACAAGTTCATTAAGTTAATTATTGTAACTTAAATACTTCAATTAATTTCTTGGGACTATCCAGTTTCAATTTAATAGACGTATTATAATAATTTTGCGAAGGAAAATTTTTTTGCATCGTAGCTACTTCTATTAACTTCTACGACTAACTATTTCTAACTTTTTACTACCTCAGCGAATAAAGTTAATCTAAATTTTTATCTTTTTTTCAAAAATCAAAATCTTTTTTTCTGATTTTTTTGTTTGCAAAATTAAGTATTCGATCCGGGTGATTAGACTAGGTACTTTCCTTTAAATCCTGGTGTGGTAGTCGTTTTGCATTTAAATTCTTTTCGTTTTTTTTAATTGTTAGAAGATAGCCGGATTTGTTAAATGTATGTTGAGTAGGGGAGACCGGGTCTAGTTGATACACTTTTTACTTTCTGATTTTTGTAATTTTTTTCTGTCAATATTTTGAAACAAACTAAGTGTAGTTAGTAACTATAACTCTTTGGCTAACGCCTGATATATTTATAATCTAAATAGAATTGAATTTTCACTGACAAAAAATTTTTTTTTTAAAATGTTGCAATGTGTATCAACTTAACCCGATCTGGGTCAAGTTGATACGGCATTGGGTCAAGTTGATACGCATATGAGTAAGCTGCGACGGTGCTAGGAAATATTTAAATATATCTAATAAAAAATACAGTAATTACGAAAAGTGTTTTATTTTACAATATAAATAGGTTCTTAACTTTAATTGATACAGGATAGGGCCTACATTGATTGTAACTGACTACTCCGATTCTGAGAAATTGGGATCTGATTGACAATTGAAACACGTGTAAAATGGATTGTCTTCAGCACATGCGATGTGTGCCCACTTCTTACAGGATATGCATTGTATCCAGTCCTGGCCAGGCTTTGACGTTGAATATGTTTTGAAGCACACCAAACAAAAAGACTCTTCTCCTTCATCAGAGTCCGATTCTTCTTTTTAAATTTTTCTTCGTTTCTCTCTTTTTTATTTTTTACTTCTTTTGTCAGGTTTTCTGTTCTTTGTTTTCTGTTCTTTTCTGTTCTTCCATTCTTGGTAATATTACTCCCTAATGATTTAAACAATTTTAACTTTTATTTTTTTGCTAAAATATATCTGCTAAGCTTCTCCTCAAGTTCGTCAGTCAATATTTGGCGATGTTTAGCATAACCCATTTTTAAAACCTCGTCAGTAGCCTCTGGCATTTCAATTTTTTTTTCCCTTTTTTGTCTTGAACCTGTAAAGAGCCATTGTGTCTATATTAAAGATTTTGGCCGCTTCCCTAATAGACATTCTGCCATTTCTATTCTCTTCATAAGCTCTTCCAAAAATATCAATTGGTATTTCGTATCTTGTAGTTTCTTGGTATCTATTAATAAATGCAACATATGAAAATTCGTGTGGGTTAAGTTGATACACCGTATCAACTTGACCCCAAAGAAGCGTATCAACTTGACCCAACCGTCGCCATTACATTAAACCACAAAATACGGGAAACCAATAACAGCTAGAATAAAGTTTACTAGGTTACATTCTTTCCTTCATAGCATGTAACGATGTGGTGCTATTGTAACACAATCCACTAACAAGTAAACTTTCAATAACACTTCAAATACAGGGGTAAAAATTTACTTTTAAAGCTCAAAACCAGTATTTAATTCACAACTCATAGAACAAAGCAACCTCCTCTAAGTGCCCACGCGTGTTTGCTGAGGACGGACCGGCCGTCCAGTCAAGTGAGTACCCACTTGATTGCGTCTGCGCATTTCGAGTTATTTTGACTATATCAACTTGACCCTGTATCAACTGGACCCGGTCTCCCCTACTGTTAATGCAGTTGGCGGGATTTAAGCACATTTCTTAGTATTTTACATATTAATGCTTGGAATTCTTGTTGAAAATTGACCATTAAGTGTATTTTTTTAATCAAATTTTCCTTTAAAAAAATCGAAGGAACTAAAAGAGGGAAAGTATTGGCGTGGAGATTTCCATCTTTGAAAGCTTTTTTTGCAACATTTTAACTGTTTGTACTATAAAAAGAAGTATCTGTGAATATAAATGTAGTAAAGCAGGCTATTTTAGTTCTTTTTAGAACTTGTTTTTTCTGCCGCGAGAGTTTTGCTTTAAGTCTTCTTAAAACAGTCTCAAGTCTTCAAAAGAATGTTCACCAAATAAACAGATCTTTCTTATTTCTATTTTATGGCAAAAAAAAAAAAAATCGTATGTCAGTGAGTTAAAATATATAGAATCCTATAAAATAATACTTATAAAAGTCCAATCCTAAATGTCCAGGTAGTAAATCTCAATTTAAGTATACTATAGAATCCTTCGGTCAATATATATATTTTTTTCCAGTTCGTCCTTTTAAAATTCTTTTTTATTAAATAAAAGCAAATGCATAAAACAGGAGAGAAATGTAGGTGGATTGTATAGGCAGCCATCTTTTTCTTTCTGTCCTAATGTCGTCTGCCAGAATGTATGAGATACTCATCCATGCGATGAAATTCTTTTCGTCAGGTTCGACTGTTTTTTCCATTCGAATTTTTTTTAACCTTTGATTTGACAATTTTGCAACTTTCTTGTTTTTCTAAGTGTCCTATTTCTTCCAAATATTATTTTAAAACCTCTTTACAAAAATTAAATCAGCAGTAAAGGTTACTTATATGTATTATTGCTATTTCTGATTGGCCATAATATATCGATTTGTTAAATTTTTCTACTTTGCTGTTGATATTTTACTAAGGGATATCTTGAGCTAACAAACTGATGTCTATAATAACCGGTTTTCGAACATGATAGGGCGGTTTTTGAACATGGTACGGGGTATCTATCTTTTTAAGGTTAATTATTTTTATGTTAACTTTCAGATTAAATTGATAGTTAACGAAAATTGTTGTTAGGCCTTTTTTTTATTGGAACTATTATTTATTCCCCTCACTAACATGAACTCCTATCCTACCACGCATCGGCTTTACTTTACAAATTAGCATTTACTTGCTTTCAAAACACAAGAAAACAGTATTTTTTAAAAAAATCTTTTAGCACATTTAAATCCTCGTTTAATTTTTCTTTTTTCTTTTTAAATTATTTTCATGGCTTCATTGATTTGCATTTGATTATTTAGAATCCTAAATTATAATTTTTTATTATGTTTGCAATGTTTTATCACTTTTGTTTTCTTTGCTATATTATTTCAATGTACTTTTTTAGGCCATGTGGAGATTTTAATAAAAAATATTTTACAACACTGTGCCTCGAATAGACCACAATTTTTTCCCTCCCCGACTCTCCACTCCCTCATCAGTTTTTCAGGAGGTGGCTCCTTTTTCGCCCTCACGTAATGTTTTTAGATCTTGTTGCAGATGTTTGAGGATTTCATTTCTGGCATATCAAAAACGTGGGCGGAATTTCCTGCGGGATTCCGAGGGGTCGGAATCGTTGAATAAAATTTGTCGCCAGACACATGCGCGGGATTCGGGATTTTGACAATTGGATCGACACGTATTGCGAACCACTCGTCGACTTTTCTGTTGACATTGTATTTTTTTCAATATTAATTATTGAATTTATTTACTTTTGGCCGCCAATAGCCCTCGTGTAGGTAGGCTCTAGTGCGACGATATTAAAATTTTAATTTTGGTGCCGATAACGAAATATTGCAAAACTTTTGACTAGTTCTACTGTTAGGTATCGTCGAATTGGGTAACTTTGGTCCAATTTTTTCAAGTCTTAGAAAGAGAAAAATCTTAGCTTGAAAAGCTAATCTCTACATACTCTTTAAACGTGTGCTAGGCTTTAAACGTGGACTTACACCACTATTAAGAAAACAGTTTCAATTATTCCAATAGCATATTGTTCCCTTGCTTCTGTCAAGGTATTATAGTATTTCCATATTTGTCATTATCCAGGAATCCATTAGGCTTTGTGGATATTAAATTTTCATGTTCATTTGATATGTATTAGTCATCTTCCAGTTTCCGAGCTCCGTGAATTCGAGTTGAAGGCTTATTTGGAATTAAAAGACTTTTGCATTTATGTAGAAGATGTATTAAGATTAACGTGTGTAATGCATGCTAATGAAGCAGTCTCTTTCTTTTTAACCGTATATGATTCTGTTTAATTATTTATGTAATAAAGTAATTGCGAATTCCGTACAGTAGTCAAAAAAGAGGTTTTACCACTTGCAATAATTCAATCGATTCTTCAATCTTAAATCGTACAATATACAGATATTTTAAATTTTCTTTGAATTAGAAGGGATTATTTTTATGCGTGCATTTAATATATCGTCGAAAAGGGGTAGAAAGACAAATATGTACAATATTTCAACATTTCAATCGCGGATGTATGTATGTTACAATATTTTCCTCTCTCGAATCTATCCATCCCTTACCGCGACAGCAAAAACTGCGTCTTTTTTAAGTCCAGGAAATGTCTTACTTTTCCCTCTGAATGTTAAACACAAGTATCTCCCACTGATACTTCCCCATTCACGTAACTCGCCACGTCCCTTTTCTCATCTGCTGCTGTGTCTGGCTTCTTCAAAAACGGGAAAGAACACTTTGTCCATCTGTCACTTGCTCTTCAACTTTTGTGCACTGAATTGAAGATCTTAGTGGAAGAACGTGACATTTTGTGAAAATTTGAGATTTTTGTGTCAATGAACACGTTATTACCTCCTTTAAAGATAACAAGATTCACTTTTTACCTTGAGTTTAAGTTAAGTACATTTTCTACCTTTTGAAAGTGCAGTTTTTAACATATCTAAGTGCAAACGAAAAACTTTATAGCTCGTTTTCACCTTTTTGTCACTTAGCACGTTCTTCCACTAAGCTCTTCAATTAAGATTTATTTTTAATTATTTGCCGCTGCTTATTTTTCAGTTATCTGTGCAATTAATACTATAATTTGGTCAAAAAAAAATTGGAAATTAAAAATGCACTGTATGACGACCGTCAGGTTGTAGCGATTCGGCGCTGAAATTTTTCTGAAGAATTTATTTCACCTTTGTAGATTTTAACATGCTTAAAACTGTAAAGTTCAACCAAAGTTCCACCTTTTCCCCCATTTTCTCTGATGAAAAGTAAAACAGGCCTTATAAGTGATACAAGTACTGTCAGTATAGATAATTTTAAATTGCCTAGTAAGATTATTTTATGGATCTCAAAAGCCATTAGTTTTCAATTTTAAGAAAATAGCCCTAATTAAGGATTAAAAATGATGGAATTTTGTTACTGATTTTCCGTTACGGGTTTCTAATAACGAAATATAATTTTGAGGTATTCCGTACAGTCAGTTTAGGTACCCAAAGGATTAGTCCCATCCCTGTGTATTTATCCCACCCTGTATTTGGACCTGGCCCACTCGGTTATATCGAGGGCCGTAATCGCCATACCGGCTAGACAGCGAAAAAGAGTAATAAATTTTTTTGTTTAAATTTTACTCAGATGAAAATGTTCGTCAAAAATAGCTTGTCCTCGCTTCTTTTCACCCCAAGTCCTTGTTGGTATTCGGGCCTCGTCCTGGTCTCCCGTAGGCCGAGATTGCCTGTTCCTCTATCCTGTTTTTCCTTTTTTTTATGTATCCCGTTAGTGATTCCGGAGAGTTTCCTTGATTCTGTGATTTACAGGTCGGTCGCGGGAGACTAACCAGCGACCGCTGTTAAAACACGGATCTAATCTGGGAACTTTTCTTTTCATTGTTTGGATAAGGATATTTGACCGTGTTCTGTGTTGCTGTCCGTGGCATAACAATGGTCTTCAGCGGTTTGCTCTTTGTTCGATAAAAAGAGACATTCAAGTAAATTAGTTAACAAAATAAATGGTGAATACTGCTGCATAAATTCGCTAAATAATTTGGTTACTCAGTTTTTCTAGGTAATGCATGTCTCTTTTTTTTACTAACTTAGTTTACAAGCACAGTAGTAACAAGCTTAGTAACTAACAGTATGCGAGAAATCCGTTTAGTTAAGTTTTCCTTTGGTCTTGAAACAGGTTTTTTTTTAATAAAAATATATTAACAAAAAAAAGTACCATTATATCAAAAACCAGGGGGTGTAACACTGCACGACTTTCAATTACCCACTCAATGAATTAATACAGTTAAAGGTAATTTCAATAACTTTAAAACCAAGAAAGTTCAATGACAGCAACCCTTTGCGCTTACTCAATTTTATCTAAATTATGACGTCTGACAGGTTCTAGAAACTCGTGTATTAAATGTGAAGTCCGTAGCTCTCTTAGTTCGTACTATAGAGTGGTGACAGATTGACTGACTGGCGGAACAATGTTCAAAATCCATTTTTTTTTATAATCTCCCTCCAATACGCGAAGGAAACACAATTTTCATTTCGGATTTTAAACCCCACCGCAATACTTCATTGCATTATATTTGATATTAGGAAATTGAAATCTTAGTATATATGTCCGTAGCTTTCGGAATAGGCTTCTATCAGTAGTTCTCCAAACCAATGAACTATATTATGGCAAAAGAAGACATCCTAGCGCTTCTAACAAACTAACTTTCAGTTGGTAAAAAACTACTTATAGCTTTGGTGATGGAGGAAATAAATAAGAATACTAAGCCTTCCAATCTTGTTATATCCCACATCACACGTTGGTTCTAGTTATATACGTACATTATATTTATGTACTTTTTTTTTTTAGATAATGGCTATTTCAGTGGTCAGTACAGATTGTTAGCACATAAGGTCACTTGTTATAGCTTCTGCTGGGCTCGGCTATTTTTCCTCAAATAAACCCTTTTTGCCAATGCATAAAAAAGAATATAAAAATAAATTGTCTTGATCATCATAAAAATAATTTCCGATTAAAGTTTACAGTCCATTTATTCATTAAATAATCCTTATTATGTAACTAAATGAGCGTCATTGTATCCATTGTCCAAAGATAAAAGAGTATTTAAAATGAAGAATATATCTTATACTATAATACGAGGAATTGGACCCAAGTCGAAAATCGCCCCAGAATTAATAAACTCCGGTAAACTTAGGGGTCTGGGGTTTTTGGCCACGACGAATTGATTGGCACAGGTTTTGAAGCGCTACGGTCAAGCAGTTCGGAGTTACAGATAGGATATTTTCAAACTTCATTAGTTCGCCATAATGGCTACTTTCGTGATGCCATCTGCTAAAGCTATAAGCCTCTGCTTAAGCTATAAATGTTTAGTTAAGATTTTAATTTTTCAAATTTAAATAAATTCAACCTTGCTTTAAACTTTATTGAGTTTTACAGAAATGGTAACATGAATATTTTTTTAGTTCCAATCAGCAGACGATTTCAGTTCTATTCTGTTCATTGGCGATTTTTGGCGATCTTGAAAATTTAACGTATGGTTGCTATACCTATCGAGTTGAATGAAGTATGAAATGGAATGTTTACCACATTTCGACATTTTCGTTGCTTTTCAGCGAAACGCCAATTATCAATTACATTTCATGATTTCATTTAATATGACTTTTAAAACTTTACCTTTGTATAGAATAGTTCCCTTTCCAAACTCTAACTATATCTTATACTATAATACGAGGAATTGGTGCCAAGTCGAAAATCGCCCCAGAATTAATAAACTCCGGTAAACTTGGGGGTCTGGGGTTTTTGGCCACGACAAATCGATTGGCACCGGTTTTGAAGCGCTACGGTCAAGCAGTTCGGAGTTACAGATAGGATATTTTCAAACTTCATTAGTTCGCCATAATGGCTATTTTCCTAATGCCATCTGTTAAAGCTATAAGCCTCTGCTTAAGCTATAACTGTTTAGTTAAGATTTTAATTTTTCAAATTTAAATAAATTCAACCTTGCTTTAAACTTTATTGAGTTTTACAGAAATGGTAGCATGAATATTTTTTTAGTACCAATCATCAGACTATTTTAGTTTTATTCTGTTCATTGGCGATTTTTGGCGATCTTGAAAATTTAACGTATGGTTGCTATACCTATCGAGTTGAATGAAGTATGAAATGGAATGTTTACCACATTTCGACATTTTCGTTGCTTTCCAACGAAACGCCAATTATCGATTACATTTAATTTCCTATGACTTTTAAATCTTTACCTTTGTATAGAATAGTTCCCTTTCCAAACTCTAACTTTGCTTACAATGGTGCACTTTAACTAATGTGACCAGACGTCCCGCTTTTTGTGTTACTGTCCCGCGGGCCGAATGTCCCGCTTTTTTGTAAAAGTATCGCAATGTCCCGAAAAACGAGGAAATTGTAAATAAAATATACCTTTTTTTATGATAATCGTTGTAAAACGCTATGACGTCTTTAGAAATTGTTAAATGAAGTTAAAGTCATCAACAAATTGGTGGAGTATGGTTTCTGTTTGCCTAGAACCACTGCTGCTTTTAAAAGCGCCTTCCTTATCTTTCTTATACCAAGTGTGTAATTGTGTGAATGTGAAGGGACTATTATGTGCATAAAAATACTATACTATAATACGAGGAATTGGACCCAAGTCGAAAATCGCCCCAGAATTAATAAACTCCGGTAAACTTAGGGGTCTGGGGTTTTTGGCCACGACGAATTGATTGGCACAGGTTTTGAAGCGCTACGGTCAAGCAGTTCGGAGTTACAGATAGGATATTTTCAAACTTCATTAGTTCGCCATAATGGCTACTTTCGTGATGCCATCTGCTAAAGCTATAAGCCTCTGCTTAAGCTATAAATGTTTAGTTAAGATTTTAATTTTTCAAATTTAAATAAATTCAACCTTGCTTTAAACTTTATTGAGTTTTACAGAAATGGTAACATGAATATTTTTTTAGTTCCAATCAGCAGACGATTTCAGTTCTATTCTGTTCATTGGCGATTTTTGGCGATCTTGAAAATTTAACGTATGGTTGCTATACCTATCGAGTTGAATGAAGTATGAAATGGAATGTTTACCACATTTCGACATTTTCGTTGCTTTTCAGCGAAACGCCAATTATCAATTACATTTCATGATTTCATTTAATATGACTTTTAAAACTTTACCTTTGTATAGAATAGTTCCCTTTCCAAACTCTAACTATATCTTATACTATAATACGAGGAATTGGTGCCAAGTCGAAAATCGCCCCAGAATTAATAAACTCCGGTAAACTTGGGGGTCTGGGGTTTTTGGCCACGACAAATCGATTGGCACCGGTTTTGAAGCGCTACGGTCAAGCAGTTCGGAGTTACAGATAGGATATTTTCAAACTTCATTAGTTCGCCATAATGGCTATTTTCCTAATGCCATCTGTTAAAGCTATAAGCCTCTGCTTAAGCTATAACTGTTTAGTTAAGATTTTAATTTTTCAAATTTAAATAAATTCAACCTTGCTTTAAACTTTATTGAGTTTTACAGAAATGGTAGCATGAATATTTTTTTAGTACCAATCATCAGACTATTTTAGTTTTATTCTGTTCATTGGCGATTTTTGGCGATCTTGAAAATTTAACGTATGGTTGCTATACCTATCGAGTTGAATGAAGTATGAAATGGAATGTTTACCACATTTCGACATTTTCGTTGCTTTCCAACGAAACGCCAATTATCGATTACATTTAATTTCCTATGACTTTTAAATCTTTACCTTTGTATAGAATAGTTCCCTTTCCAAACTCTAACTTTGCTTACAATGGTGCACTTTAACTAATGTGACCAGACGTCCCGCTTTTTGTGTTACTGTCCCGCGGGCCGAATGTCCCGCTTTTTTGTAAAAGTATCGCAATGTCCCGAAAAACGAGGAAATTGTAAATAAAATATACTTTTTTTATGATAATCGTTGTAAAACGCTATGACGTCTTTAGAAATTGTTAAATGAAGTTAAAGTCATCAACAAATTGGTGGAGTATGGTTTCTGTTTGCCTAGAACCACTGCTGCTTTTAAAAGCGCCTTCCTTATCTTTCTTATACCAAGTGTGTAATTGTGTGAATGTGAAGGGACTATTATGTGCATAAAAAAATACTTAAAAAATACACCGAGGGGGGGGGGGGTGATGGAGTGTCCCACTTTTTGATTTTGAAAATCTGGTCACATTAGCTTTAACCGGTTATCTTTTCACCAATGGCTTCACAAATTTTCTTATGGTATGTATTGTTTTGATAAATCACAATTGAAAATTTAAATCTTCGAGTTAGCTTCGATACCTGTTTCCTCCGAGCAGAGCTCGGTCACCCGCTGGTCTTATACTATAATACGAGGAATTGGACCCAAATCGAAAATCGCCCCAGAATTAATAAACTCCGGTAAACTTAGGGGTCTAGGGTTTTTGGCCACGACGAATCGATTGGCACAGGTTTTGAAGCGCTACGGTCAAGCAGTTCGGAGTTACAGATAGGATATTTTCAAACTTCATTAGTTCGCCATAATGGCTACTTTCGTGATGCCATCTGCTAAAGCTATAAGCCTCTGCTTAAGCTATAAATGTTTAGTTAAGAGTTTAATTTTTCAAATTTAAATAAATTCAACCTTGCTTTAAACTTTATTGAGTTTTACAGAAATGGTAACATGAATATTTTTTAGTTCCAATCAGCAGACGATTTTAGTTCTATTCTGTTCATTGGCGATTTTTGGCGATCTTGAAAATTTAACATATGGTTGCTATACCTATCGAGTTGAATGAAGTATGAAATGGAATGTTTACCACGTTTCGACATTTTCGTTGCTTTTCAGCGAAACGCCAATTATCAATTACATTTCATGATTTCATTTCCTATGACATTTTAAACTTTACCTTTGTATAGAATAGTTCCCTTTCCAAACTCTAACTATACTATAATACGAGGAATTGGTGCCAAGTCGAAAATCGCCGATGATGGAGTGTCCCACTTTTTGATTTTGAAAATCTGGTCACATTAACTTTAACCGGTTATCTTTTCACCAATGGTTTCACAAATTTTCTTATGGTATGATTGTTTTGATAAATCACAATTGAAAATTTAAATCTTCGAGTTAGCTTCGATACCTATTTTCTCCGAGCAGAGCTCGGTCACCCGCTGGTATTCTATTTGAACGAGAAATGAATAGTTCCGCTTTTAAGCCTGCTTTAGGAATTCTATTTTTTGCTTGAAATATAATACATAAATGAATAATGGTTAAAGTTTAATTCTGAGTTTTTCAGAAATTTAATTCCGTTATTTTTTTTTTTTGTTAAATGTAGTTCTGTATGAAAGAGTTGGGGTTTTTTGTTAAGCGTTCTTTGGAAATATTTTTTTTTTGTGATCTTTCTAAATATTTATAAGTGTTTATTTCCCATTCAGGACTACAAAAGAGAATATTTATGGCAATTTTGTGGTTTTGACACTGTTTATTATTCTCTGCTATATTGTCGCGGGGGGATGGTATCATTGAAATAAGATAAAGGCATGAAAGTAAATAAATACTGCTGGATACCAATATTTACATATGAAAAGCTGCTTTTTCTCCTTTCTCACTTTTCCTTTATTCTGAATTTCCTAGTGTTTGTTAAAGCTTTGTGTTTTAGTTTACGTAAATAAACTATTAATTTGTTTTCGAAATGGTTGCATTTTTTATGTGACTATTTGTTTTCCCTAATGATATACTAATAGATCCGTTTTATAGTTTTCGTTTTCTAAAATTGGCCTTTATATAACAGTTTAGGGAAAAAAAATCTAGACTATCCTCCTTGTTTTAGAATTTGTAAATTTTATTGTATTATATTACCTGGGGGGGGGGGGGTTATAAAGCAGTTATGCTACTTTTAAATGGTATGATGACTGAAATGTGAACTTTTAACCTTTTTTTTTTAAAAATCCCAGTAACATAATTTTTAGTTTTTAATCTAGCGATTGTTATTACTTTATTTGTTTCATTAGGTACTTCACCTGCATGGTGCTCTTTAATTTTAAAAGACGTGAAATAAGTCTATTTATAATTTACTCTTACAAAACTTGTGTTCAAATTTTCATCCCGGCCCGGTACTCTAATTTTGTTTGAAATCAATTTTGACTTGGGTGCCTTTGTTGCCATGACTGATGATGCCGAAAACACGCACCACGCCATCTCACCGCAACACCAAAGCACCATTTTCCCAAAATTAACCTCTTAAGACCCGAGCAAAATCCTACACGTATATTCTTAATAAACATACTTTTCATACAAATATATGCTAAAAAGTATGTTTTGCGAAGAAATTAAAAAAAAAATTGTGTTTATAGTTACTTAGGGACTCGCCTTAAAACTTTAAAAATATTTTTTTTTTTGTGTGCTATGAATGCAACAAAAGAGGGCCGTATCACTTATTTGTAGTTAAAAGATTATTTTAACATTGTTTTTAATGCAAAATGCCTTTAAAATTAACTACTAAAAAACTTAACTACTAATTAACTACTAAAAACAAAAAGTTTGAAAAAAATTAAAATATTTAAGGACTCTATTCGTATTGACCCTCGTTTAACTTCATTTCTTTTTTCTTTATTTTTATAGAAATAACCTTTAATTAAAGGATGAAAATTAATATTTGGATCTTCTATCGGACCATCCAATTTCGAAACTAATAAACGTGCTGTTTGTAGGGAGGTTTTAAAAAATGTCTATTAAACTTCAGAAGTTAAACTCTTTTTCTTCGAAAAATTCAATAATTATTATTTGCCACTTGCTAAATTTATCTGTATTTCGAAGAATTATTATTACTCATACCTTAAAAAGAAAAACCTTTCAGACAGATGGAACTGACAGCAGAACAAACCTTAAAAAACCCTTCCACTTTTACTTTATAAATGCAGTGTGCAAGTAAGTTAAACTGTGATTCGTTCCGCAAACCACCCATTATCCTCTATTTCTACCTCATTTTAACATCAATAACCAAAAATTGCCTTATAAGTGTGATTTTTAAATTCGCCGGTTTAGAAAGGATCAATCTGGATGAAATAAAATTATTACATTTTGTAATATATCCTTTGACCGATCCAACTCTTGAATCAACTCTCTACTGGCAATCCTCCACGTGTCATTATCAACTCCTTTTCCATGATGTCGTCACTTGACCGAGTAACGAGGCCGTTTCAAAGATCAACTTAGGACTCGGACAGCGCGTGGCCGGACGCAGTGTTCATTGGTTGGACATTGTTGTTGGTGATGGTTTATTGAGAATAAGGCCTTTAATATTAGTTCGTGGTTTCCCTATAATTACATATCAAAATTGAGTTTAATATTCAAATTTCACCCTCAACCTTTTTGCCTTTGACTTCAAAAAAATGAATTTTTATTTTCTAGTCCACACAGTTAGTTGATTTCGATTGACATTTCTTTGTTAAAACCTTGTAATAATGAAATAAAATGAAATCCTTGTAATAAAATAAAAATCATGGAAGTACTTTTGATAAACTTTTTTATTAAGATGGCGGTTGAATTCAAATGAACACTCTTGTTGTGTAAATGTTTGAATCTATAATAAAATAAAAACTGTTTAAATTGACGATTCCCGTCGCCAATGGCCTTTGTGTCCCGATACAGCGACATCAATTTAACCAAAACTAATTTATTAAAATGAAACAATTATAATATTTTTAAAAGATTGTTTCAATTGCTTCTAATTTCATTAAAGATAATGTCAATTCAAGCGTAAAACTGTCGACAAAAACGTCTTCGGCAACTTTGTCAACCCCGTGCCTGCGGTATAATGAGCTCCGGCTGATGTGGCCGCCGGATATTTATCGAGTCCGGTTGTCCGCGCGATTTATTCGTTTCCTGACTGCCGGCGCCCGGACTTATTAAGGTCTCTCCCCTCGTATTGTTATTGCCGGGATGGATAGATAAAGATGACGAAAACAAGGGCCACCAAGTCCTAAGCTGGACTTCGGACCAAGGCGATCCTAAAATCAAATACTTGACACTTTCAACCTCCATTGAAAAAAAAAACCACATGTGTTCAAACAGCAGAAAAGGAACACAAGTATTGTGCGAAAATTAAAATATTGTGTTTAATTTAATATTAGAATTGTGTTGATTACATTGGAACACAGATTTATGTTGTTTCTACACGACTGGCTATCGCGAGATGAGACGTTTATGTACACGATTTACAAGAAAATGTAAACTATATAATATTGGTTTAGGGGTAAGTGGTGTACCTTGGACGTATGTGTACCTCGAACCTATGCTGATTCTAGCTCGATTAGCTTAGATATTGAAACAACACCACATGCAGTTAAAGTATTTGCTACCAGGGATCTCAGTGAAGTTCTATCTGTTTGTTTAAAAGGTCAATTTATTAAAGAGGTTTCGAAAAACTAAATTCACAGTTCAAAAGTAAATTTTTGTCAGATTCTTTAGTGTAATTTTATACTCAAACATGTAGTATTTATTCAGAAACGATGGTTATGCAATATAAAGCAAAGTTTTAGCTATAAAACTGTGTGCTTGAAATTAAGTTAAGTCTAACCTTAACTTGGTGGTTAACTATTTTGTTTTTAATATCCAAGTGGTGTACCTCGAACCTAATACAAGTGGTGTACCTTGGACTGGTCCAAGGTACACTACTATAGGTCTTATGTGCTTCAGATTGTTGAAAACCTTTTTTAAAATTCAAGTAAATTCTTTCCTTTGAAAAATTAAGTATTTTAAGCTATTAATATGCAACCCTGATTTGTAAAATCTAGAAAAATGGAAATTTGTAAGAAATTTTGATATGATGTGATAAAGAATTTTTTTTGTAGTTAATTATTTAGATTTATGGAAGCCTATAAAATTTTTACCATATTGATATAATATAGAAAATAATTATTGCATGCTCATCTAAAAAGATATTTTTTATAATAAATATCTAAGCAGAACATCCTTTTTACGTTTAGGCCTAGTTGAATAAACATAGGGGGAAATATTTGAGTTTTTTTTTTTCAAATTTAAGACAGAAAGATAGCCAAATGTTTTTCTATGGCATGAAATAACAGTTTAATTTTATGCTGCATTTTGACGAATACACCCGAGAAAGATTGCATTGCAGCTGAAAAAGCCAAAAGGGCACTAAAAAAACTAAGGCAATAAAACCCCTTACTGAGCCAATTGACCTAACATAACCAATTACTACAATCTTTGCTAGAAATAAGAGTAGGTTGTAAAATGTATTTTTGAATTTTATGTGGCTAATAAATATTGGTTTTCGGACTGTAAATCGGGTCTCTATACCTATTAATAATTGGTCCAAGGTACACTACCGGTTGGACCAAGGTACACCGCCAGTGGTGTACCTTGGTCCTAATTACAATTTTCTGTATTTATTTTTTTTATAGTTGAAATCATTTAAATAACATGTTAAAATAAATATATGTTGTATATAACAACATAAAGTATTCAGTAAAAATATTTTTATTCACTTCTTGCAAGCAATTAAGAAAATAAAAATTGAAAAGTCAAAATAGGTCCGAGGTAACCCACCTTCCCCTATAAAATAGTTATAGCAAAATTATAATGAAATATTTAAAAGTACCGTAATATACATCTTTAAAGCTTTAACATTTCGGATAAATATAGATGTATTAGAGAGTTATTGATAAAATATAACTGATGCATCTATGTTAGTTTTATCATCGATATAATCTTTATTCCTACAGAAAGACTGCATATTAAAATGCGAGCGTCCTCCTCACTAATTGATTCAGATTATCTTTTTTCCCCGCTATATTTGACCCTTTCCGTTCAGTTAACTATCTTTAAATCGCTAAAAAGTTGTCATAATTATTTTTTGTTATAAAGTTGCCAAAAAAAAAAAAACCTTGAGGGTAGTATTATATATTGCCTTGTTACATAGTTATTTATTCTGAAAAACATAAAAAACAGGTGCCTATTTCTTATACGTCTTTTTGAATAACAGCGTTTCTTTGGACGTAACCCAATTAAATATTTCATAACGACATTTATTGCACTTGTTTTCAACACTGCTAGTCATAAATTAAGAAGCTTTTCTTATAAGGTTAGGTGCCTTTAATCAAAAGTATCCTCTCGAAATTATATGGTTTTGCCTAAAAACTCATTTCTCTTATTTGATGTATGCGTTCTTATTAAGGTCTGTTGCTTAGTAACGGCAATAATAATTCAACTAAATAACTTTCTTCGGGTAGTTATGTTTAAAAAGAAAATATATAGTCTTGTTTATCGGTAATTTTAAGTTGCAAAATGTTTTATGAAATTGTAAGGAATATTTCTTTGTTATTACAAGGATTTTTAACTTTGTTTAATTTTGACATGAAATTTTTTAAAACGCATTAGTTTCTTTCAAAATAAAAAAATATTATAAAAATTTAAATTAATAAAACATGTTATTCATATTTCTAAACATTCAAGAAATACCATAGCCACTCACTATAGATTAAAATTTGCAAAACACTTCTATTTCTAAGAAGCTTTTTTTTCTACTAACTAATTAGGTTTTTGTTTTGATATTCTCCTAGAATAGAAAAAGGTTTTCTAGAAGAAAAAAAAAATCTGGTGTTTAAAAACCTATTACATTTTTGTTCCATAGTATCATCGTTCTCTTTTCTAAACTACTCTTTGATAACTAAATTGATAAAAAGTATCTATGGTTACGACGATGTTTTTTTTTTGTCTATGGTTTTTCATAAGCCTAAATAAATAATTTTTTTTTAATGGAGTAATTGTCTATGATGCTTAATTTTCTTTTGATTTTATTTTGTGCTTTGTGTTGATAGTAAAATATAACCGTATAATAAATATATCGTGACGTACGTGGCATTTCGGTGTTCTCTTACCCAGTGTGTTGCCACACAAATTATTATGGTTGTCAACAAAATGGGACGACGAGTAAAATCTCCAGGGACACGCTTTGTCAACTTCAATTCACCCGTCGTTTTATTTCGGTTAACATTTTCTGTTTATTTCACCCAATAGCGAAATTCGAAAAATCGTAGAGTGTAGAGAGTTTGGTGTTAGATTAAACACACCCTAGTGTTTAGTTTTATATGCTTTTAAAACTTATTTTGGCTGCACATAATTATTGTAACAGTTTTAAAGGTCTTTTCTCAATTTTTTTAAAATGATAATAAATTGCTAGTTGTCATAGCCGAATTCTAGTTCTATCTACAAAAAGTAATGTTAGTTAATATATATACATAATATATATATATATATCATACCTATATATATATATATAAATTATATAATATATATAAATATATATATAAATAAATATAAATATAATCATATAAATATATATAAATATATAATATAATATATTACATAGATTATCATATATATATATTATATATTATATATTTTATAGTTTTTTATATATATATATATATATATTATATATATATATATATATATAATATATATATATATATTATATATATATATATATATATATATTAAAAAATAATTTCATTTATAATCAAATTAATTGAAAATGAAAGCATGATTAATAACTTAACTAATTTTTTCTCCTAGTTTTAAGTTTAAATTTTAAATATTAATACATATTGTATTGTATTTTAAATTAGCGTGACTAGATTTGTTTTCAAAGGAAATTTTTTTTCGTGAAAATAATCAGTTGTTTTTGTTTTGAAACCCTAATAAATAAAATAAATTTTTATTTCGGCTATGTTTTGAGCTATTTATTTGAAAAACAAACTAGACTGTAAGTTTAAGTTCAGTACGTCTTGTCACCCCATAAGAGTATAATATCGAAGGAACCCAAAACTTTTTTTTTCAAATCACGAACCATGCAATAAAACAAAACTCACATTTCCAGGCGCGTTTGGTGAACAGAATACGTTCGACATCAAAATTAAAGTTACTCTCTTTCTGGTTCCGACACTTACACTCTTAAAACAAAAGAGTGAAATCCATCCTATAGGATAATGTATTTTGAAGGAGTGAAATTAACTATAATCGCTGGTAATGCCTGAAAATCCTACTTCTATTCTTATAAGTGCATTTTCGACACTGAAGGAGTGAAAATTAATCAGACTGAGTAAAAATCGCTCGTTTGTTTTTAGAGTGTTAGAGTGTATACTCTTAAAACAAAAGAGTGAAATCCACTCCTATAGGATAAATGTATTTTCGAAGGAGTGAAAATTAACTCCTAAATCGCTGGTAATCGCCTTAAAATCCACTTCTATAGGGGAAGTGCATTTTCGACACTGAAAGGAGTGAAAATTAACTCAGACTGAGTTAAAATCGCTCGTTTGTTTTAAGAGTGTATACTGGCAGTGAAATAGCCAATGCTAAAATAAAATAAATTGGCCCTGTTTTTTATTTGTGGGATGCAATGTAAAATATGAAGTTGATCCCATCTCTGAATGGTTATCTGCCAAAAGGTCACCCGAATTTATCCGCCCGGCTTCGGGGATCCATCCCCCCCCCTTTATCCATCTCCAAGAGTAATATCCACGGTATCTCCAGCTTATTATGACCGGCCATCCATTCTGTGGAATGTCCTGATTTTTTTTTTCATCCCTCTATGTGAGGTTGAAAGGGTTGTGAGTAAATTTAATGTTTTGAAAAATAAAAATGTAATAGGAGCCAATCGATTATCCCCCCCCCCTGATTTTCAATTAATAATGTGGTGGTGTTTAATTTGGAATGTTGGATGGAAAGTTAATGATGTGCTACTCGCTTAAGGTATAACTTAACCAACTATATTAAAGATTATCTTTTGAAATTATAATACTATTTTTTTCCAAATGAGAAACTGACATTTCTTCAAGCTGATCCCATTTTTTAAAGCGCTGCATAGTTATACTGTCGAATAAAAAAAAATTTGTACAAAACATACATAAAGCTTTCTAATAAAAGACATCTTCGCAAAATACAACAAAGTTGGAGAAGATTTAGTTTAAATTTTGATTAAAACAAACGCTTATTTTTTTATGAAATCTATCGTATGGGGGTAATTTCAATGGGGCCTGACTCAATGTTTAAAGTTGCAATTATATAAGTACAGTAACTATTAATTTTGTGTAAAACTCGCAAATTTAAATTTTGGACCGTTTTATACTAATGCAGATGAATCCGAAAAAATTCCATTGTTATTCAGTGATAAATATGAGTGAATTTTCGAAAGAAAATAAATGAACCCAGCCAAATTTATCGTGTAATTTTTTTTATTATCGAATTCTGTTTTAGCACTTTCCCCCCCTTGTTGGTCAAAATGTTGTCTGGAAGCGATGTAAGTTACAGTGTTACAGTTTCACTTGTTTAAATTTGTAATTTTCAAAGTATGAACCCTGTCAAATACACGGTTGTGCAAATAATCTGGGATGGTGTCTGAATTTTTTTTATCGGGCCCTGATCGATTTAGACTAGCCCCAAGCATACCATTACACGACAAGAAGAAGCACATTATCCTCATAACTAATATGGCGATTTCTCACTGTTCTTAGACATTTTTTCTTTCTTTTGAGACTTGTTTATGTCTGTAATTTGTTTCCGGTGTCGATATCTGCTTCTGATTAACTTATATGAAAGTTATGTTTATGTCCCTTGAAAATGACGTAAAAAGAATCTAGTGACATCCGTGTTTCACTTTACTTGTTAAGTTTGAATATGACATGAACATTATGTTTGCAGGTAAATAAAAATTAGAGGTGGTATTTAAATTAAGAAATTGTTGGTTTTGTGAATTTTAATTCTTGAAACACTTGGAGTTAAATCAATAGCATACGTTTGACATTGATTTGAGCTAACAGCTTAAACTTGATTTGAGTTAGCAACTTAAAACTTACGGTGGTTATGTGGTGGACCCGACTAACAAAATTCATGGTTCTGAATTATTTAATTTTCATTCTTCTAACTACAGTTAACAATTTCTTCCGCCCAAAGTACGCTTTAGCGACAGATCAATGTCACCTTTGTTAATACATATTTATATAAAAGCGCCAAAATCTTTTTAATATGAAGTAATGTTAGTAAAAATTTAATACTAATGGATAAAATTGATAAAAACATATGTATGCGCTAAAGTATATCCCCATTTCTTTTATTAGTAATAACAATTTTAGAGGTGTTGTCAACACAGTCTTCTTTACTGGACGAGCTTGCATCGAGTACTAAAACTATTTCATGAATTGACGCAATTCAATCCTAACGAACAACCCAACGCAATCAGTCCAACTCCAACTTGGTGCCTTCAATGACCAAGTGGTCGTCCCTTATCCTCTAACAAGACCGACCATCTTCAAATGCTAAAATGTTTCTCGGGACATGGTCCGCGGTGACAGCCCGATCCGTGATGGATGGTAACGCCACTTGTCACGCCACTGGCGGCGGTCAATAACGAACTACTTAAAGCCGGACCGTGTCGGGTGAAGATGACCCTTAAATCCTGTTGTCGGTATCTTCGGGCCAGGGCTTGGTTGGTGGGGTGACAAAGCTGTAACTGCGATTAATTGACATGTACGATAAAACCTTCACTACCAGAACTTCCGTACGTCCTCTCAAATCGGTCATCAACAACCAGGACGTACACTGCGTATGTTGTCTACTCTAAATAGCTGCAGGGGAGTGAAGGGATTAAACTTTTTTTTTTCTTCAAATACCCGTAATTGAAGCTATTTTGACTGAAGCAAGCCTTTCTTTAAGCCCCTTCTATGACTCCGCCGAAAGATATAATAATTTTCTTGAATTATTTTGCTTCTTCGGTAGTTAGTGGCACTGTTACAAATTTTGTGAGTTTGATTCACCATAACAATGGTTCCCAGTAGATGCAACGGCTGTGTGGTGAAATGTTTCACCATATTTTTAGTATTGGGAGGATCCATTTTTTCGGTCTTGGTAACAAATCTGAAAAATCGTTTAACCAAATACCGAAAATATGGTGGAACCGTGATTGAAACATTCTACCACACAGCCTATGCAAATACTAGGAACTTGAAACCAAGCGCCAAATTTTTAACTTCGCATGGTAGTCGTTTTTTTTACTGGTGCCAAACTTAAACCTTTTTATTTTAGTAGTTCTGGCCGCAAAAACTTGGAATATGATTTTCTCTTCTTTGTAGATGCCAGTTACCATTCGTTCAAACTCCCACATCTCGCGTATACGCCACTCTGGACAGACATTGCCCATAAAGTCATTAGCTTTTATGGGCGGATGCCTGATGCAGATTGAAATAGACGTGGTCGGGATACTTGACGTAACTTTGATGGCCATTGATAATTCTCTGAGGGAATGGCTAAACTGAATGCTTTTAACGGCTCAAGACTGCTGGCATTAATACCTTCCGCCTACCACACGATATAACAATATAATTATAGATAGCACAATGTGTGCATTATTTAAGATTCGGTGCCAATGAAGATTTTATATATCTTGGGCACTCATTGGGGTTGTACAAAATTATTGACACACTTATGCAACTTAAGTTTCTTAATATTTCTCATAGACTACTACTACGAAAGATGAATTTTTTTTTGACGACACGTTATGGCACACATTTTCGCACAAAAATATAGTCTCTAGTCTAGTAGAATAACTATGGTACGAAAAAATCAAGATAAATGAAATTTTTTGAAGAATCCATTTATGGCACACACTTCGCACAAAAAGGTATCTCTAACAGTCGTAATTTATCTTACTATTTAGTTAGCTAAGTAACGTCAGGTACGTAACAGTATAGAAAAATATTTAAAAAATTTTCAGCCATCTTTGTGTCGTGGTAGGTACCCCAAGTTAACATAATGTTAACATTTTCCTAACTCAATTACAGTAACCAAATTAAGATGATGTTCCTAATTAAAATCTCTAAAATCCCTGCAAAGATTCTGCATTTATTTTAAGACTTACATGATACCTTCTAAGACGTATTGATATTATTGCATAAGATATTAGTTCCTCATCGGAACACAACCCATAAATTATTTATGTAATGTCCCTGGAATACGAGCTTATGCCCAATAATCTTATCTAAAACAATTGGTAATTTCTGGCGGAAACATCCGATGACAGGACGGGAAAAAAATTACATCACATCCGGTAACAAATAATCCCATATCTGATATGAATTATGGATGGACGCATCCAGGGAAAACAGTTATCACAGGGAAAATAGATAGGGAAAAAGGATGCAAGGGGATGGATGGGAATCTATGTAAGACCGTTTCAGCCGTAGATACAATGTTGTTAGATCTTTAGTGGTTAGTTATGGTAAGTCAATTAGTGCTTTCACACGTAAAGATGAAACTATCGCTCTTGCGGTTCATTAAAAAAGATTTTAGCTTAAGTACCTTGGTGCACAATGGCGAAGTAGGGCAAAAAAATTACCGTCAGTTTACTCTAAGTTACATTGCAACTAATTCAGAAATGTTGTTGCGAAAATGTTGTAAATTTTCTATTTAATTCTTATATAAAAACACACATTTCTGATTGCGTTTTGTGGCCTTAAAGTAATCGAGTTTTTTTTAGTTTTTGCACAGTTAGTAAATATATATCTGGGCAAAATTAAAAAAAAATCTTGTTAGCTTTATTTACATCGTACAATTAATTTGTAATTAAATTATAATATATTATTAAAACTGCATTGTAAAGTCACTTACGAATTCAAAAGAAATCATGTCGCTAATACAGGTGTAAAAGTACCAAAGCAGCCTAAAAAGAACACCCCCCCCCCAAAAAAAAAAAAAAAAAAAAAACTGAAATTTTCTTCAATAACTTTTAAAAGTAAGTCTACTTGAGTGACAGTGGATGCTTAAATTTTTTTTTACTTTAGTTTGAAATCAGTTGACCGGGGACGTAATTGTGATGACAAAAGGAGATTTTCTGAACTTTTTTTTGTGATATTGGAGACAAAACACCCTGAAAAAGGGCCAGAAATTATCAAACAATAGAGTGGAAAATCAGTCTTTGTATTTCTTTTATCTTTCTTTTTTTCGGATATAATTTTTCAGTGGGTTCCTTTTTCTCTATTCACTATTTAGAGTTCTTATTTTTACAAGTTTCAGAATACTGAAACATGGCTTTACCCTTCATTTTTAGAGGTATTTGATCTGTAAACAATTAGGTTAAAATGTCTTCATCATAAAAACTGAATCTTTGTTAAATAATAAAATTTCTGTTACGAACAATTTAAATTGTTTCATTCTGAATGTTTATATTTTCTTTAATTCTTGAGTTTTTACTTTAATTGTTTGTTTTCTGGTGTCTGGTCTGGTGGCCCTTTTTAACGAATACATTTGCTGCCAGTCGTATTTATCAAATCTCTTTTCAAGCCTTATTGGAATTTCGACTCACTTAACACTCTCGAATGTATTACATACGATTCCATACCCGAAAAGATTAAATAGCAATTATATACCAATTCCAATTTCCCACGTGTAAACCCGAATACCAATCCGGAATCCTGTGCCCCGTTTTATAATACCTCTTAGTAAATATGATTAATTTGCGCCCCTATTCCCCGTTGGAATGTCAAATGGCGCCCCATTCTTTCCGCCTGGCCGCACCAGCAGAAACACAACTTCGTGTTGTTTTCCCGCCGAAATCAATGAATCGCCTCGTTAGCTGAATAATAGCATTTTGTTATTCCTCAACAAGGGATGCATATGCTTTTATTTCTGAATGTTTAGTTCGACGAAAATGTAACCGACACTAAAATGAGTTTGAAATATGTAAGTTAATGGGGTATAAAAGTTAAATTTGAAGTTGTTTTTTTTCCATATTTTTTTTGCTATTATTGCACTAGGAATGTCAGTAAATATCAAACTTAATTATTTAATGTTTACTTAATGGTTAAAAAATATCGAACTTTACCTGAGTAATCTTTGCATGGTTTGACAACAAAAAAGTTAAATAAAAGAACTAAAATAGTCAATTTTGCTGTTACTACTTTTAAAAGCACTAAAATTCTTGTAAGAAAAAGGTTTGTAACAGTATCTATCACCTATAACCACTTCTGCACGAGATTTATACACCTCTTAGAAACGAAAAAAGTTAAACATGGTACAGGTTGACAACTCGTCTAGAAAACCTGGAATTCTCGGAAAAGTTTATCGAAAGGAGGGATTTTTCGGAGGGACAGACATGCATTTCCAGGATGACAATATCTGCTCCCCCCCCCTTTTCTTTAATTCTTTCAAATTTAAAACTTATGTTAATTCAATTGTAATTTCGTAAAAAATATCTTTATCTTGAATTTTTCGCAACTTAAGCAGTTTGTGTACATCTTGTCTTAATTAGACTGGCTACTTCTTACACGACTAACTAGGCTTTTATAAGTTTGAAAAACGTATTTTCATTCTCAAAATCTTTTTAAAAAAGATCTGCCCATCAAAATCTTTTATCTCTCTTCATATTGCATTATAGGAATTATTGAACTCTTTTTATTAAACAAATTTATCATTAGAATTTTATCAAACGAAGTTAGTTTAAATGTCTCAACTACTGAATTTGCCCGTGGAATTTTCCGGCTGTGTTCGCCCGATGTGTGTCAGATGTTTGTGTTTCGTTGCTGCTGCTACTACACGTTTTGTTTGCTTGTTTGAATAATTTTAGAAAGGAAAATGCAGTTTTGGGGCATTAATTCGGTTTAGTTTCTGGAGGGATTCTGGCCTCGTTTTATTTGCGCTTGTGCTTCGAAATGTATGCCATTTGTAATGTAATCAAAAATATAGAAATTACTGTTAGAATCAGCGATGGTAAACCATTTATTATGCATATGAATGACTGTGGTCAAATGGGTAAGCATGTTGGGAAAATTAGACAGTGAAAGTTATAAAGTCTAGTTTTCGTAGAAATCTTTATTTACCTCGAATTTCTGCTGTCATATCAATGCCAAAGTAAAATAACCCTTTTTAGGTAAATATGTTTGACCTGTTTAATAGCTGACCACCATACACAAGATAGACAATAATATTAATGTAAGATAGTAATTTTATACGGGATACGCAAGTGTATAGAACGCAAAATAAAATTATTAAGAAATGAGTCGAGTAACGTATTAGAAAGGAAATGTAATGTATCGTAATTAGTTTGGATTTCATTTGTGTGGTGCATTACCCCTTTAAGAAAGGCTATCAGATGGTGCTGATTCAAGTCTACGAAACTAAATTTTAGAGTTTTATAAAAAAAAAATGTCTTTAACAGCATCAATGCCAGCAGCTCCTTAAAAACAATGTCACTTTTCATACAAATAATGAGTGGAACAAGTCATCAGCTGCTTCGGTATCGATATTTTTGACAGGCTTGAACATTCTCTTTTATACCTGCACGATCGTGATAGCTCGGTCTTTAAGAGGATCGGACACCCCCATTCCCTGTCCTACCTCGATCGGGCTGGCTAATGCTAAGTCTATGGGGGGAAAATGATTTTTGTTCCAAAAAAAGCAAAGAAATTATAGGAATATTTTGATGCGGTTTTTTTTAATTCATAAAACTGCAATAAAGGTGTGCTTTTAGAGGTTATTATTTTAAAAACGCTATTTACTTTTTTTATCTATTTTTTTTTTATTTAAAAAAAAGTAAATAACGTTTTTAAAAAAATAACCTCTAAAAGCACACCTTTATTGCAGTTTTATGAATTAAAAAAAAAAAAAACGCATCAAAAGATTCCTCTTTGCTTTTTTTGGAACAAAAGCCATTTTTCCCCATAGACTTAGCATTAGCCAGCCCGATCGAGGTAGGACAGGGAATGGGGGTGTCCGATCCTCTTAAAGGTTATGGAGGCAATTTTTTAATGATTTTTCAGTTTTCGTTACCAATTTTAAAAGAATAAAACTGCACATTCCGTTTTGAAATAACATTGAAAAAGTGGTTAGTTTGGGTGCATCACATCGATTTGGCTGATTCAAACTGATTTTCATCGCCAAGCAATCTTAATTCTTCCTCTAACCTAAATGATCCTTCGAGATTTCCCCCTCCTCAATTAGAGTGGCCGAAACAATCGCCATCTTCTCTCTCTCGAGAAATAATCGAAAACACGCCGTGGAAAGTAATTTTCACAATGGAAAATCGATTACCGATGAAGATGAGAGCAATCTCCATCCTTTTTCTTTGAGTCGTCTCTTCACTTCATTTCGAAGAATGCACCGTTGCACAGGCCTCAGGATCGGAAACACTTCTGATATGAAATATAACTGATGCAGCATTGACACGAATGGTGGGATCAGACGGGAATTCCGTTTCTTGTTCTATTTCTGTTGGCTGCACTTAAATCAAATCACGCGATGAAAATGAAAGGGGTCTGAATGTATTGAGAATGTTTGATTGTGTTTTTGAGTTCGAAAACTTATCGGAACTTTTAGAAATTGTCTTATTTTATTTTGAAATATTAGTTCGAAATTCTAAACTCGTTTTCATCAAGTGTCAATGGAGAGTTTACGAAAATCATTCAAGTCCTATTCCGTTTCTAAATTACTTATGGGAAAAGTTATTAAAATTATCTAAACAATAAAGTTTAACTGAAAAATATATATTTATTGATAAAACTATGAGAAGAAATCCTTCAAGGGCAGCAAAACACAAACATTATATACATAATACTTGCTTTATAAACCCGGCTATGCACGGGTACACCCTTAGTAACGTTTTTTTTATGTAAACTTTGATTTTTATGCCAATTGATCCACTCTCCACAGGTTAGCTCCCCTCGGACTTCCGAAGATATCAAGTATGTACAGTACATCACAAAAGAACGAAAACGAAACAGACATGCATCATCTTGGTTGGAAAAGTTTTCTAAATTACAAATAATGCCTTATTTACTATTAAATCTTCTTTAATATCTTCATTTTTCCAAATTTGTAAAAAAAAAAAATTAAATTCGGAAATATAATTTTAATCAAGCTGAGGATATCTGATACAGCACAAAAAATCAACTTAAAATTTCAAATCAATAAATGAAATAAAATAACGAGATTTAAATTACCTTTGAATTAAACCCACTGTATCTTCTACGTTTAATTTTCGCTAGGGTTGAACCCTCTAAAATTTTCTTTCAAATTAGAAAATGAAAAGTATAAATACAAAGTTTATAACAATGCACAATGCTATACCTATGGAGAAAGAAAAAAAATAATTACGCTCTTTTGCTAATGAAGACTCATAGCTACATTTCCATTTCGCGGGGGCAAATCGTTCCAAACGAAATCCTTGCCGTTAAACAGAATATTTTGGCGACATAACACAGTTGAAGGTTACCAATGGAAATATTACATTTTAGTGGCGATTGTACATTTTTGGGTTATTTTATTGCTTGCGTCCGCGATATGGGTAATGGGTAATGTAATCGACTCCGGCTGCCTATTTCTAGCCTCCTTTAGGAGCTCTAAATCGCTCTCGTTTTTGGCAGTATTCAAAGAATAATAATATTAGTACTAAATACTAATAAATTGTTTTGAAAAAAATAATCATAGTTAAAAGGGGTTATTTTGAATTAATTTTAGTAGTTTTCTAGTCGTTATTATCAAAATTGGAATATTGCAGTTGGTTTTTGTCATATGGAAAAAAAATTTAAAAATTGAAATTATTTAAATTCTAATACAGTTAATTTTTTTTAGTATTTTTTCCACAATGTGTGAGTATTAAAGATACATATATATATATATATATATATATATATATATATATATATATATATATATATATATATATATATATATATATATATATATATATATATATATATATATTTTGGGGATGAAAATAAAAATTCATGCATTAGAGCAGGGGTTCCCAACCTTTCTGCACTTGCGTACCACTTGACTTTTCGAAAATTTTTGGCGTACCACCAGACCTTAATATTTTAATAAACGTATAATATTTACTCTTTTAAAAGTGTTCATAGGGGTTCTTTTTAGTAAAATTCCTGAGAAAACTTCGTGTTTAATTGTTAGATAATTACTTATTTTTAACATGCTTATAATAAAGGACAAGTAAAACAATTAAAATGGTATTAATTTACAGTTTTCTCTATTACCCAAAGGTCTAAAAACATAGAAATAAAAAAAATTGCACAAACTCAGCAAAAAATTAATCATTGTACAAAATATACTTTTACAGTCTTTAGTGTGAAGCTTGTCATAAGAGTTCAGAAAATCCACTCTCACACAAAAAAACAAATTGCATAAGATAGCGTAACAAATAGCCTAAAAAATAGCAAAGATTGTTCGAACATCATAGGGTACTAGGTTTTTTATATTCGACCAAGAAGTTAAAGATTTCTCTTTAAAATAATGAGTAATATGTCTGATTGCTCACTTGCTCATGTGTATTCCAGAAGCTATTAATAGCAAGCATCTGGTTCCTCACATCACTCTCGCGTACCACCTGAAATTATGTCACGTACCACCAGTGGTACGCGTACCACTGGTTGGGAACCCCTGCATTAGAGGGTTAAAGAAACTATTATAAGACAAGATTAGCTCTGCTAAAGTCGTAATATATATTTTATCAGTTTCAGTTTAATTTTAAAGAGAAGGATTTATGGTTTTTTTTAAGTTTATAGGATTAAATTTAAAAAAAAAGACTGCTTCCTTTTCCTAAAAACCTCCGAATTAC